>OY757013.1:91652874-91852912 GCA_963580285.1 Lucinisca nassula | reverse complement strand
TGTCGGTTTCTTGAAGTCCCGATGGGCGGTGCCGATTTTAACATGATATAAATGCTCATACCCTAACAGATATCAAAAGTGGGGGCCGAGGTGTCTTTGGGGCCGAGATGTCTAGGGGCCGAGGTGACAGTGGGGCCGAGGTGTCTAGGGCCGAAGTGACTAGGGCCGAGGTATCTAGGCCGACTTGGTTTTGGGCCGACCTGTCTAGGGGCCGAGGTGGTAGTGGGGCCGAAGTGTCCGGAAATCCTTGTAGTCTGTGTGAAAACAGCAATAATTAACATGAGAACTATTATAAGTATCTAGAAAAAAAAAATGCCACTATATATTTATGTCGGCTTGAACCTTTTATGCAGGCAAACAGTGTGGATAATAAACAAACTGCTCCTGGAGGAGCTGTCTGATCGGAGTCTACATTTCTTGCAACAATGACGTTTTAGCGTTACCAGCAGATGACAATTGTTGTGATTTGCATCTAAAGCGTTTATCGGATGCAGACGAAATCAACCGAAGCGCTTTTTGCTTAACGGAAACTATCGATCATATTACCCATCAGTGCCAACAAAGGCCACAGAATGCGGGCGACTGATCGTACATGTATCTTCACTGTTTGCTAAAGGTGCATTTTGGAATTAGACCTCTCCAAAAAAAGGTGGAATACGCTTAAATTTTATTTGTGATTACTTGAAATTCGTACAAACGCTATAAAAACCCTTTCAACCCTGTGGACCGGCTGCAAATCTTGTAGATCCAGTTGAGACGGCACGTAACGAGCAGTCCCGCAGGATCTACATGTACACTGTTTGCCAGTCAATGAACGGGAAAAACGAACCTTTCTATAAGAAGAAGTACACCCAAGGGTCCAGTTCTGAAACTCAGGGGTGAAAGGTTTTTTTTTTTCTTATTTAGAGGTTAAGCGTCCCCGCCAACACTGTAAAGGTAATTTTGGAGACGTTGATTCCAATTTGCGCCAATGAAACCAATAGGGGTTATAAGCATGGATGGTCCGGTCCGACTTGCATCACTTACCTGGGCAGACTTAGATCCTCTTAGACTTAGAGTACCTCGTGTGCGGGTTGGTTTCCGAGCCCTGCGTGGAAGCATCATGCAGCCCATCTATTTCTTAAAGCCCCGATGGGCGGGGGGCTGGGGGGGCGGAGGGGTGAAAGGGTACAATCTTGGATGAAGGTATACAAATAATGATTATTCGAGGCATTTGCATCTTTAAATCAATACAAGTCTGCACAACTCCTGTGATAGCTAAGGATAAATCTGTCATTAAAAACAAATTAAGTGAGAAGTCATAGCATGTGAAAATTCTACGAATAAGTAGACTGAGACGAATTGTTACGTACATCACCAGAATACTCGTAAGTTCGTGAAATGAACAACGCCGTAACTGGGGTTTTACCTGGGTACACGTTAGTTTTTCTTATTTCTGATCAATGATCAAATACATAGGTTGTGGGAACCCGTATGCGGTGGCTCAAATGAGCACCTACATCTTATGTTTTCGAGTAAATAATGAGAATAAAAGAGACTCAAATCTTCACCCAAAAACTTAACTGTTTTGGAGATTTTAAAGAATACACTGTCGCCCGGATGTTATCGTTATAACAAATACCTCACACCTCCCACCCAAGACACCAAAGGAAAAGAAACATATCTCGAAAACACGCATATAAAAATGTGACCGCCTTAAACCCCACTTTTATATAGTAAAACTCGGAGGTTTGCAGGGGTATACATTTTTTTCATTTCTGCTCAAAAACATAGATTAAGGGTACTCGTTAGAACCGCCCCATCGAGGCGGTTCTAACGAGTATCCATAATCTATATTTTAAGCAGAAATAAGAAAATATCGAAATTTTTATCTTAAAAATTTTCCCTTTTTTTCGTTGGTAAAATTTACAATGTATTAGTATAGGTGTGTTTTCGTAATGCCCATTCACTATAACAAGAAAGCAGTCTGAAGGACAGCCAAATCCCCCGCCGCACTTTGTATCAAGGCTCAAACCTTGTGACCTTCAACTGTGACCTTGACTTTGAGTTGGCATGTTTTATTTATGGTTCTGCACATCAGCTAACTGTGGGGTATATTTCACAAAATTTAATGAAAATCCTTCCAGGCGTAAAGGAGATATGGAACGGACACAAAATTCAAAGTTTCAAACTCGTGACCGTCCAATGTGACCCTGACCTGGTGTCGACATGTTTCATTTATGGGCTCTGCACATGAACTCACTGAGGGGGATAATTGACCAAAGTTTAATGAAAATCCTTTGAAGGGTAAAGGAGATATGGAACGGACACAAAAATCAAACTTTCTGCACATGAGCTCACTGGGGGGGATAATTGACCAAAGTTTAATGAAAATCCTTTGAGGGGTAAAGGAGATATGGAACGGACAAAACATTCAAAGTTTTAACTCGTGACCTTCAAATGTGACCTTGACCTTGAGTCAGCATGGTTCATTTATTGGTTCTGCACATCAGCTCACTGAGAAGAATATTTGACCAAAGTTTAACGAAAATCCTTCCAAGGGTAAAGGAGATATGGAACGGACACAAAATTTTAAGTTTCAAACTCTTGACCTTCAACCGTGACCATGACCTTGAGTCGGCAAGGTTCATTTATAGGTTCCACACACCTATAGAAAATCTATCAAAGGGTTCAGGAGATATGGAGCGGACAAGAAAGTGTTACGGACAGACAGACGGACGGACGGGCGGACAGACGAAGGCCATTCCTATAATCCCCGCTCCACTTCGCGGCGGGGGATTAATTAAAGCGCAAATATCAAAATGACAGTTACTTTCCAACAAAATGCCCGAAAGGCTATCCAAAATAAAAAGATAGCACTACATACATGCTAAGACGAGGTATGACAAAAATATAATGTTATTAATCAAGTCATTTCGTATTGGCCCAGGTACAGGTCCAAGGTCTGCCGCATTGGCCAGAGGCCGAAGGCCGAGGACCAATGCAGCTGACCGAGGACCTGTACCTGGGTCAATGCGAAATGACTTGATTAATGACAATTTTATTGACACAATTAAAAAAAAACACGATTATTGATTTTTTGACCTCACTTGACCTCAGTTAATATTGGTTGTCTTGGTGTTAATACGGATGACCTCCGATCAATACAGGATAGTCAATTAATAATATAATGTTATTAATCAAATAATTTCATATTGGCCCAGTTACAGGTCCGAGGTCTGCTGTATTGGCACGAGGCCGAAGGTCGAGGCCAATACAGCTGACCGAGGACCTGTAACTTGGCCAATACGAAATTACTTGATCAATGACAATTTTATTAATTGACACAATTAAAAACATGATTTATGATTTTTTAATATTGGTTGACCTGGTGTAATACAGGATAATCAATTAATAATAAACCACAAAGCCTTGGAACGGTAGGTCCTGCATTACGAAAACACGCCTATTCATATACATTGCACAGTTCACCGCCAAAAAAAAAAAAAAATACACACACACAATTGTCAGATGAAATTTTCTGATATTTTTCTTATTTCTTCTCAAAACAGATTTAGGGTACACGATAGAACCGCCTAATCGAGACGGTTCTAACGGGTACCCACAATTTATATTTAAGTGCAGACATAAGGAAAATAAGGTTTATCCTTGTAAACCCCAGTTTTCCTTTATAAAAATGGGGTTCAAGGGGGTCAGAATTATATAAGCGGGTTTTCGTGATGGGGGCTAAAATGGATGACGTAACCACAATCCTCTCCCTTGGTTCTGTCGAAATAATTTCTTCAGTTCTAACTCAGCGCACGGCCCCCGCCCATCGGGGTTTGAAGAAATAGATGGGCTGCATGATGCTTCCACGCAGAGCTGAAGCCGACCCGCACACGAGTACTGGTAAACCACTTAGAGGAGCTAAGCCTGCCTAGGGAACGCGAAGAAACCCTATGCTTATAACCCCTATTGGTTTCATTCTGCGGCAGGGATTGAGATGCCATTTCATCTCGATGTCGGGTAAATGTCCCACAAAACCTTGAAGCATTGTCTCCAAAATGACCTGTACAGTGTTGACGGGGACGTAAAACCTAAAATCTAACAAACAAACAAAACCATATTTTCTTATTTCTGCTCCAAGACATAGGTGGCGGGTACTCGTTAGAATCGCCTCATTGAGGCGATTCTAACGAGCACCCACAACCTATATTTGCTGTATAAATAAGAACAAAATCCCAGATTTTCATCAGAAAAGTAGCCCTTTTGGAGATGTGAAAAATGCCCTATGTCACACGGGTGTGTATGTCACACGGGTGTGTTATCGTTCTGGTTCTGTGTGTGTGTGTGTGTGTGTGTGTGTGTGTGTGTGTGTGTGTGTGAATTCGGGTTTAACGTCGCTTTCAACAATTTTTCAGTCATATCACGACGGTGTCTGGTTGCGACAGGGAGCTCAATGCTCTCTTTTATAGTGCTGCCTCACTGAAGTATCATGTTCCAGACACATTACATGATACCACACCCAGTCACATTATCTTGACACTGGGTCGACCAGTCCTAGCTCTACCCCGTAAATCTGAGTGCCAAGCGAGGAGCAGCTAGTACCATTTTTAACGACTTTGGTATGTCGCGGCCCGGGATCGATACCGTGACCTCCCGTTCCCCGGAGCGGACACTCTACCAACTGAGCTATCGGGGCCGGTCCTGGTTCTGTCGAAATAATTCGTTGAGTTCTAACTAAGCGCCACAACTCCAAGAACATAATGATAACTAATCCGCGCAACCAAGTATTCCTTTCGCCTAAACGGTTGATGTTCTGGCGAAAATTTGTGATAAGAGTGCTGCGAAAACACACACACACACACACACACACACACACACACACACACACACACACACACACACACACACACACACACACACACACACACACACACACACACACACACACACACAAAAAAAAAACACCGAAAGTAATCGCCAGCCTTTCAGCATCGTCATTTTATAAAAGTTGCCTCATTGGTAAGATTATGCTCGGGTCACATGTGAAACGAAAGGTCTGATGTTTTCTCTCCGGATACTACGGTTTTCGCCAACCTCTAAATCAGGAGGAAATAATCTTGAAAGTGCCGTAAAAATATCCTATCTCTTACATGTCTAAGGTATCAAATTATGAAAGCATTCGCTACAATTGTTTTACGATGCTCTTATATTATTATTGAAATATCCAATTTTCTGAAAAATATATAAACCAAAAAGATTTAGAAGATGAATTAGAAATAATTCTAGATGGGCCCTACTAATGATCAAGTGCTTCTAAACAACATCACATTAATTTTATAACAGCATCGTAAACAATTGTACCCGGGGACTGGGACGAGGACCCTGCTTTCGTAGTCCCCACAGACCGGATGCAGGCTGGAAACAGACAGGTGGGTGCATTGGCAACTGAGAGCAGTTGCTGGCAACAGAGGGCTGTTGCAATGGCTAAGCAGACTGGTGTTAGCCATAAGACCCAGCAGGCACTCAGCGTTAAAATGACGTCCTATCAACATCGATGCGAGGAGATAACAATACTTCGACGTTGATACGTCATTTCAACGTTGTGTGCCCGCTGGAGACAGACAAATACCTTGATGGTGTTCCGTTTTCCAGTTCTGACCTCAGACCCCTGACGTGAAGTAAGACCGTCATCAGTAAAGAGAACCCATTTGTAACTATGACACAGGAATTACTGCATTACCTCAAGTAGAACCTCACTGCGAGTTTCGGCGAAAAAGGTAATTAGGAATACGCATGCAAGGGAATGCCCAGCCTCTTTGCAGACATGCACATCTGCAGAATGCCAGAATGCCTCTGGCTGGTAAGGAGACCAAAAATAGTCGGGCCCACCGGAGTTCAGCTATTGGTTTTCTTTTGTTTCCAGCATTTGTTGTTTCATGCTGTGAGGGTGAGGATTGTGGCTATGTAAAATAAATTGAATAAATATATAAAAAATTTACTGACCGTAGCAAGGTGGTTATTCTTTTGTGGTTTATTATTTTTAAAGTTCGTCTTTGCATGTTTGTATTGCTAATATATTTTAATTTTGGATTAGCCGTTTGGCCATTTTGTGGTAAAGAAACTGTCCTTTTGGCTTTTTGCTTGTGGCGTTTTCATTATGGTGAAGTTATTTTATGTTTCTATTTCTTTCCATTTGGTGTCTTTGATGGAGGTGTGAGGCGAGTGAATGGCTTGAGTTTTACGTCTCACAAACAGCTATGGTCATATGGAGACGGGACCTCGGATTTAAGACTCATCCGAAAGTTTGGAGAAGCCCGGCGGAGGTGTGAGGTGATTGTAAAGATTCCTGATCACTGCATTCACTTCCATATGGCTATAAAACAACCAAGTATTGTTAAACAAGAAATCCGCAGATGGCTATGCTGTGCCTTATGAACTTGACTATTATGCCGAGGAGTTGTCCATTATGATAACACACCCGGGCACATAGTGAATTTTTTCACATCTCCAAAATGGCTGCTTTTCTGGTGAAAATACGTGATACTTTTCTTATTTACATGGCTATCATAGGTTGTGTGTGCTCGTGAGAACCGCCTCACAGAGGCGGTTCTTACGAGTACCCACAACATATGTCTAGGAGCAGAAATATGAAAAATAATGCATTATGGAAACACATCTATACAAATACCGCCAGAAAAACGAATATTTTAAGATGAAAAATTGTGATATTTTTAGCTCACCTGAGCCGAAGGCTCAAGGTGGGCTATTGTGATAGGTCAATGTCCGTCGTCTGTCGTGCGTCGTGCGTTGTGCGTCGTGCGTCGTGCGTCCGTCAACAATTTACTTAAATGACATCTCCTCCTAAACCAGTGAATGGATTTTGATTTAATTTCACAGGAATGTTCCTTGAGTGACCCTCTTTCAAAATTATCTAAATCATTCCGCTCCGTTAAACAAAATGGCCGCCAGAGCTAAAAATAGAAAAACCTTAAAATCGGTCATCTTTTCCTAGGCAAATGGCCCGATTTGAAGATAATTTCACAGGAACGTTCCTTGAGTGACCTTCTTTCAAAATTGCCTAAATCGTTTTGCTCCGTTAAACAAAATGGCCGCCAGAGCTAAAAATAGAAAAACCTTTAAATGACATCTTCTTCTAGGCAAATGGCTCGATTTGAAAATAACTTCACAGGAATGTTCCTGGAGTGACCCTCTTTCAAAATTGCCTAAATCGTTCCGCTCCGTTAAACAAAATGGCCGCCAGAGCTAAAAATAGAAAAACCTTTTAATGACATCTCCTCCTAGGCAAATGGCCCAATTTAAAAATAATTTCACAGGAACGTTCCTTGAGTGAGCCTCTTTCAAAGTTGCCTTAATCAATCTGCTCCGTTTAACAAAATGGCCACCAGAGCCAAAAATAGAAAAACCTTTAAATGACATCTCCTCCTAGGCAAATGGTCCGATTTGAAAATAATGCCACAGGATTGTTCCTTGAGTGACCCTCTTTCAAAATTGCCTAAATCGTTCTGCTCTGTTAAACAAAATGGCAACCAGAGCTAAAAATAGAAAAAACCTTTTAATGACATCTCCTCCTAGGCAAATGGCCCGATTTGAAAATAATTTCACAGGAATGTTCCTTGAGGGACCCTCTTTTTCAAACTTGTTTAAATCGTTCCACTCTGTTAAATAAAATGGCCGCCAGAGCTAAAAATAGAAAAACCTTTAAATGACATCTCCTCCTTGGCAAATGGCCCGATTTAAAAATAATATCACAGGAATGTTCCTTGAGTGACCCTCTTTCAAAATTGCCTAAACTGTTCCGCTCTGTTAAACAAAATGGACACCAGAGCTAAAAATAGAAAAAGAATTTCACAGGAATGTTCCTAGAGTGACCCTCTTTCAAAATTGCCTAAATCGTTCTGCTCAGTTAAACAAAATGGCCGCCAAAGCTAAAAACAGAAAAACCTTTCAATGTCATCTCCTCCTAGGCAAATGGCCCAATTTGAAAATAATTTCACAGGAATGTTCCTTGAGTGACCCTCTTTCAAAATTGCCTAAATCGTTACGCTCCGTTAAAACCGGCCCCGATAGCTCAGTTGGTAGCGTGTCCACTCCGGGGAACGGGAGGTCATGGGTTCGATCCCGGGCTGCGACATACCAAAGTAGTTAAAAATGGTACTAGCTGCTCCTCGCTTGGCCCTCAGATTTACGGGGTAGAGCTAGGACTGGTTGACCCAGTGTCAGGATGTGACTGGGTGTGGTATCATGTAATGTGTCTGGGACCTGATACTTCAGTGAGGCAGCAATATAAAAGTGAGCATTGAGCTCCCTGTCGCAACCAGACACCGTCGTGATATAACTGAAAAATTGTTGAAAGCGACGTTAAACCCGAATTCACACACACACACACACATACGCTCCGTTAAATAAAATGGCCGCAAGAGCTAAAAATAGTAAAACCTTTAAATGACATCTCCTCCTAGCCAAATGGCCCGATTTGAAAAGAATTTCACAGGAATGTTCCTTGAGTGACCCTCCTTCAAAATTGCCAAAATCGTTCTGCTCCGTTAAACAAAATGGGCACCAGAGCTAAAAATAGAAAAAAACCTTTAAATGACAGCTCCTCCTAGGCAAATGGCCCGATTTGAAAATAATTTCACAGGAATGTTCCTTGAGTGACCCTCTTTCAAAATTGCCTAAATGGTTCCGCTTAGTTAAACAAAATGGCCACCGGAGCTAAAAAATAGAAAAAAACCTTTAAATGACATCTTGGCAAATGGCCCTATTTGAAAATAATTTCAAAGGAGTGTTCCTTTAGTGACCCTCTTTCAAAATTGCCTAAATCGTTGCACTCCATTAAACAAAATGGCCACCAGAGCTAAAAATAGAAAAACCTTTAAATGACATTTCCTCCTAGGCAAATGGCCCGATTTGAAAATAATTTCCTAGGAATGTTCCTGGAGTCACCCTCTTTCAAAATTGCCTAAATCGTTCCGCTCCGTTAAAACAAAATGGACACCAGAGCTAAAAATAGAAAAAGCTTCAAATTCCACTACAATGAAAAATAGCCTCAAAAGATAAGTCTTTGATCCACATCTCCTTAAAGCAGTGAATCCTTCATTTCCATAAGCTTTGAAACATCTTGGATTCAGGTGAGCGATTCAGGGCCATCATGGCCCTCTTGTTCTTATTTCTGCTCAAACTATAGATTGTTGTTACTCGATGAGGCGGTTCTAACGAGTACCCACAATCTATATTGTAGAACAGAAATAAGAAAAATAGCGTTTACCCCTGTAAACCCCGGTTTTACTATATAAAAGTGGGGTTCAATGGGTTCAAAATTATATAGTCGTGTTTTCATGATGAAAATATTGACCGCTTGATGAACGAACGTAGGGAAACTGGACTCCTACATAGCGCAAACAAAAGAAAATACAAATACAAACAGATACAAACAAAATACAAAGAAACAAAATACAAAGAGCCAGAAATGCAAAGATGAATTCAGCAATAACAGTAGCTTGTAAAGTTAAGTATAAGTTAGAACAAGAACTCCGATTACGAAAACAAGCATATAATATAGACCCCTTGAAACTCCACTTTTATATGAGCCAGCGCAAGACAAAACCTACAAAAAGACGTGCGCCCAACGAAGACTCAGATCAGCCTGCGCATCCATATAGTCTAACCAGAGGCTTCTCTTGTTGCATGGAGGAGTATTGGGCCCTTCGCTATCCTTAGAGCGCACAACGAAGACTCTGATCAGACTGCGCGGATGCGCAGGCTGATCTGAGTCTTCGTTGGGCGCACATGTCTTATTGTAGGTTTTGTCATGCGCTGGCTCATATAGTAAAACTGGGGTTTGGAGCGGTATATATGTTTCTCTGATTTCTGCTAAAACAGATAGTGTGTACTCGTTAACACCGTCTCGTCGAGACGGTTTAAACGAGTACCCACATTTTTATTTTTTGCAGAAAAACGAAAAAAAAAAATGATTTTTTTTATGTTTTTGGCGGTAGATTTTTTTTCTACGTTTGAATAGGCGAGTTTCCGTAATGCACCGAAAGCTATGCCCTGCCTATATGGACTTGGACTGTTGTCGAAAATGCTATTTTGTTGTTGTTGTTTAGTTGAACGGCCCAGTCAACACTATTTTAAGTCACGTGGAGCCGGTCAGTTTACCTATCCACACTTTCCTGGCAACTGTCATTCTTGAATCAGCGGAAGGGAGAGAATGACCGTAGGAAAGATTTCATGATCAATCTCCACGAAAGAATGTTGCCGACCCCGGCAGGTATCGAGCCCGCGTCCTTTTGATCACCAGTCAGGCGCGCATCCAGTGGAGCTACAGAGGTCGGCAACTGGTTGTTGATGAACGAAAGAAAGCTGGCAAACCTATAACGAAAACACGCCCATTCAAATATTTTGGAATTTATGCCACCAAAAAGTAAAATTTTTCTATAAATTTTCATATATCAGCTCTAAACATAGACTGTCTGGACTCGTTAGATCCGCCTCGGCGAGGCTGTTTTTACGAGTAACTACCATCTATGCTTTTGAGCAGAAATAAAAAGTACTGAATGCCCCTGTAAACCCAAGTTTTATTGTATAAAAGTGGGGTTTTAATGGGTCAAAATTATATAGGCGTGCTTTCATGATGGATTAAAGCAGAAACAACAAATAAATAAGCAAAAGTTAAATATATAAAGAGCCTGATATGTACAGCTGAATTTAGAAAACGTAATAACCCGTAAAACAAAGCATTAATTCATTACGATGACGCACCCGTGCAACATATTGCATTTTTTTCACAACTCAAAAATGCCTATTTTCCTGATGAAAATCTGTGATATTTTTGTAACTATTACTTCAGAGTTTGCGGGTGCTCATAAGAACCGCCTCATTGAGGCGGTTCTTATGAGTACCCACAACCTATGTCTCGGGTCAAAAATAAGTACCCACAACCTATGTCTCGGGTCAAAAATAAGAAAAATAATTAATAACCCCGTAAACTCTATATAAAGTGGGGTTTAAGGGGGTGTTCACTTCACGGACCTGTTCACGTGATGACGAACAAGAATTCCAGTGAAGTATATGTCTCGCTTGTATGCACTTCAACATTTGGATGGACACTAAGGTTGTTGCCAAGGTAAGGGCTAGACGAACAAAAAATATGCATCGTCTGATAAAGTGCATTTTTCAAACCTAAAAAAATGCAATTTTTCTAATGAAAATTTGTGAAATTTTTCTTATTTATAGTCCAAACATAGGTTTTGGGTGCTAGTTAACCTCATTGAGGCGGTTCTAACGAGTACACACAACCTATGTCTTGGAGCAGAAACAAGGAAAATAATGTTTACCCCCTCAAACCCCAGTTTTCTCTATATAAAGTGGGGTTTAGGGGCGTCTTTATTTCACGGACTCGTTCACGTGATGGTGAACAAATGGATGGAAAGCTGGACTCCGACATGCAAATAATATATGAATGATAAACAAATACATGTAAATGACATACAATAAATACATATAAATGATATGATATGTTTTCATTTTAATTACCGGCAAATTAAACAGATGCATAAACACATGTGTACCTTAAGAAGAAAAAAATCAAAATGAAGCGACTTTTGGACATTACTAAAAAGAGACAAACAAAATAAAGCCGATTTAACACCGACTGATGAAAAACAAAACGCAATGAAGACCCTGTCATAAACAAACACCCGAAATATCAACACAAGAAAGACAATCCCGATACACACACATCTAAGACCTACTAAAGAAAAAACAACCTTTCAAAGACCAGCTCAAGCAACAAACCACTTAAAACATGCCTGATAAACCAGCAAACAAAACACCAAACAACCAATGGAAAAGTCCAACCAAAGAAACCTCCACTCTAAATATAAAAAACAAACACTTAAAACGCACTGAAGCAAACCATACTTAAAAGGCCATTTAAGCAAATCGTATCACCTTAAAAACACAAATAAAAACCTAACACGATCGTGTTATTCAAGAAAGACGCCCCCCTCCCCCCCCCCCCCACACACACACACCAAACACACCACCACCACCACCCATCCACAAAAGAAAAGAATTAAGACAGACGACTTAAGAAAGACCAATTCCTCGCCAGTGGGGGAAATATGTTGGATTGCGAGCTTGTACCTCATAGATATTGCAACGAAGTTGCATTCAGATATTCCGTATTATCTAGTTATGGCGCACACAAGGGTGGTGTGAAAAAATCAGAGGGACTAAGAAACAGTGAGCATTCATTTATGTAAAATGACTAGCTGTCTTGAACCCATACACATCACTTTCAAGTTTGGTCAGAATATTCCGGACGAACTGACGGACGATCGGAAACGCATTATCAAAATATAAAGGGCGTATAAAACGTAGACACTCCACAGTTTACCTTTTTTTTTATTTGGCCCTTACTCCGAAAGGTAAGCATGTTATAGAACATAATTACCCAATGGGCAAGACCAGGCCATCTGTCCAACGATAAAGCTCTGGAGCAGTAGTCTATCATAAGAAATCGGAGCAAGACCAGCAGAACAGTGAGAATAATGAGACAGGCTGATCTGAACTCTATAAGTATTCGGGATAGCTAACATGCGTCACATATTTTGAATAGCTGAATGTTTCTTGAAGGGCCATGACAATTTATCAGACATGACCTATCAGCTTATGTATATGACACATCCATCTGTGCTCAGCGTCCCATGCCATTGAAGACTTTTCAAGAAACTATAGGAACTCTAGCATTTGTACAGGAGAAATTTATATTCTTGTAGAACATAGCACTCAACAGTACTGGAGCAAAAAAAAAAAAAAAAAAAAAAATGAAAAACAAAATCCTACCCTCCGTACGAAGCGCCCTACACCGCACAATGGCACACGTTGTACAACACGACACCACCCACCCTGGAATAAGTTATACTGGTTGCATGACAGCCTGGTTCAGACAAACTGCATAGAAAAAGAAGGCTAGCTTTTATACAGGGGTAATTCATATTCTTGAAAGGTTAAAAAATCAGACATAGCCAACTAGCATATGTACAGTACTGCAGCAAAAAAACAAAAACAAAAAAAAAAAACCTACCATCCGTACGCGCCCCATAACCTGGGAACCTTCTTCAACAAAACTTTGGAATGGGAGCCTTTGCACTGGTTTTATATCTACGAAATGCCATAGCACTCAACAGATGACACCTACTACTTTATATACGTTACCAGAGCACCAAAAAAGAAAAAGAAAAAGAAAACAAAAAAAAAAAAACAAAAAAAAAAAAAAACAATAAACCTTCGTGTGGAGTGTTCCGCACCAAGACAATGCGCACGTTGTAGAATGGGAACTATCCACCAGGATACAGGTTGTACTGAATCTGCATGGCTGTTCCCAAGTAACAAGCCACGTCCCACCTCACCTCACCTGACAAACTGGAAACCTTTAACATAACATAGCAAGGTTAGCCTTCGTACATGGGACATTTATATTCTTGAAGGGCTACAGTACTCAAATAAGACATAAGCAACCAGAATATGAACAGTGCTGCAGCACACAAAAATAAAACATAAAATCGTCCGTGCGCAGCGCTCTTGTCATGGGATCCTTCTTCAACAACATGGGAAGACCAGCCTGTGTATATGATAAATGTATATTCGTGATTGGACATCGCACTCAAATCAGCTTATGTACAAAAACACTCATTCCTTCATAGCGCCCCATGTCATGGTAGCCCTCTTCAACATACCATGGGCAATCTAGGATTGTTTCAGGGGAAATTCTCAGACAATCTACCAGGAAATTTACAAGGCTGCAGACAAAAACACGCATCCCCAGCGCCCAATCACCTTCGAGCTTTCTTCAACATAACTTTAGAATGCTAGCCTTTGCACTGGTTATATCTAAGAAATGCTATAGCACTCGACAGATGACACCTACTACCTTATATACAATACCGCAGCACAAATGAAGAGAAAAAAAAACCTCAACCCTTCATGCACAGTGTTCCGCACCAAGACAATGCGCACGTTTTAGTACGCGAACTATTCACCAGGATACAGGTTATACTGAATATGCATGGCTGTTCCAAAGTAACAAGCCATGTCCCACCTCACCTCGCCTGACAAACTGGAAACCTTCAACATAACATAGCACGGTTAGCCTTCGTACATGGGAATTTTATATTCTTGAAGCACACAAAAATAAATACAAACAAACAAAGTCCATCCGTCCATATACAGCGCCCCGCTTCTTGGGAGCCTTCTTCATAATATAGGAAGCCTTGCCTTTAGTATATGCAAAATTTATATTCCTGTAGGGCCTTGGCACATTAGGGGAATTGGAACACCTGGATGATTTTCCTTCCTTTTTCATCGGGACTTCCTGTTCGCTTTTCTATATGCCACTGAGGAGAAAATTCTTTCCTTTAAGAAGTGACACATATTGCCATGGGAGACAAAACACTTTTGCAAGAGTTGCCTTCCCTGAAGTTATTTCCATTTTCTTAAAATGCGTAACCTCTCCGCATATGTATAGACTGCAGCACCTAAGAAAAACATCCATGCCTTGGAAGCGTCCTCCAACATACCAGGGAAGGTCTAGCCATTGTACAGGGGAAATGTATATTCTTGAAGGGCCATAGAACTGAAATCAGATGTGGCCTACCAGCATATGTATAGGGCTGCAACACCTTAAAGCATCCATCCGTGCGCAGCGTCCCGTGCCAAAGGAGCATTCTTCAACATACCATGGGAAGTCTTTGTTCAGGGGAAATTTACATGCTTGAAGTGCCTTAGCACTCAAATCAGGGGAACCTACTAACCAATGTACCGCAACACAAGAAAAAAATAAAAGAAAAACAACACGCATC
The DNA here is from genome assembly GCA_963580285.1 of Lucinisca nassula. Classification (NCBI taxonomy): domain Eukaryota; kingdom Metazoa; phylum Mollusca; class Bivalvia; order Lucinida; family Lucinidae; genus Lucinisca; species Lucinisca nassula. The sequence goes on along the minus strand of OY757013.1, from coordinate 91,838,042 downwards.
CGGCCGTGTGCAGAGTATCTCACAATTGGAGCTTTTTTCAAGATAACATAGGCAGGCTAGCCTTTACATGGGTTGGGGAATCTATTTCTTGAAGAGCCATAACTTTAAAATTTTACACAACCTACGAGCTTATGTACCAAATACTCCCATTCGTGCAGAGCGCCCAGTGCCATAGGTTTCTTCAACATACAATCTGAAGTCTAGTTCTTGAACAGAAGTAGTCTGTACTCGTGAAGGGCATACGCGTCGGATGTTACCTACCAGAAAATGCACAGTACTGCAGTGCTCATCAAGGGTAAAACACGCATCTGTACAATGGGGCCCATGCCAAGGGAGCTCTCTTCAACGTACATTGGGAAGTCTAGCCTTTGTACAAGGAAACCTTATATTATTGAAAGATCATAGCACTTAAATCATATCAAATCTACCAGCAAATGGTGTTTAATACTGCAGCACAACACAATAAAAGACAAACAAATCAACCCCACTTCATTATAACAGAGGAAGGCTAGCCTTTGTACTTTGTACAAGGGAAATTTGTTTTCTTGTAGAGCCAAATTTACCCAAATTAAACAACTTATCAGCATAAATTATTTAAAGTGCTGCAGCACAAAAAATCTATTCATCCGAACGCAGTGCCCCGTGTCACGGAATCCTTCTTCAGCATATCATAGGAAGCCAAGCATTTGTATGGGGGACATTTTATATTCTTGAAGGACCACGATACCCAAATCAGACACATCAGCAAATGAATAGGGCTGCACCAAAAACAAAAAGTACGCAGGACCCTATGCAATTAGAGCCTTCTTCAACATATCATGACATGTCAAGACTTTGTTGATGGGGATTTATATTCTTTAAGGACCAAAGCACTCAAATCAGACGTAACCTACCAACTTATATACAGTCCTGAAGCACAAAAACAAAAAGAAAATCTACCCTCCATGCGCAGAGCACCTGACCATGACCCACATTACACCATGTGACACCACCGGTTGTATCGGTTCCGCATGGCTCCCGTCTAAAAGCAAGCCAGGTCCAACCTGACCTGACAAGCTGGAAACATAACTAGCAACGGTGGCCTTTGTGCTCATATATTTTTAACCTACCAGCAAGTATATTATTGCAGCATATACAAGCAAAACAAAACTCACCCTTCCGTGGGTAGCGCCCCGCGTCATGGGAGACGATTCTTCAACATAAGAAGGCTAGCCTTTGTTTAGGGGAAATATATATTTTAAGGGCCATGAATCTCAAATCAGCACAAGAAAAACACCCATCCTTGGGCAGTTATCCGCGTCATGGGAGGATTCTTCAAGATACCATGATTGTAAATTTAGCTTTTGTGTATCCGTAGGGCCATCACACTCAAATCAGATGTAACCTACCAGCTAATTTGCAGTACTGTTTGTTTGTTTGATCGGAGGTTTAACGTACGGGTCAACACTGTAAAGGTCATTTTGGAGACGTTGCTTCCAATTTTGTGGGACTTTTACCAGCACTTGAGATAAAATGACATCTCAAGCCCTGCCCCCCAATGAAACCAATAGGATTTATTAGCATACGCGGGTCGACTCGCACCGCTTTGCCTGGACAGGCTTAGATAATGTACAGTACTGCATCTTTTAAAAAAGAAGTCCGTGCGCAGCGCCCCGTGCCATGAAAGAATTCTTCAAAATAACATAGGAATGCTTGCCTTTGTATAATTTATATTCTTGAAGGGTCATGACACTCAAATCAGACATAACATACCAGAATATATAGCATATATCCAGGGCTGCAGCACAAGAAAACATCCATCCTTTCATAGTTACCCGTGCCATCGGAGGCTTCTTCAAGATACCATGGGAAGTCTAGACTTTGTGCAGGGGAAATTTATATACTTGAATGGCGATAGCATTCATATATCAACTACCAGCTAAAGTACAGTACTGCAGCACAAAAATAAAAGCAGAAGCAAAAACACTCCCTTCGAGCGCAGCAACACGCAGCACGCCATGACATACCTTGTATAACGTGACATCACCCTACATGATACAGATTGAACTGGTTCCACACAGAGCACATAAAAATTATCCTTCCATTTGCAGCATCCTGCGCAATTCAGTGAATGAGTCAACATAACATTGGAAGGCTAGGCTTTAGATAGGGGAAATATATATTCTTGAAGGGCCATGACACTAAAATCATTCATAACTTACCAGAATATGTACAACGCTGCAGTTCAATAATAGAAACCATCCGTGCGCTGCGACCCGCGCCATGAATACCTTCTTCAAAATACCAATGGAGTCTGAGGAGTTTGTGCAGGAAACATTTACATTCTTGGAGCGCATAGAACTGAAATCATGTAGCCTTCTAGCTAACATACAGTGCTGCAGCACAATAAAATAAAGGTCGAGATTTGGTGCAGGGGAAATTAATAGTCTTAAGTGCATAGGACTGAAATCATGTAGCCTTCTATCTAACATACAGTACTGCAGCACAATAAAATAAAAAGAATAAAACAAGCCAGGCCCCACCTGACTTGATATGATAAGCTGGAAACCTTCAACATAACATAGCAAGGCTAACCTTTGCAAATGGGAAATTTAGAAATCAGACATATCCCACCAGTTTATCTGCAGTACTATAGTCTCCTTATCCATCCGCGCGGAGCACCCTGTGCCTTAGAACAGTTCTTCGGCATAATATGGGAAGGCTAGCCATTGTTTAAAATACATTTATATTCTTGAAGGGCCATAACACACAAATAAGACATAACCTACCAGCATATATGTGTGTACAGGGCTTCTGCACAAAAAGCATCCGTTTCTTCTTCAACATATCATGAGAAGTCCAGCATTTGTGCAGGGAAAAATTATATTCTTGAACGACCTTAGTACTTAAATTAGTTACAACCTACCACCCAATGTGCAGTACGGCAAACACAAAGAACAACAAAATCCCCAACCGCGCGCAACGTCCCGCGCAATGGGAGAATACTGCAACCTTACATAGAAAGGGTAGCCTTTGTGTTGGGATAATATATTCTCGAAGGGCCCATGACACTCAAAATAGACCTAACCTATCAACATTATGTACAGAGCTGCAGCTCACTAAAAATCATCTTAGCGCAGCGACACGTGTCATTGTAGCCTTCTTCAACATAGCATTGGACGGCTAGCCCCTGTGTAGGGGAAATGCATATTCACGTAAGGTCATAGCTCTCAAATCAGGTGAAGCCTTCCAGCTAATGTACAGTATTGCTCCCCCCCCCCCCAAAAAAAAAAAAAAAAAAAAAAAAAAAAAATCCACCGTCCACAGCACCCCGCAGCGAGTCTTCGCATACGTGTTGTAGAATGCGACTCCGTACACCAGGATACAGAGAAAGAAAAAACAAGTCCATCCACCCATGTGCAGCGCCCCGAGCCTTGGGAGCCTTCTTCAACTAAATAAAGGAAGCCTTGTTTTTAGTTTATGCGAAATTCTTTCCTTAAAGATTTGACCCATACTTTGCCATGAGACACATTACACTTTAGCAGGAGTTGCCTATTCCCTAAATCTGACATAACCTACCGCCATATGTATATACTGCAATACCTAAGTAGAAGTAAAACAAAGATCAGGAATTGATACAATTAACTTACTCCACCCATAAAAGACACCAAAGGGAAAGAAATACAAACATTAATCGACCAAACCATAATGGAAACCTAAACAAAGGAAGGCCATAAGGACAGTTACTTTCCCACAAAATGGCCATATGGCCATCCAAAATTAAAAGACACAAGTGATACACACAGTAAGCAACAAACAACAACATAAATAAATCGCCACAGAAGAGCCGCCTTGGAACGGTCAGTGGAAGATTTCCACTGGGGGGCTTAAATCGATTTTACGTGGCCACAATCCTCGCCCTTACTTCCGTCGCGATTTAGACAAATAATTTGTTCAGTCCGCATGAAGGCCTCCTAACTCATCAGTGCAACATCTCCGTGAACACAAAAATCAAAGAACCACAGAGGTGAGACAACGGTGAGGACTCGACAGCAAGAAACCACTGAAATGCTGGAGCAAAAGAAAACCAACAGTTAGACTCCGATGAGCCCGACCAGAGACAGAGCATCAGGCACCAACCACCATTATCTCTCTAATTCTCAATAAGCCTTTACGTTGGAGCCGTCATAGAATCTGAGGCCTGACCCACCGGCGTGCAATTAAAGAGGGAAGCAAAGTTGCCAAGCGTGATTGGGTTAACTACCATGCATGCAGTCTGTCGTATAATATCCATGTTGTACCCAATCTTTTTATATCGAAGAATGGTTTTACGAAATTGGGTGCTGAAGTCATTGCGGTTATATATTTTTCTAAGCCTTTTTCAAGATAACATAGGCAGGCTAACCTTTGCAGCCTGCTTCAACATACCATGGAATGTCTAGCCTTTGTTGAGGGGGTTTATATTTTTGAAGAACCAAAGCGTTCAAATCAGACGTAACCTACCTATCTATATACAGTCCTTAAGCATAAAAAATAGAAGAAAATCCAACCTCCGTGCGCAGCGTCGCGCACCTAGCCCTGGCCAAAGTTGTGCGGGGGGGATTTTTGAATGGCATAGAACTGAACAAAAATTAGTCTTCTAGCTAACATACAGTACTGCAGTTCTATGAAATAAATTTTGACACTTTTTGCAGGAGAAATTCATGTTCTTGAAGGGCGTGGAACTGAGATGGTGTAGCCTTCTAGCTAACAATCAGTACTGCAGCACAATAAAATAAAGCTCGACACTTGGTGTAGGGGAAATCAATATTAAGAGCGTAGAACTGAAATCAGGTAGCCTTCTAGATAACATACAGTACTGCAGCACAGTATAATAAAGGTCGACATTTTGTGCAGGGGAAAATAATATTCTTGAAGGGTATATAACTGAAATCATGTAGCCTTCTGGCCAACATATAGCACTGCAGCACCACAAATCAAGGTCGATACTTTGTGCAGGGAAATTAATACTCTTGAGGGGAATGTAACTGAAATTTTGTATCCGGTTAGCTAACACACAGTACTGAGCGCAATAAACTAAAGGTGGACATTTTGTGCGGGGGACCGAACTAAAATTTTGTAGCCTACTAGCTAACATGCAGTGCTGTAGCACATTTTGTGTAGGGGTAATTAATATTCTTGAAGGGCGTAGAGCTGTATTTATGTAACCTTCTAGCTAACATTCAGCACAGCAGCACCATAAAATAAAGGTCGACATTTTATGCAGAGGAAATAAATATTCTTGAAGGGCATAGAACTGAAATCATGTAGCCTTCTAGGCAAAATACATTACTGCAGCACACAATAAAATAAAGGTCGACACTTTGTGTAGGGAAAATTAATATTTTTGAAGGGTATAGAACTGAAATCATGAAGCCTTCTGGCTAACATACAGCACTGCAGCACAATAAAATAAAGATCGACACTTTGTGCAGGCGTAATTACTATTCTTGAAGGGCATAGACCTGAAATCATGTAGCTTTCTTACTAACACACAGCTCTGCAGCACAATAAAATGAAGATAGAGACTTCGTGCAGGGGAACTTAATATTCTTGAAGGGCTTAGAATTTAAATCATGTTTACTTACATACTTCTAGCTAACATACAGTATTGCAGCACAATAAAATAAAAGTCGATACTTTGTGCAGGGATAATAAAATTCTTGAAGGGAATAGAATTGAAATCATGTAGCCTTCTAGCCAACATACAGTACAGCAGCACAATAAAAAAAAGGTCGACACTTTTTGTAGGGGAAATCAATATTCTTGAAGGGCGTGGAAGTGAAAATCATGCAGCCTTTCTAGCTAATATACAGTACTGCAGCACAATAAAATAAAGGTCGACACTTTGTGCATTGCAGATTAATATTCTTGAAGGGCAAAGAACTTTAATCATGTAGTCGCTAGCTAATATATAATACTGCAGCACAATAAAATATAGGTCGACACTTTGTGCAGGGGAAATAATAGTCTCGAAGGGCATAGAACTGAAATCATGTAGTCATTTTAGCTTACATACTGAACTGCAGCACAATAATATAAATGTCGACATTTTGTACAGGGGAAATCCATATTCTTGAAGGGCATAGGACTGAAATCATATAGTCTTCTAGCTAATATACAGGATTAAAGCACAATAAAATAAATATCAAGACTTCTAGCTAACATTCATAGAACTTAAATCATGTAGCCTCTAGCTAACATACAGTACTGCAGCACAATAAAAAAAGTCGAGACATCGTGCAGGGGAAATTAATATTTTTGAATGACATATTACTGAAATCATGTAGCCTTCTAGCTAACATACAGTACTGCAGCACAACAAAGGGCACAACAATGTCGACACTTTGTGCAGGGGAAATTAATATTCTTGAAGGACAAATAAGTAAAATAATGTAACCTACTAGCTAATATACAGTACTGCAGCACAATAAAAAAGGTAGACACTTTGTGTAGAGGAAATTAATAAACTTGAAGGGCGTAGAAATGTATTAATGTAGCCTTCTAGCCATCACACAGCACTGCAGCTCAATAAAATAAAGGGCGGCATTTTGTGCAGGGTAAATTTATATTTTCGAAGGGCATAGAAATAAAATCTTGTAGCCTTATAATTAACATACAGTACTGCAGCACAAAAATTAAGGTCGACACCTTGTTCATGGGAAATAAATATTTTTGAAGGGCATAGAACTGAAATCATGTGGACTTCAAGCTAACATACATTACTACAACACAACAAAATAAAGGTCGACACTTTGTGCAGGGGGAATTAATATTCTTGAAGGGCATAGAACTGAAATCATGTAGCCTTCTGGCTAATATATAGCACTGCAACACAATAAAATAAAGGTCTACACTTTGTGCAGGGGAAAATGATCCTCTTAAGGGTTTATAACTGAAAGCCTGTAGCCGGCTAGCTAACATACAGTATTGAGGAGCAAAGAACTGAAATCATGTAGCCTTCTAACATTCGTTACTGCAGCACAATGAATTCAGGTCGACACTTTGTGTAGGGTAATCAATATTCTTGAAGGGAGTGGAACTGAAAATCTGAAATCATGTAGCCTTCTAGCTAACATACACCACTGCAGCACAATAACAGCACAATAAAATAAAGGTCGACAATTTGTGCAGGGGAAATTAATATTCTTGAAGGGCATAGAACTGAAATCATGTAGCCTTCTGGCAAACATACAGCACTGCAGCACAATAAAATCAAGGTCGACACTTTGTGCAGGGAAATTAATACTCTTGAGGAGCATATAACTGTAATCCTGTAGCCGGCTAGTCATACAGTATTGCAGCGCAATAAAATAAAGGTCGACACTTTGTGCAGGGGATATTAATATTCTTGAAGGGCATGCAACTGAAACCATGTAGCCTTTTAGCTGACATACAGTACTGCCGCACCGTAAAATAGAAAGACCTTTTGTGTAGGGGAAATTAACATTCTTGTAGAGCATTGAACTATAATCATATAGCCTTCTAGCTAACATACTATACTGCAGCACAATAAAATAAAGGTCGAAACTTTGTGCATGGGAAAATAATATTCTTGAAGGACATAGAACTGAAATCACGTAGCCATTGTAGCTCACATTCAGTACTACAGCACAATAAAATAAAGGTCGACACTTTGTTCAGAGGAAATTCATATTCTTGAAGCGCATAGAACTGATAATATGTAGCCTTCTAGCTTATAAACAGTAGAGCAGCACAATCAAAAATAAATGTCGAGACTTCGTGCAGGGGAAATTAATATTACTGATGGGCATAGAACTAAAATCATGTAGCCTAATAACTAACAAACAGTACTGCAGCACAATTAAATAAAGGTCGACACTTTGTGTAGGGGAAATTAATATTCTTAATATTCTTGAAGGGCGTAGAACTGAAACCATGCAGCCGTCTAGCTAACATACAGTACTACAGCACAATAAAATAAAGGTAGTACTTTGTACAGGAAAATTAATATTCTTGGCGAGCATAGAACTGAAATCACATTAGGAAAACACGCCTATACAAATACATTTTCAGATGAAAAATTTCGATATCTTCTATATATATGCGCTAAACATAGATTTTGGATACTCGTTAGAACCGCCTCGACGGGGCGGTTCTAGCAAGTACCCACAATCTATGTTTTGAGCAGAAATAAGGAAAATAATGTATACCACTGCAAACCGCAGTTTTACTATATAATAGAGAGGTTCGAGGGGGCCAAAATCATATAAGCGTGTTTTCGTGATGATGAAGTTTTCTCGCTAACATACAGTATTGCAGCACAATAAAATAAAGGTCGACACTTTGTGCAAGGGATATTAATATTCTTGAAGGGCATAGAACTAGAATCATGTAGCCGTCTAGCTCACATACAGTAAAGCCGCGCAATTAAAAGGCGACCTTTTGTGCTGGAAATTAATAATTTTGAAGGGCTCTAAACATAGATTTTGGATGCTGGTTAGAACCTCCCCGTCGGTTCTAACGAGCACCCACAATCTTTGTTTTGAGCAGAAATAAGGAAAATAATGTATACGAGGACTGTTCAAATATGAATGCAAGTAGAACGTTTTCTCATGCACTAATGCGAAAATCACCTGGAAATAAATATCACAGCGTAGAAAAACATTTTACCTATACATTGATACCAAACCTGTTAAAATCCGTGCACTTTAGCCATGTATATCGTTCGATAAAGTAGAAGTAAAAGATCAGGAATCGATACAATTAACTTACTCAACCCACCAAAGACACCAAAGGGAAAGAAACACAAACATTAAGCGACCAGACCATAATGGAAACATAAACAAAGGAAGGCCATAAGGACAGTTACTTTCCCACAAAATGGCCATATGGCCATCCAAAATAAAAAGACACAAGTGATACACAGAGTAAGTAACAAACAACAACATAAATAAATCGCCATAGAAGAACCGCCTTGGAACGGTCAGTGGAAAGATTTCCACTGGGGTGTGTGTGTGTGTGGGGGGGGGGGGGGTGGCTTAAATCGATTTTACGTGACCAAAATCCTCGCCCTTACTTCCGTCGCGATTTAGACAAATAATTTGTTCAGTCCGCATAAAGGCCTCCTAACTCATCAGTGCAACATCTCCGTGAACACAAATAATCAAAGAACCACAGAGGTGAGACAACGGTGAGGACTCGACAGCAAGAAACCACTGAAATGCTGGAGCAAAAGAAAACCAACAGTTAGACTCCGATGGGCCCGACCAGAGACGGAGCATCAGGCACAAACCAACATTACCTTGAATTAGATCTCTCTAATTCTCAATAAGCCTTTACGTTGGAACCTTCATAGAATCTGAAGCCTTACCCACCGGCGTGCAATTAAAGAGGGAAGCAAAGTTGCCAACCGTGATTGGGGTAACTACCATGCATGCAGTCTGTCGTATAACATCCATGTTGTACCCAATCTTTTTATATCGAAGAATGATTTAACGAAATTGGGTGCTGAAGTCATTGCGGTTATATATTTTTCTGAATTTATATACTAAGTCACCATAAAATTCGGGTTCCGATAGACCTTGTTGCAGAAGAGATTTACGTCCAATATTGAATTTTGAAATTAAATCAGAATGGCGAACACTGTCTACTCTTGTATGCTAATACGAAACATGGTATGAAGATGGTCAAAGTACGCCGTTGAAATACGGTCCTATATTACGAATCGTTGTATTCTTGGTATACGGTGCAAAGACATTTTTGATGAAAAATGTTCGGTTTATGGGCATAATGAAATGTCTTTTCCGACAGTTTTTCGTTGGTGTAAGAAATTCAGCTGTGGGCTAGACTCAACAGAAGATGTACCACATGATCGTCGGCCGAAAAGAGCAACATCTGCCAAGATGGTTGCTAGAGTGAAAGAAATAGTTGCTACCGATGCACGATACACCACTAGGCAAATAGTTAGTATGGTTGGCATCTCATTAGGAGCAGCTCATACAATTCTGAAACGGGATTTGAAAATGAGAAAGATCTGTGCTAGATGGATTCCCCATCAGTTGACATGAAAAAGCAGAAAAAGACACGCGTTCAGTGCGCCAAGAAGTTGCTTAAAAGGTTTCTTTGAATCGACTGCCTGTTCGAAATTCGCAAATTTGCTGTATGTTTCCTCTGGCTTTCATTGCCGGATCATTACAGGGTTACTGATGAGGCTTTATTAGCCGAAACTACGTAGTATGACCCATCTTCTTTCTTATGGATGTTTTCATTGCTCTTAAAGGAACTCATTTTTGATTTTTATTTCCAAATTACAATGTACGGTCTTTCGCTAATGTCGTCACAGGTGACGAGACATGGGTTCACTTTTTTGAGCCAAAACGAAAGATTCAGAACAAAATATGGGCAACAAAGTATTGCAAAAGACCATGCTTTGGTCCATGAGCGTCAAGAAGGTAATGTATGTCATATTCTATTTTCAAATCAGGGCCCTGCTATTCAGGTTGCTGTGCCTAAAGGCAAATCTGTAAATGCGAAGTTTTACAAGAATAAAGTTCTTCGAAAATTGAAGAAATATTTCAAAGAATGAAGACCCGCAACTGGTTTGACCAATGTCAGATTGCTACATGACAATGCGTTATCGCACAAGGCGTTCATTGTGCAAGACTATCTGAAGCAGGAAAAGGGTGTTGAACTCCCTCACCCCCCCCCCCCGTATTCTCCTGACCTTGCCCCGTGTGACTTTTTTTTGTTCCTGCGGCTGAAAAAATACCTTTCTGGTCGAAAATTTGTACAGCGCAAACACCTCGGTTCTGCAATATTCCAGTGCCTTCATAGTATACATCGAAAAGACTACCAAAATGCATTCAATGATTGGATCAGAAGACTGAAAGTTTGTATCTCTGTTAAAGGGGAATACTTTGAGGCGACAAAATATATTTTTCATCGAAATCTATCACGGAATCATTTTTATGTGCTTAGTTGCATTCATATTTGAACAGTCCTCGTACCACTGCAAACCCCAGTTTTACTATATAATAATAAGGTTCGAGGGGGTCAAAATCATATAAGCGTGTTTTCGTGATGATGTAGCTTTCTCGCTAACATACAGTATTGCAGCACAATAAAAAAAGATCGACACCTTGTGCAGGAGGAAATAAAAAGGGCATAGCACAGAAATCATGTAGCCCTCTAGGTAACATACATTACACCAGCACAGTAAAAATAAAGGTCGATATTTTGTACAGGGCAAATTAACATTCTTGAATGGTATAGAACCGAAATCCTGGGCTAATTAAAAAGGGCATAGCACTGAAATCATGTAGCCCTCTAGGTAACATACATTACACCAGCACAGTAAAAATAAAGGTCGATATTTTGTACAGGGCAAATTAATATTCTTGGAGGGCATAGAACGGAAATCGTGTAGCCTTCTAGGTAACAAGCACTACTGCAGCACAATAAGATACAGGTCGATAATTTTTGTAGGGGAAATAAATATTCTTGAAGGGAGTAGAACTGAAACCATGCAGCCGTCTAGCTAACATACAGTACTACAGCACAATAATATAAAGGCCGTACTTTGTACAGGAAAATTAATATTCTTGGAGAGCATAGACCTGAAATAATGAAGGTTCCTAGCTAACATACAGTACTGCAGCACAATAAAATAAAGGTCGAAACTTCGTGCAGGGGAAATTAATATTCTTGAATGAGTGAGTGAGTGCTTGAGTTTTACTTCCCATCAACAGCTATGGTCATATGGAGACGGGACCTCGGTTTAAAGACTCATCCGAAAGTCTGGAGAAGCCCGGGATCGATCCTGCGATCCCTGGTTTACAAGTCGAGTAGCGTAACCACTACACCACGGAGGCTTCTATATTCTTGAATGACATATTACTGAAATCATGTAGCTTTCTAGCTAACATAAGTACTGCAGCACAATAAAATAAAGGTCGACACTTTTTGTAGGGGAAATAAATATTCTTGAAGGGCGTAGAACAGTATTCATGTAGCCTTCCAGCTAACACACAGTACTGCAGCACAATACAATAAAGGTCGACACTTTGGGATGGGGAAATAAATATTCTTGAAGGGCATAAAACTGAAAACATGTTGGGATGGGGAAATAAATATTCTTGAAGGGCATAAAACTGAAAACATGTAGCCTTCTAGCTAACATACAGTACTGCAGCACAATAAATTGAAGGTCGACTGTCTGTGCAGGTGAAATTAATATTCTTGAAGGGCGTAGAACTGTATTCATGTTGCATTCCAGCTAACGCACAGCACAGTAAAATAAATGTCGACACTTTGTGAAGGGGAAATTAATATTCTTGAAGGGCATATAACTGAAATCCTGTAGCCTTCTAACTAACATACAGTACTGCAGCACAAACAAATAAAGGTCGACATTTTGTGAAGGGGAAATTAATATTCTTGAAGGGTGTAGAACTGTATTCATGCAGCCTTCTGGCAAACATACAGCACTGCAGCGCAATAAAAGAAAAGTAAACCTTCGTGCAGGGGGAATTAACATTCTTGACAATCTTGAAGGGCACAGAACTGAAATCATGTACCCTTCAAGGTAACATACAGTACTGCAGTACAATAAAATACATGTCGACACTTTGAAAAGGGGAAAATTAGTATTCTTGAAGGGCATAAAACTGAAATAATGTAGCCTTCTAGCTAACATACATTACTGCAGCACAATAAAATAAAGGTCCGCACTTTGTACAGGAAAATTAATATTCTTGAAGGGCGTATAGAACTGTATTCATGTAGCGTTCCAGCTAACGCACAGCACAATAAAATAAATGTCGACACTTTGTGAAGGGGAAATTAATATTCTTGAAGGGCATAGAACTGAAATCCTGTAACATTCTAGCTAACATACAGTACTGCAGCACAATAAAATAAAGGTCGACACTTTGTGAAGGGGAAATTAATATTCTTGAAGGGTGTAGAACTGTATTCATGCAACCTTCTGGCAAACGTACAGCACTGCAGCGCAATAAAAGAAAGGTAAACACTTTGTGCAGTTGGAATTAACATTCTTGAAGGGAAAAGAACTGCAATCTTGTACCTTTCTAGCTACATAACAGTACTCAGAACAATAAAATAAAGGTCGACATTTTGTACAGGTGAAATTAATATTCTTGAAGGGCATCGAATTGAAATAATGTAGAGTTTTTGCTAACATACAACACTGCAGCGCAATACAATAAAGGTCGAAACTTTGTGCAGGGGGTATTAATATTCTTGAAGGGCATAGACTTGAAAAAATGAACTAAAATCATGTAGCTTCTAGCTAACATACATTACTGCAGCATAATAAAAAACTGGTCGACACTTTGTACAGGGAGGGAGTGTTTGAGTTTTACGTCCCACCAACAGCTAAGGTCATACGGAGACGGGACCTCGGTTTAAAGACTCATCCGAAAGTCTGGAGAAGCCCGGGATCGATCCTGCGATCCCTGGTTTACAAGGCGAGTAGCGTAACCACTGCACCACGGAGGCTTCTACACTTTGTACAGGAAAATTAATATTCTTGGAGGGCAAAAAACTGAAATCGTGCAGCCATCTGGCTAACATACAGCACTACAGCACAATACACAATAAAGGACGACACTTTGTGAAGGGGAAATTAATATTATTGAAGGGCATAGAACTGAAATCTTATAGCCTTCTAGCTATCATGCAGTCCTGCAGCACAATAAATTTCGACACTTTGGGAAGGGGAAATTAATATTCTTGAAGGGCGTAGAACTGTATTCATGCAGCCTTCTGGCAAACCCACAGCACTGCAGCGCAATTAAATAAAGCTCAACACTTTGTGCAGGGGGAATTAACATTCTTGAAGGGCAAATAACTGAAATAATGTACCCTCCTAGCTAACATACAGTACTGCAGTACAATAAAATACATGTCGACACGTTGTACAGGTGAAATAAATATTCTTGAAGGGCACAGAACTGAAATAATGTAGCCTTCTGATTAAAATACAGCACTGCAGCACACTATAATAAAGGTCGACATTTTACGCAGGGGGAATTAATATTCTTGAAGGGCATAAAACTGAAATCATGTAGCTTTCTAGCTAACATTCAGTACTGCTGTACAATAACATAAAGGTCGACACTTTGTACAGGGGAAATTAATATTCTTGAAGTGCATGCAACTTAAATCATGTAGCCTTCTAGCTAACAGAGAGCACTGCAGCACAATGAAATCAAGGCCAACACTTTGTGCAACCAGAATTAATATGCTTAAAGGGCAAAGAATTGAAATCATGTAGCCTTCTAGCTAATTTACAGTTCTGCAGAACAATAAAATAAATGTCGACACTTTGTGCAGGGGAAATTTATATTCTAGAAGGGCATAGAACTGACATTATGAAGCCATCTAGCTAACACACAGTGCTGCAGCACAATAAAAAAATGGTCGAGACTTTGTGCAGTGAAAATTAATACTCTTGAGGGGCATAGAACTGAAATCTTATAGCCGGCTAGTTAACATAGAGTACTGAGCACAATAAAATAAAGGGGTGTTTATTTTGTGCAGGTGAAATTGATATTCTTGAAGGGCATAGAACTGAAATAATGTAGCCTTCTAGCTAACATACAGTACTGCAGCACAATAAAATAAAGGTCGACATTTTGCGCAGGGGAAATTAATATTCTTGAAGGGCGTAGAACTGTATTCATGTAGCATTCCAGCTAACGCACAGCACAGTAAAATAAATGTCGACACTTTGTGAAGGGGAAATTAATATTCTTGAAGGGCATATAACTGAAATCCTGTAGCCTTCTAACTAACATACAGTACTGCAGCACAAACAAATAAAGGTCGACATTTTGTGAAGGGGAAATTAATATTCTTGAAGGGTGTAGAACTGTATTCATGCAGCCTTCTGGCAAACATACAGCACTGCAGCGCACATTGTACAGGGGGAATTAGTAATCTTGAAGGATATAGAACTGAAATCATATAGCATTCTGGCTAACATACAGCACTGCAGCACAATACAATAAAGGTCGACACTTTGTGCACGGGGTATTAATATTCTTGAAGGGTATAGAACTGAAATAATATAGCCTTCTGGCAAACATACAGCACAATAAAATAAAGGTCGACATTTTGTGCAGGGGAAATTAAAATTCTTGAAGGGCGTAGAACTGTATTCATGTGGCCTTCCAGCTAAAACACAGCACTACAGAAAAATAAAATAAAGGTCGACACTTTGTGAAGGGAAAATTTATATTCTTGAAGGGCATAGAACTGAAATCTTGTAGCCTTCTAGCTAACATACAGTACTGCAGCACAATACAATAAAGGTCGACACTTTGGGATGGGGAAATAAATATTCTTGAATGGCATAAAACTGAAAACATGTAGCCTTCTAGCTACCATACAGTACTGCAGCACAATAAATTGAAGGTCGACTGTCTGTGCAGGTGAAATTAATATTCTTGAAGGGCGTAGAACTGTATAAATGTAGCATTCCAGCTAACGCACAGCACAGTAAAATAAATGTCGACACTTTGTGAAGGGGAAATTAATATTCTTGAAGGGCATATAACTGAAATCCTGTAGCCTTCTAACTAACATACAGTACTGCAGCACAAACAAATAAATGTCGACATTTTGTGAAGGGGAAATTAATATTCTTGAAGGGTGTAGAACTGTATTCATGCAGCCTTCTGGCAAACATACAGCACTGCAGCGCAATAAAAGAAAAGTAAACCTTTGTGCAGGGGGAATTAACATTCTTGACATTCTTGAAGGGCACAGAACTGAAACCATGTACCCTTCTAGGTAACATACAGTACTGCAGTACAATAAAATACATGTCGACACTTTGAAAAGGGGAAAATTAATAATCTTGAAGGGCATAGAACTGAAATCATGTAGCCTTCTAGCTAACATACATTACTGCAGCACAATAAAATAAAGGTCCGCACTTTGTACAGGAAAATTAATATTCTTGAAGGGCGTATAGAACTGTATTCATGTAGCGTTCCAGCTAACGCACAGCACAATAAAATAAATGTCGACACTTTGTGAAGGGGAAATTAATATTCTTGAAGGGCATAGAACTGAAATCCTGTAACATTCTAGCTAACATACAGTACTACAGCACAATAAAATAAAGGTCGACACTTTGTGAAGGGGAAATTAATATTCTTGAGGGGCGTAGAACTGTATTCATGCAACCTTCTGGCAAACGTACAGCACTGCAGCGCAATAAAAGAAAGGTAAACACTTTGTGCAGTTGGAATTAACATTCTTGAAGGGAAAAGAACTGCAATCTTGTACCTTTCTAGCTACATAACAGTACTCAGAACAATAAAATAAAGGTCGACATTTTGTACAGGTGAAATTAATATTCTTGAAGGGCATCGAATTGAAATAATGTAGAGTTTTTGCTAACATACAGCAATGCAGCGCAATAAAATAAAGGTCGAAACTTTGTGCAGGGGGTATTAATATTCTTGAAGGGCATAGACTTGAAAAAATGAACTGAAATCATGTAGCTTCTAGCTAACATACATTACTGCAGCATAATAAAAAACAGGTCGACACTTTGTACAGGAAAATTAATATTCTTGGAGGGCAAAAAACTGAAATCGTGCAGCCATCTGGCTAACATACAGCACTACAGCACAATACACAATAAAGGACGACACTTTGTGAAGGGGAAATTAATATTATTGAAGGGCATAGAACTGAAATCTCATAGCCTTCTAGCTATCATGCAGTCCTGCAGCACAATAAATTTCGACACTTTGGGAAGGGGAAATTAATATTCTTGAAGGGCGTAGAACTGTATTCATGCATCCTTCTGGCAAACACACAGCACTGCAGCGCAATTAAATAAAGCTCAACATTTTGTGCAGGGGGAATTAACATTCTTGAAGGGCAAATAACTTAAATAATGTACCCTCCTAGCTAACATACAGTACTGCAGTACAATAAAATACATGTCGACACGTTGTACAGGTGAAATAAATATTCTTGAAGGGCACAGAACTGAAATAATGTAGCCTTCTGATTAAAATACAGCACTGCAGCACACTATAATAAAGGTCGACATTTTACGCAGGGGGAATTAATATTCTTGAAGGGCATAGAACTGAAATCATGTAGCTTTCTAGCTAACATTCAGTACTGCTGTACAATAACATAAAGGTCGACACTTTGTACAGGGGAAATTAATATTCTTGAAGTGCATGCAACTTAAATCATGTAGCCTTCTAGCTAACAGACAGCACTGCAGCACAATGAAATCAAGGCCAACACTTTGTGCAACCAGAATTAATATGCTTAAAGGGCAAAGAATTAAAATCATGTAGCCTTCTAGCTAATATACAGTTCTGCAGAACAATAAAATAAATGTCGACACTTTGTGCAGGGGAAATTTATATTCTAGAAGTGCATAGAACTGACATTATGAAGCCATCTAGCTAACACACAGTGCTGCAGCACAATAAAAAAAATGGTCGAGACTTTGTGCAGTGAAAATTAATACTCTTGAGGGGCATAGAACTGAAATCTTATAGCCGGCTAGTTAACATAGAGTACTGAGCACAATAAAATAAAGGGGTGTTTATTTTGTGCAGGTGAAATTGATATTCTTGAAGGGCATAGAACTGAAATAATGTAGCCTTCTAGCTAACATACAGTACTGCAGCACAATAAAATAAAGGTCGACATTTTGCGCAGGGAGAATTAAGATTCTTGAAGTACATAGAACT
This sequence comes from Lucinisca nassula, assembly GCA_963580285.1. Classification (NCBI taxonomy): domain Eukaryota; kingdom Metazoa; phylum Mollusca; class Bivalvia; order Lucinida; family Lucinidae; genus Lucinisca; species Lucinisca nassula. Next base: position 91,820,304 of record OY757013.1, on the reverse strand, counting down.
GAAATCATGTAGCTTTCTAGCTAACATTAAGTACTGCTGCACAATATAATAAAGGTCGACCCTTTGTGCATTGGAAATTTATATTGTTGAAGGATATAAAAATGAAATCATGCAGACTTCTAGCTAACACCCCAATGCAGCACAATAAAATAAAGGTCGAGACTTCGTGCAGGGCTAATTAATATTCTTGAAGGTCAAAGAACTGAAATCGTGAAGCCTTCTAGTTAACATACAGTACTGCAGTACAATAAAATAAAGGTCGATAATGTATGCAGGGGAAATAAATATTCTTTAAGGGCATAAAACAGAAAACATCTAGCCTTCTAATATTCTTGACGGGCGTAGAACTGTATTCATGTAGCCTTCCAGCTAACGCACAGCGCAGTAAAATAAATGTCGACACTTTGTACAGGGGAAATTAATATTCTTGAAGGGCATAGCACTGAAATCCTGTAGCCTTCTAGCTAACATACAGTACTGCAGCACAATCAAATAAAGGTCGACATTTTGTGAAGGGGAAATTAATATTCTTGAAGGGTCTAGAACTGTATTCATGCAGCCTTCTGGCAAACATACAGCACTGCAGCGCAATAAAAGAAAAGTAAACACTTTGTGCAGGGGGGATTAACATTCTTGAAGGGCAAAGAACAGAAATCATGTACCCTTCTAGCTACCACACAGTACTGCAGTACAATAAAATACATGTCGACACTTTGTAAAGGGGAAAATTAAAATTCTTGAAGGGCATAGAACTGAAACCATGTAGCCTTCTAGCTAACATACATTACTGCAGCAGAATAAAATAAAGGTCGACACTTTGAGCAGGGGGAATATTCTTGAAGGGCATAGAACTGAAATAATGTAGCCTTCTAGCTAACATACATTACTGCAGCACATAAAATGAAGGTCGACACTTTGTGCTGGGGAAATTAACATTCTTTAAGGGTACAAAACTGAGATCCCTAGCCTTCTTGCTAATATAAAGTACTGCAGCACAATAAAATAAAGGTCGACACTTTGGGTATGGGGAATTAATATTCTTGAAGGGCGTGGAACTGTATTCATGTAGCCTTCCAGCTAAAATACAGCACTGCAGCACAATGAAATAAAGGTTGACACTTTGTGCAGGGGAAATAAATATTCTTGAAAGGCATAGAATGGGATAACGTAGCCTTATAGCCAACATACAGTACTGCAGCACAATAAAATATAGGTCGACACCTTGTGCAGGAGGAAATAAAAAGGGCATAGCACAGAAATCCTGTAGCCTTTTGGCTAATATACAGCACTGCAGCTCAATAAAAAAAGGGCATAGAACTGAAATCACGAAGCCTCCTAGCTAACACAGTATTGTAGCACATACTCGTAAAATAAAGGTCGATACTTTGTGCAGGGCTAATTAATATTCTTGGAGTGCATAGAACTGCCATCGTGTAGCCTTCTAGCTTACAAGCAGTACTGCAGCACAATTAAAAAAAGGTGGAAAATTTGTGCAGGGGAAATAAATATTCTTGAAGAGCATAGAACTGAAATAACGAAGCCTTCTAGCTAACATACAGTACTGCAGCACAATAAAATGAAGGTCGAGACCATGTGTAGGGGAATTTATATTCTTGAAGAAGGCGTAGGGCTGTAGTCATGTAGCCGTCTAGCTAAAATACAGTACTGCAGTACAATAAAATAAAGGTCGACACTTTGTGCAGGGTAAATTAATACTCTTGGGGGCATAGAACTGAAATCTTGTAGACGGCTAGCCAACAAACTGTACTGAGCGCAATAAAATAAGTCAGTGAATGTTTGAGTTTTACGTCCCACCAGCTGCTAAGGTCATACGGAGACGGGGACCTCGGTTTAAAGATTCATTCGAAAGTCTGGAGGAGCCCGGGATCGATCCCGCGCCCCTGGTTTACAAGGGGAGTAGCGTAACAACTGCGCTACGGAGGCTTCTACAATAAAATAAAGGTGGAAATTATGTGCAGGGAAAATTAATATTCTTGAAGGGCATAGAACTGAAATCATTATGCCGTCTAGCTAACATACAGTAAGGCCGCGCAATTAAAAGGCGACCTTTTGTGCTGGGAAATTAATAACTTTGAAGGGCATAGAACTAAAATCATGGAGCCTTCTAGCTAACATACAGTACTGCAGCACAATAAAAAAGGTTGATACTTTGTTCAGAGGAAAATAATATTATTGAAGAGCATAGAACTGAAACTATGTACACATACTGTACTTCAGCACAATAAAATAAAGGTCGACACTTTGTACAGGGGAAATTAATATTCTTGAAGGGCATAGAACTGAACTAATGTAGCCGTTAAGCTAACACAGTATTTCAGCAGAATAAAGTTAAGGTCGACACTTTGTGCAGGGCTAGTAAATATTCTTGAAGGGTATAGAACTGAAATCGTGTAGCCTTCTAGCTAACATACAGTACTGCAGCACAATAAATAAGATGGATACTTTGTGCAGGCGAAATTAATATTCTTGACGGACATAGAACTAAAATAATGTAGCCTTCTAGCTCACATACAGTACTGCAGCACAATAAAATGAAGGTCTACACTTCAGTAATACTCTTTAGGGGCATATAACTGAAACCTTGTAGACGGCTAGCTAACATACAGTACGGAGCACAATAAAATTAAGGTGGACATTCCATTCAGCGGAAATCAATATTCTTGACGGGCATAGAACTGAAAGCATGTAGCTTTCTGGCTAACATACAGTGCTGCAGCACAATAAAATAAAGATCGACACTTTGTACAGGGGAAATTAGTATTCTTGAAGGGCATAGAACTTAAATCATGTAGCCTTCTGGCTAATGTACAGCACTGCAGCACAATAAAATAAGGATCGACAATTTGTACAGGGGGGTTAATATTCTTGAAGGGCATAGAACTGAAATAATGTAGTCTTCGGGCCAACATACAGCACTGCAGCACAATAAAATAAAGGTCAACACTTTGTGCAGGGGAAATTAATACTCTTGGGCGCATAGAACTGAAATCTTGTAGCCGGCTAGCTTACATACTGTACTGAACGCAATAAAATAAGTCAGTGGATGTTTGAGTTTCACGTCCCACCAACAGCTAAGTTCATACGGAGACGGGGACCTCGGTTTAAAGATTCATTCGAATGTCTGGAGGAGCCCCGGATCGATCCTGCGACCCCTGGATTACAAGGAGAGTAGCGTAACATACAGTACTGCAGCACAATAAAAAGGTGGATACTTTGTGCAGGCGAAATTAATATTCTTGACGGTCATAGAACTAAAATAATGTGGCCTTCTAGCTAACATAAGTACTGCAGCACAATAAAATGAAGGTCTACACTTCAGTAATACTCTTTAGGGGCATATAACTGAAATCTTGTAGACGGCTAGCTAACATACAGTACCGAATGTCATAGGGTGAATTTAGGCCCCAGACCTGTCCTGAAGCCAGTTAATATATTCCCTATAATTTATGTATTTCCCCTATATTTATTCTCAATTTGGCACACTGACCTTCCATTTATTAGACATGATTGATGTAGTGAAGTATTGTACAGCAGCTGTAGTTATTCTGGGTAGTATAGGTTAGGCAGTTTGATCTTAAGTAGTTAGGTATGTAATACTTCACCGACTTTACACATTCCATGTAACGGTTCTGTGCATTTGCCACTCAGAGCCGTTACCGATAATATATATTGTTCCATGTCTATGGATTTATTTATATGTGAATATAATAATTAATTATATTTGCAGGTAAATATACATGAAGTCAACCATCATCATCATCATCAACATCATCATCATTTATTAAGTTTATTCTGTAGCATATTTTGTGATACAGATACTGCATTTCTATGTTTTTGTAACGTTTTCAAGTCTTGTCGATGCGAGGTTGATCTTGAGAAAAGGTGTTTATATAAATGTCCATTTTATGTAATAATGCATTGTTGTGTGATTGTATCAGTTTTGGGCATTTGTCACTCAGAGCCGTTACCGATAATATATATTGTTACATGTCTATGGATTTATTTATATGTGAATATAATAATTAATTATATTTGCAGGCGTTGACTCTCTTTGGTTAACCCACGTTAACATCCGCCTGACGTTCTCAAGCTCGTTAATACCTGGTCGAACATGCAGCGATACTCATAACCCGCTTCTAACCAGACGGGCTAGATGACCCGGCGACACGAGCACAATAAAATAAAGGTGGACATTTCATGCAGCGGAAATTAATATTCTTGAATGGCATAGAACTGAAAGCATGTAGCTTTCTGGCTAATATACAGCGCTGCAGCACAATAAAATAAAGATCGACACTTTGTACAGGGGAAATTAATATTCTTGAAGGACATAGAACTAAACTCATACAGCCTTCTGGCTATTATACAGCACTGCAGCACAATAAAATAAGGATCGACAATTTGTACAGGGGGAATCAATATTCTTGAAGGGCATAGAACTGAAATAATGTAGCCTTTGGGCAAACATACAGCACTGCAGCACAATAAAACTAGAGAAAGTGACCAGTGGGTCACGTATACCCCCGGCCAGTGCCAGCCTCTGATATATCTTTCGAGCTTGTATGTAACATGAACAAAGAAGTTAAGAAGCTATAAGAATCTATAATGTGCTTATAAAATCTAAACCAAACATAATCTTTCTAAATGGACCAAGGGAGTGAGAGCATCAAAGTTACTGAAGGGGTGGGGGAATCAATGTTACTGAAGCAGCAGGGTGGGGTATGCATCAATGAAATCTTGGAACTGGTATGCAACATTGATGCAAGTATCAATTGAATTTGTCTTGAGTTTAGAACATTATGTAACAGGCATCTATAAACTTTGTCATAAAACTTTAACCAAATGTAAACTTTCTAAGTCCATGACCCTGAGGTCTAGGTCACTGTTGCTGGGGAAGCAATATGCATCTCGAAATCTTTGGACTGGTATGCAACATTGATGCAAGTAACTACTGAATTTGCCTTAGAGTGTAGAACATACAGGCATCTATAAACTTTGTCATTAAACTTTAACCAAATGTAAAATTTATAAGTCTGTGACCTTGATCTCAAGGTCATTGTGGGGGGTGGGGGTGGGACATGCATCAATGAAATCTTTAGACCAGAATGTAACTTCAGTGTAAGTATCAACTTAATCTATCAAAGGGTTAAGAAGATACAACCTAGAAACTTTAACGCAAAACTTCAACCAAGATGTAAAATTTCTAAGTCTGTGACCTTGACCTCAAGGTCCTTGTGGGGGGCTTGGATATGCATCAATGAAATATTTTGACCAGTATGAAACTTCAGTGTAAGTATCAACTAAATCTATCAAAGGGTTCAGAAGATTCAACCTCTTAGAAACTTTAACGCAAAACTTTAACCAAAATGTAAAATTTCTAAGCCTGTGACCTTGACCTCGAGGTCACTGTGGGGGTGGGACATGCATCAATGAAATCTTCAAACCAGTATGTAACTTCAGTGTAAGTATCAACTAAATCTATCAAAGGGTTTAGAAGATACAATCTCTTAGAAACTTTAATGCAAAACTAACCAAAATGATAACGAACGGACGGATGGACGGACGGACGGACACACGGACGGACGAACGGCAGGACGAAAACTATATACCCCCATCATACTTCGTATGCCGGATGTATAATTAATATACTTGAAGGGCATAGATCTGAAATCATGTAGCCTTCTAGCTAACATACATTGCTACAGCACAATAAAATAGATCGACACTTTGTACAGGAAAATAAATATTTTTGAGGGCATAGAACTGAAATCATGTAGCCTTCTGCCTAATATACAGCACTGCAGCACAATATAATAAAGGTCGACACTTTGTGCAGGGGGGATATTAATAGTCTTGAAGGATATAGAACTAAAATAATGTACCCTTCTGGCAAACATACAGCACTGCAGCACAATAAAATAAAGGTCGACACTTTGTGCAGGGAAAGTAATATTCTTGAAGGGCGTAGAACTCTGTTCATGTACCAATCCAGCTAACACACAGCACTACAGCACACTAAAATATAGGTCGACACTTTTTGAAGGGGAAATTAACATTCTTGAAGGGCATAGCACTGAAATCTTGTAGCCTTCTAGCTAACATACAGTACTGCAGCACAATCAATAAAATAAACGTCGACACTTTGGGAAGTAGAAAACATTATTCTTGAAGGGCGTAGAACAGTATTCATGCAGCCTTCAGGCAAACATACAGCACTGCAGCGCAATAAATAAAGGTAAACACTTTATGCAGGGGGAATTGACATTCTTGAAGGGCAAAGAACTGAAATCATGTACTTTTCTAGCTAACATACAGTACTGCAGTACAATAATATACATGTCGACACTTTGTGCAGAGGAAACTTATATTCTTGAAGAGCATAGAACTGATATCATGTAGGCGTCTAGCTAACATACATAACTGCAGCACAATAAAATAAAGCTCGACACGTTGTACAGGAAAATTAATAAACTTGGAGGGCACAGAACTGAAAACATGTAGAATTCCGGCTAACATACGGCACTGCAGGACAATACAATAAAGGTCGACACTTTCTGCAGGGGGTATTTATATTCTTGAAGGGCATAAAACTAAAATAATGTAGCCTTCTGGCTAACATACAGAACTGCAGCACAATATAATAAAGGTCGACACTTTGTGCAGGGGAAATTAATATTCTTGAGGGGCGTAGATATGTATTCATGTAGCCTTCCAGCCAACATACAGCACTACAGCACAATAAAATAAAGGTCGACACTTTTTGAAGGGGAAAAAATATTCTTGAAGGGCTTAGAACTGAAATCTTGTAGCCTTCTGGCTAACATACAGTACTGCAGCACAATAAAATACATGTCGACACTTTGTGAAGGGGAAATTAATATTCTTGAAGGGCGTAGAACTGTATTCATGCATCCTTCTGGCAAACACACAGTACTGCAGCGCAATAAAATAAAGGTAAACACTTTGTGCAGGTAGAATTAACATTCTTGAAGGGCAAAGAACATAAATCATGTACCCTTCTAGCTAAAATAAAGTACTACAGTACGATAAAATACATGTCGACACTTTGTGCAGGGGAAATTTATATTCTTGAAGGGCATAGAACTGACATTATGAAGCCATCTAGCTAACATACAGTACTGCAGCACAATAAAATAGAGGTCGACACTTTGTGAAGGGGAAATTAATATTCTTGAAGGGCGTAGAACTGTATTCATGCAGCCTTCTGGCAAACACACAGTACTGCAGCGCAATAAAATAAAGGTAAACACTTTGTGCAGGTAGAATTAACATTATTGAAGGGCAAAAAACAGAAATAATGTACCCTTCTAGCTACCAAACAGTACTGCAGTACGATAAAATACATGTCGACACTTTTTGCAGGGGAAATTTATATTCTTGAAGGGCATAGAACTGAAATCATGTAGCCTTCTAGCTAACATACAGTACTGCAGCACAATTAAATAAAGGTCAACACCTAGTGCAGGGGGAAATTAAGGGGATAGAACTGAAATCATGTAGCCTACTGGCTAGCATACAGCACAATTAAATAAAAGACGACACTTTGTGCAGGGGTTATTCACATAATTGAAGGGCATAGAACTAAAATAATGTAGTCTTTTGGCAAATATAAAGCACTGCAGCACAATAAAATAAAGGTCGACACTTTGTGCAGGGGAAATAAATATTCTTGATGGGCGTAGAACTTTATTCATGTAGCCTTCCAGCCAACAATAAAATAAAGGTGGACACTTTTTGAAGGGGTAAAATATTCTTGAAGGGCATAGAACTGAAATCTTGTAGCCTTCTAGCTAACATACAGTACTGCAGCACAATAAAATAAAGGTCGACACTTTGTGCAGGGGATATTACTATTCTTGAAGGGCAATTAACTGAAATCATGTAACCTTCTAGCTACCATACCGTTATGCAGCATAATAAAATAAAGGCCGACACTTTGTTAAGGGGAAATTAATATTGTAGAAGAGAATAGAACTATAATCATGTAGCCTTCTAGCTAACTTACAGTACTGCAGCACAATAAAATAAAGGTCGACTCTTTGTGAAGGGGAAATTAATATTCTTGATGGGCGTAGAACTGTATTCATGCAGCATTCTGGCAAACATACAGCACTGCAGCGCAATAAAATTAAGGTAAACACTTTATGCAGGGGGAATTGACATTCTTGAAGGGCAAAGAAATGAAATCATGTAGCCTTCTGGCTAACATAGGGCACTGCAGCACAATACAATAAAGGTCGACCCTTTGTGCAGGGGGTATTAATATTCTCGAAGGGCATAGAACTGAAATGATGTCAGCCCCAGCCCATAGGGGCTTGAAAAAATATATGGGCTGCGTGATGCTTCCACGCAGAGCTGAATACGGCCAGCACCCTAGTACTGGTAAACCGCTTAGAGGATCTAAACCTGTCAAGAAACCGCGGTGCGAGGCAGACCGTTCATGCTAATAAACCCTATTGGTTTCATTGGGCGACAGGGCTTGAGATGTCATTTTATCTCAATGTCGGGTAAAAGTCCAATAAAATTGGAAGCAACGTCTCCAAAATGACCTTTTCAGTGTTGACGGGGACGTTAAACATCAAATCAATCAAACAAACAAACAAACTGAAATTATGTAGCCTTCTGGCAAACATACAGAACTGCAGCACAATATAATAAAGGGCGACACTTTGTGCTTGGAAATTTAATATTCTTGAGGGCCGTAGAACTGTATTCATGTAGCCTTCCAGCCAACACACAGCACTACAGCACAATAAAATAAAGGTCGACACTTTTTGAAGGGGAAAAATATTCTTGTATGACATAGAACTGAAATCTTGTAGCCTTCTACAGTACTACAGCACAATAAAATACATGTCGACACTTTGTGCAGGGGAAATTTATATTTTTGAAGGGCATAGAACTGAAATCATGTAGCCTTCTAGCCAACATAAAAAAGGTAAACACTTTGTGCAGGGGGAATTAACATTCTTGAAGGGCAAAGAACTGAAATCATGTACCCTTATAGCTGCCATACAGTACTGCAGTACAATAAAATACATGTCGACACTTTGTGCAGGGGAAATAAATATTTTTGAAGGGCGTAGAACTTTATTCATGTAGCCTTCCAGCCAACACACAGCACTACAGCACAATAAAATAAAGGTGGACACTTTTTGAAGGGGAAAAATATTCTTGAAGGGCATAGAACTGAAATCTTGTAGCCTTCTAGCTAACATACAGTACTGCAGCACAATAAAATAAAGGTCGACACTTTGTGCAGGGGATATTACTATTCTTGAAGGGCAATTAACTGAAATCATGTACCCTTCTAGCTACCATACCGTTAAGCAGCATAATAAAATAAAGGCCGACACTTTGTTAAGGGGAAATTAATATTGTAGAAGAGAATAGAACTATAATCATGTAGCCTTCTAGCTAACATACAGTACTGCAGCACAATAAAATAAAGGTCGACTCTTTGTGAAGGGGAAATTAATATTCTTGAAGGGCGTAGAGCTGTATTCATGCAGCATTCTGGCAAACATACAGCACTGCAGCGCAATAAAATTAAGGTAAACACTTTATGCAGGGGGAATTGACATTCTTGAAGGGCAAAGAAATGAAATCATGGAGCCTTCTGGCTAACATAGGGCACTGCAGCACAATACAATAAAGGTCGACTCTTTGTGCAGGGGGTATTCATATTCTCGAAGGGCATAGAACTGAAATAATGTCAGCCCCCGCCCATAGGGGCTTGAAAAAATATATGGGCTGCGTGATGCTTCCACGCAGAGCTGAATCCGGCCAGCACACTAGTACTGGTAAACCGCTTAGAGGATCTAAACCTGTCCAGAAACCGCGGTGCGAGGCAGACCGTTCATCCTAATAAACCCTATTGGTTTCATTGGGCGACAGGGCTTGAGAAGTCATTTTATCTCAATGTCGGGTAAAAGTCCCACAAAATTGGAAGCCACGTCTCCAAAATGACCTTTTCAGTGTTGACGGGGACGTTAAACATCAAATCACTCAAACAAACAAACAAACTGAAATTATGTAGCCTTCTGGCAAACATACAGAACTGCAGCACAATATAATAAAGGGCGACTCTTTGTGCTTGGAAAATTAATATTCTTGAGGGCCGTAGAACTGTATTCATGTAGCCTTCCAGCCAACACACAGCACTACAGCACAATAAAATAAAGGTCGACACTTTTTGAAGGGGAAAAATATTCTTGTATGACATAGAACTGAAATCTTGTAGCCTTCTACAGTACTACAGCACAATAAAATACATGTCGACACTTTGTGCAGGGGAAATTTATATTTTTGAAGGGCATAGAACTGAAATCATGTAGACTTCTAGCCAACATAAAAAAGGTAAACACTTTGTGCAGGGGGAATTAACATTCTTGAAGGGCAAAGAACTGAAATCATGTACCCTTATAGCTGTCATACAGTACTGCAGTACAATAAAATACATGTCGACACTTCGTGCAGGGGAAATAAATATTTTTGAAGGGCATAGAACTAAAATCATGTAGCCTTCTAGCCAACTTACAGTAATGCAGCACAATAAAATAAATGTCAACACCTTGTGCAGGTGGAAATTAAGGGGATAGAACTGAAATCATGTAGCCTTTTGGCTAGCATACAGCACTGCAGTACAATAATATACATGTCGACACTTTGTGTAGAGGAAACTTATATTCTTGAAGAGCATAGAACTTAAATCGTCTAGCTAACATACATTACTGCAGCACAATAAAATAAAGCTCGACACGTTGTACAGGAAAATTAATAAACTTGGAGGGCACAGAACTGAAAACATGTAGAATTCCGGCTAACATACGGCACTGCAGGACAATACAATAAAGGTCGACACTTTCTGCAGGGGGTATTTATATTCTTGAAGGGCATAAAACTAAAATAATGTAGCCTTCTGGCAAACATACAGAACTGCAGCACAATATAATAAAGGTCGACACTTTGTGCAGGGGAAATTAATATTCTTGAGGGGCGTAGAACTGTATTCATGTAGCCTTCCAGCCAACATACAGCACTACAGCACAATAAAATAAAGGTCGACACTTTTTGAAGGGGAAAAATATTCTTGAAGGGCTTAGAACTGAAATCTTGTAGCCTTCTAGCTACCACACAGTACTGCAGTACGATAAAATACATGTCGACACTTTGTGCAGGGGAAATTTATATTCTTGAAGGGCATAGAACTGAAATCATGTAGCCTTCTAGCTAACATACAGTACTGCAGCACAATAAAATAAAGGTCGACACTTTGTGAAGGGGAAATTTATATTCTTGAAGGGCGTAGAACTGTATTCATGCAGCCTTTTGGCAAACACACAGTACTGCAGCGCAATAAAATAAAGGTAAACACTTTGTGCAGGTAGAATTAACGTTCTTGAAGGGCAAAAAAACAGAAATCATGTACCCTTCTAGCTACCATACAGTACTGCAGAACGATAAAATACATGTCGACACTTTGTGCAGGGGAAATTTATATTCTTGAAGGGCATAGAACTGAAATCATGTAGCCTTTTAGCTAACATACAGTACTGCAGCACAATTAAATAAAGGTCAACACCTAGTGCAGGGGGAAATTAAGGGGATAGAACTGAAATCATGTAGCCTACTGGCTAGCATACAGCACAATTAAATAAAGGACGACACTTTGTGCAGGGAGTATTCATATAATTGAAGGGCATAGAACTAAAATAATGTAGTCTTCAGGCAAATATAAAGCACTGCAGCACAATAAAATAAAGGTCGACACTTTGTGCAGGGGAAATAAATATTCTTGAGGGGCGTAGAACTTTATTCATGTAGCCTTCCAGCCAACACACAGCACTACAGCACAATAAAATAAAGGTCGACACTTTGTGCAGGGGATATTACTATTCTTGAAGGGCAATTAACTGAAATCATGTACCCTTCTAGCTACCATACCGTTATGCAGCATAATAAAATAAAGGCCGACACTTTGTTAAGGGGAAATTAATATTGTAGAAGAGAATAGAACTATAATCATGTAGCCTTCTAGCTAACATACAGTACTGCAGCACAATAAACTAAAGGTCGACTCTTTGTGAAGGGAAATTAATATTCTTGAAGGGCGTAGAACTGTATTCATGCAGCATTCTGGCAAACTAATTAAAATTAAGGTAAACACTTTATGCAGGGGGAATTGACATTCTTGAAGGGCAAAGAAATGAAAGCATGTAGCCTTCTGGCTAACATAGGGCACTGCAGCACAATACAATAAAGGTCGACCCTTTGTGCAGGGGGTATTAATATTCTCGAAGGGCATAGAACTGAAATAATGTCAGCCCCCGCCCATAGGGGCTTGAAAAAAATATATGGGCTGCGTGATGCTTCCACGCAGAGCTGAATCCGGCCAGCACACTAGTACTGGTAAACCGCTTAGAGGATCTAAGCCTGTCCAGAAACCGCGGTGCGAGGCAGACCGTTCATGCTAATAAACCCTATTGGTTTCATTGGGCGACAGGGCTTGAGATGTCATTTTATCTCAATGTGGGGTAAAAGTCCCACAAAATTGGAAGCAACGTCTCCAAAATGACCTTTTCAGTGTTGACGGGGACGTTAAACATCAAATCAATCAAACAAACAAACAAACTGAAATAATGTAGCCTTCTGGCAAACATAAGAATTGCAGCACAATATAATAAAGGGCGACACTTTGTGTATAAATTAATATTCTTGAGGGCCGTAGAACTGTATTCATGTAGCCTTCCAGCCAACACACATCACTACAGCACAATAAAATAAAGGTCGACACTTTTTGAAGGGGACAAATATTCTTGTATGACATAGAACTGAAATCTTGTAGCCTTCTACAGTACCACTACAATAAAATGCATGTCGACACTTTGTGCAGGGGAAATTTATATTTTTGAAGGGCATAGAACTGAAATCATGTAGCCTTCTAGCCAACATAATAAAGGTAAACACTTTGTGCAGGGGGAATTAACATTCTTGAAGGGCAAAGAAGTGAAATCATGTACCCTTATAGCTGCCATACAGTACTGCAGTACAATAAAATACATGTCGACACTTTGTGCAGGGGAAATAAATATTTTTGAAGGGCATAGAACTGAAATCGTGTAGCCTTCTAGCCAACATACAGTAATGCAGCACAATAAAATAAATGTCAACACCTTGTGCAGGTGGAAATTAAGGGGATAGAACTGAAATCATGTAGCCTTCTGGCTAGCATACAGCACTGCAGCACAATAAAATAAAGGTCGACACTTTGTGCAGGGGGAATTCATATTATTAAAGGGCATGGAACTAAAATAATGTAGTCTTCTGGCAAACATACAGCACTGTAGCACAATAAAATAAAGGTCGACACTTTGTGCAGGGGGAATTAACATTCTTGAAGGGCAAAGAACTGAAATCATGTACCCTTCTAGCTACCATACAGTACTGCAGTATAATAAAATACATGTTGACGCTTTGTGCAGGGGAAATTAATATTCTTGAAGGGCATAAAGGACAAATGCACAAATGGTCGATACTTTGTGAAGGGGAAATTAATATTTTTGAAGGGCGTAGAACTGTATTCATGTAGCCTTCAAGCTAACACACAGCAGAATAAAGTAGGCCTACACTTTGTGAAGGGGAAATTAATATTTCTTGAACGACAGAGAACTGAAATTTTGTAGCCTTCTAGCTAACATACAGTACTGCAGCACAATAAAAAAGGTCGACACATAGTGAGAAGGAAATTAATATTCTTGAAGGACGTAGAACTGTATTAATTCCGCCTTCTGGCAAACATATAGCACGGCAGCGCAAAACAATAAACGTAAACACTTTATGCAGGGGGGGGATTAAGATTCTTGAAGGGCAAAGAACTGAAATCATGTACCCTTCCAGCTAACATACAGTACTACAGTACAATATAATACATGTCGACACTGTGCAGTGGAAATTAATATTCTTGAAAGGCATAGAACTGAAATCATGTAGCCTTCTAGCTAACATACATTCCTACAGCACAATAAAAAAGATCGACATTTTGTACAGGAAAAATTAATATTATTGGAGGGCATAGAGCTGAAATCATGTAGCCTTCTGGCTAATATACAGCCCTGCAGCACAATATAATAAAGGTCGACAATTTGTGCAGGGGGTATTAATATTCTTGAAGGATATAGAACTGAAATAATGTAGCCTTCTGGCAAAAATACAGCACTGCAGCACAATTAAATAAAGGTCGACACCTTGTGCAGGGAAAGTAATATTCCTGAAGGGCGTAGAACTCTGTTCATGTACAAATCCAGTTAACACACAGCACTACAGCACACTAAAATAAAGGTCGACACCTTTTGAAGGGGAAATTAATATTCTTGAAGGGCATAGAACTGAAATCTTGTAGCCTTCTAGCTAACATACAGTACTGTAGAACAATCAATAAAATAAACATCGACACTTTGGGAAGTAGAAATCATTATTCTTGAAGGGCTTAGAACTGTATTCATGCAGCCTTAAGGCAAACATACAGCACTGCGTCGCAATAAAATAAAAGTAAACACTTTGTGCAGGGGGAATAGAAATTCTTGAAGGGCAAAGAACTGAAATCATGTACCCTTCTAGCTAACATACAATACTGCAGTACAATAATACACATGTCGACACTTTGTGCATGGAAACTAATATTCTTGAAGACCATAGAACTGAAATCATGTAGTCGTCTAGCTAACATACATTACTGCAGCACAATAAAATAAAGGTCGATACTTTGTATTCTTGGAGGCCACAGAACTGAAAACATTGAGGCTTCCGGCTAACATACGGCACTGCAGCACAATACAATAAAGGTCGACACTTTGTGCAGGGGGTATTTATATTCTTGAAGGGCATAGAACTAAAATAATGTAGCCTTCTGGCAAACATACAGATCTGCAGCACAATATAATAAAGGTCGACACTTTGTGCAGGGGATATTAATATGCTTGAGGGGCGTAGAACTGTATTCATGTAGCCTTCCAGCCAACACACAGCACTACAGCACAGTAAAATAAAGGTCGACACATTTTTCAGGGGAAACATATTCTAGAAGGGCATAGAACTGAAATGTTGTAGCCTTTTAGCTAACATACAGTACTGCAGCACAATAAAATAAAGGTCGACACTTTGTGAAGGGGAAATTAATATTCTTGAAGGGCGGAGAACTGTATTCGTGCAGCCTTCTGGCAAACATACAGCACTGCAGCGCAATAAAAAGGTAAACACTTTGTGCAGGGATAATAAACATTCTTGCAGGGCAAAGAACTGAAATCATGTGCCCTTCTAGCTTCCACACATTACTGCAGTACAATAAAATACATGTCGACACTTTGTGCAGGGGAAATTTATATTCTTGAAGGGCATAGAACTGAAATCATGTAGCCTTCTAGATAACATACAGTACTACAGCACAATAAAATAGGTCAACTCCTTGTGCAATGGGGAAATTAAGGGGATAGAACTGAAATCATGTAGCCTACTGGCTAGCATACAGCACTGCAGCACAATAAAATAAAGGACGACACTTTGTGAGGGGGTATTCACATAATTGAAGGGCATAGAAAAAAATAATGTAGTCTTCTGGCAAACATATAGCACTGCAGCACAATAAAATAAAGGTCGACACTTTGTGCAGGGATAAAAAATATTCTTGAAGGGCGTAGAACTGTATTCATGTAGCTTTCCAGCTAACACACAGCACTGTAGAACAATAAAATAAAGGTCGACACTTTGTGAAGGGGAAATTAATATTCTTGAAGGGCGAAGAACTGTATTCATGCAGCCTTCTGGCAAACATACAGCACTGCAGCGCAATAAAATAAAGGTAAATACTTTGTGCAGGGGGAATTAACATTGTTGAAGGGCAAAGAACTGAAATCATGTACCCTTCTTGCTACCGTACAGTAATGCAGCACAATAAAATAAAGGTCGACCCGTTGTGAAAGGGAAAATAATATTCTAGAAGAGAATAGAACTATAATTATGTAGCCTTCTAGCTAACAAACAGCACTGTGCAGGGATAATAAATATTCTTGAAGGGCGTAGAACTGTATTCATGTAGCTTTCCAGCTAACACACAACACTGCAGCACAATAAAATAAAGGAAATAAAGGTCAACACTTTGTGAAAGGGAAATTAATATTCTTGAAGGGCGTAGAACTGTATTCATGCAGCCTTCTGGCAAACATACAGCACTGCAGCGCAATAAAATAAAGGTAAACACTTTGTGCAGGGGGAATTGACATTCCTGAAGGGCAAAGAACTGAAATCATGTAGCCTTCTAGCTAACATACAGTGCTGCAGCACAATAAAATAAAGGTCGACACTTTGTGAAAGGGAAATTAATATCCTAGAAGAGAATAGAACTATATTCATGTAGCCTTCTAGCTAACATACAGTACTGCAGCACAACAAAATAAAGGTCGACTCTTTGTGAAGGGGAAATTAATATTCTTGAAGGGCGTAGGACTGTATTCATGCAGCCTTCTGGCAAACATACAGCACTGCAGCGCAATAAAATAAAGGTAAACACTTTGTGCAGGGGGAATTAACATTCTTGAAGGGCAAAGAACTGAAATCATGTGCCCTTCTAGCTTCCACACAGTACTGCAGTACAATAAAATACATGTCGACACTTTGTGCAGGGGAAATTTATATTCTTGAAGGGCATAGAACTGAAATCATGTAGCCTTCTAGATAACATACAGTACTGCAGCACAATAAAATAGGTCAACTCCTTGTGCAATGGGGAAATTAAGGGGATAGAACTGAAATCATGTAGCCTACTGGCTAGCATACAGCACTGCAGCAAAATAAAATAAAGGACGACACTTTGTGAGGGGGTATTCATATAATTGAAGGGCATAGAAAAAAATAATGTAGTCTTCTGGCAAACATATAGCACTGCAGCACAATAAAATAAAGGTCGACACTTTGTGCAGGGATAAAAACAAGAAGCCCATGGGCTTCTATGCTCACCAGAGCTCAGGTGGGCACTGCCAAATTGCAGCCATGTATTTTAACATGATATCATTTTAATCTGCCAAATGAACCCCCATATCCAAATGAGCATCAATGTGGACTCAGTATATGAAACATTAGGCCTTTTATGAAGTAGAGGGGGTGGGGCATGGACCCAATGGAGCCCTGGTTGGTATCATTAAATGTATCTTATCACAAAGAACAAGAATATATATGGTTTAGCAGTGGGGATCTGCATGGCTGGAGATAAAAGTGGAGGGGTTGGAGCATGCCCTGTCGTTCCCAGGAAAGCCCAAGATTGTTGTCCCTAAATGTGTCTCATCATAAGGACCAAGTATATATATGGTTTAGGGGTGGGAATCTGAACGGTTTCCAAGATATCCTTTCATGAAGTGATAAAGGAGAGGACTGGCCCCTGCGGACACCCCTACAGTAGGTGTGCTAATAATAAGGAACAAGAACATAATATATGAATATGGGGTGGGGATTTGAATGGTTTCTGAAATATATGGCCTTTTATGAAGTGGAAGGGCGGGGCACATTGCCTCAGCACAAAGATACCCCCCAAGTTGGTGTGACTGAATGAGTCTTATCATAAAGAACAAGAATATATATGGTTTAGGGGTGGGGATCTAACTATTTCTGAGATATGTGGCTTTTAATGAAGTCAAGCGGTGGAGCAAGGCCCGGGCATGCCCCGGGGACTCACAAGCTGGTGTCAATGAATGTGCCTTATCATAAGGAAGATGAATATATATGGTTTAGGGGTGGGGCTCTGAACAGTTTCTGAGATATAAGGCCTTTTGTGAAGTGCAGGGGTGGGGCAAGGCCCAGGGAGACCCCCAGGTTGGTGTCAATGAAAGTGTCTTATCATAAGGAACAAGAATATATATGGTTTAGGGGTGGGGATCTGTAAGGTTTCCGAGATATTGTGATATTATGAAATGGATGGGGTGGGGCATGGCCCCAGCACATCCCTGGGGACCCCCAGGTTGGTGTCACTGAATGTGTCTCATCATAATGAACAAGAACATATATGGTTTAGGGGTGGGGATCTGAACAGTTTCTGAGATATATGGCCTTTTGTGAAGTGAAGGGGTGGGGCATGGCTCCGGCGCACCCCGGAAGACCCCCAATTTGGGGTCAATGAATGCGTCTTATCATAAGGAGCAAGAATATATATGGTTTAGGGGTGGGGATCTGTAAGGTTTCCGAGATATTGGGCCTTTTATGAAATGGAGGGGCGGGACATGGCCCCGGCGCATCCCGGGGGACCCCCAGTTTGATGTCACTGAATGCGTCTTATCATAAGGAACAAGAGTATATAGGGTTCAGGGGTGGGGATCTGAATGGTTTCCGAGATATTGGGCCTTTTATGAAGTGGAGGGGGTGGGGCATGGCCTCGGCACATCCCGGAGGACCTCCAGGTTGGTGTCACTGAATGCGTCTTATCAATAGGAACAAGAATATATATGGTTTAGGGGTGGGGATCTGTAAGGTTTCTGAGATATAGGTCATTTTATGAAGTACTGGGGGCGTGGCATGGCCCCGGCACAACCTACTGGACCCCCAGGTTGACATAAAAGCATATGGCTGAGAGAAGTTTACTAAAGGAACAGTTCTATGAAAGTTTTGTCAAAATATCTGCAAAGGCTTTGTACTTAATGCCATTTTTCAATTTTCCCCATTATAAGTCTATGGAAAATCTAAGTTGCCATAGCAACCAAACTAAAGAGCCGAATTTCATAAAAAACACAAAACCTGTTAAGGCAAATATGGTGAATATTTCCATAAACTTTCAGCCTCATAGAGCATACGGTTTCTGAGGAGATGATTTTTTAAGTATTTTTTTTCTATTTTTTCATTTTGGTTTCCATGGCAACCAATACAAATGAGCAGTAGGCCTAAAATCATATGGCAGATAGTAGATTGCCTAAGGAATATTTCTATGAAAGTTTTGTCAAAATATCTGCAGTGGCTTGGCAGTAAATGCCATTTTTCAATTTTCCCCATTATAAGTCTATGGAAACTCTAAGTTGCCATAGCAACCAAACCAATGAGCCGAATTTCATAAAAAACACAAACTTTAAATCCCCCAGCCCAAGGATGCTACAGATAAAATTTGGGCTGAATCAGTCCAGTGGCTTCAGAGAAGAAGATGTTTGAAAGTGTTGACGTCAGACGACGACAACGACGACGACGCCGGACAACTGCCTATCCTATAAGCTCCCCCGGAGCCTTCGGCTCTGGTGAGCTAAAAATTATTGAAGGGCGTAGAACTGTATTCATGTAGCTTTCCAGCTAACACACAGCACTGTAGAACAATAAAATAAAGGTCGACACTTTGTGAAGGGGAAATTAATATTCTTGAAGGGCGTAGAACTGTATTCATGCAGCCTTCTGGCAAACATACAGCACTGCAGCGCAATAAAATAAAGGTAAATACTTTGTGCAGGGGGAATTAACATTCTTGAAGGGCAAAGAACTGAAATCATGTACCCTTCTTGCTATCGTACAGTAATGCAGCACAATAAAATAAAGGTCGACACTTTGTGAAAGGGAAAATAATATTCTAGAAGAGAATAGAACTATAATCATGTAGCCTTCTAGCTAACAAACAGCACTGTGCAGGGATAATAAATATTCTTGAAGGGCGTAGAACTGTATTCATGTAGCTTTCCAGCTAACACACAGCACTGCAGCACAATAAAATAAAGGAAATAAAGGTCAACACTTTGTGAAAGGGAAATTAATATTCTTGAAGGGCGTAGAACTGTATTCATGCAGCCTTCTGGCAAACATACAGCACTGCAGCGCAATAAAATAAAGGTAAACACTTTGTGCAGGGGGAATTGACATTCCTGAAGGGCAAAGAACTGAAATCATGTAGCCTTCTAGCTAACATACAGTGCTGCAGCACAATAAAATAAAGGTCGACACTTTGTGAAAGGGAAATTAATATCCTAGAAGAGAATAAAACTATATTCATGTAGCCTTCTAGCTAACATACAGTACTGCAGCACAACAAAATAAAGGTCGACTCTTTGTGAAGGGGAAATTAATATTCTTGAAGGGCGTAGAACTGTATTCATGCAGCCTTCTGGCAAACATACAGCACTGCAGCGCAATAAAATAAAGGTAAACACTTTGTGCAGGGGGAATTAATATTCTTGAAGGGCAAAGAACTGAAATCATGTACCCTTCTAGGTAACATACAGTACTGCAGTACAATAAAATACATGTCGACACTTTGTGCAGGGGAAATGAATATTCTTGAAGGGCATAGAACTGAAATCATGTAGCCTTCTAGCCAACATAAAGTACTTCAGCACAATAAATAAAGGTCAACACCTTGTGCAGGGGGAAGTTAAGGGGATAGAACCGAAATCATGTAGCCTTTTGGCTAACATACAGCACTGCAGCACAATTAAATAAAGGTCGACACTTTGTGCAGGGGGTATTCATATTATTGAAGGGCATAGAACTAAAATAATGTAGTCTTCTGGCAAACATACAGCACTGCAGCACAATAAACTAAAGGTCGACATTTTCTGCAGGGGTAATAAATATTCTTGAAGGGCGTACAACTGTATTCATGTAGCTTTCCAGCTAACACACAGCACTGTGGAACAATAAAATAAAGTTCGACACTTTATGAAGGGCAAATTAATATTCCAGAAGAGTACAGAACTTTAATCATGTAGCCTTCTAGTTAACATACAGCACTGCAGCGCAAAAAAATGAAGGTCAACACTTGAAGCAGGGGGAATAAACATTCTTAGAGGGCATAGAACTGAAATCATGTAGCCTTCTAGCTAACATACAGTACTGCAGCACAATAAAATTAAGGTTGACACATTTTGCAGTGCGAATTAATGGGCATAGAACTGAAATATTGTAGCTGGCTAGCTAAAATACAGTTCAAAGCACAATAAAGTTAAGGTCGACACATTGTGCGTTGAAAAGTAATACTCTTGAATGGCATAGAACTGAACAATGTATCCTTCTAGCTAAAGCACTGCAGCACAATAAGATAAAAGTCGAGACTTTGTGCAGGGAAAATTAATATTCTTGAAGGGCATTTATCTAAAATCATATAGCCTACTAGCCAACATACAGTACTGCAGCACAAAAAAAGTCGACACTTTGTGCAGGGGAAATTAATGTTCTTGTAGGGCGTAGAACTGAAATCATGCAGTCCTCTGGCTAACATACAGTACTGCAGCACAATAAAATAAAAGTCAACATTTTATGCAGGGGAGATCAATATTCTTTAAGGGAATAGAACTGAAAATATGTAGCCTTCTAGCTAACATACAGTTCTGCAGCACAATAAAATAATAGTTGAAAACTTTGTGCAGGGTAAACAAGAACTGTCAGTTGATCTGACTATAGCCCCGCTATAGCCCTGTCAGAGGAGAAAGACTCATGAATTAAAGGTAAAGACTTGTGAGAGGGTTAAATCCCTAACAAGGTACATACGTCTTATAGACTTTTCGCGTTATTAGATCTGATACAGTCTAAGTTAAAAAAAGGTGATTTAAGTAAAAAAAATTATTTAAGGATAATGAAAAAAAGCACATGCATATCTTCAGACCTAGATAAAAACACCTGTAAAGTTTCAAAAGGATTGACCTAGAACTGTAAGAGGAGTTGCGATTACAAGGTAGCTACTCCCTATATATTTTAACATTAGTAGATCTCAAAAATTGTCTAAGTTAAAAAAGGTGAAATAAGTGAAAAAAATTATTTAAGGATAATGAAAAAAGCACATGCACATCTTCAGACCTATAGGAAAACACCTGTAAAGTTTCAAAAGGATTGACCTAGAACTGTAAGAGGAGTTGCGATCACAAGGTAGCTACTACCTATACATTTTAACATTAGTAGATCTCAAAAAATGTCTAAGTTAAAAAAGGTGAAATAAGTGAAAAAAAAATTTAAGGATAATGAAAATAGCACATGCACATCTTCAGACCTATATGAAAACACCGGTAAAGTTTCAAAAGGATTGACCTAGAACTGTAAGAGGAGTTGCGATCACAAGGTACCCACTATCAAATATTACAGACAGACAGACAGACGGAATTCCGGACAAGCCAAATCCAATATAGCCCCCACTTTTTCAAAGCGGGGCTATAATTAATATTCTTGTATGACATATAACTGAAATCATGTAGCCTTCTAGCCAACATACAGTACTGCAGCATAATAAAATAAATGTCGACGATTTGTGCAGGGGAAATTAATATTCTTGAAGGGCACAGAACTAAAATCATGTCGCCTACTAGCAGTACTGCAGCACAATAAAATAAAGGTCGACACTTTGTGTAGGGGAAATTAATAGTCTTGAAGGGCATAGGACTATTTTCATTAAGCCTTCTAGCTAACATACAGCACTGCAGCACAATAAAATACACTTTGTGCAGGGGATTTAATATTTTTGAAGGGCAGAGAACTAAAATAATGTAGCCTTCTGGCAAATATACATTACTGCAGGCCGATACCTGTGGGGGGATTTAAGGGCAGAGAACTGAAATAAATATTTAGCCTTCTAGCTAACAATCATTACTGCAGCACAATAAAATAAAGGTCGACACTTTGTACAGGGGAAATTAATATTCTTGAAGGGCAAAGAACTTTAACCATGTAGCCTTCTGGCTAACATACTGCTTTGCAGCAAAATAAAATAAAGGTCGACGATTTGTGCAGGGGGAATTAATATCCTTGAAGGGCATAGAACAGAAATAATGTAGCCTTCTAGCTAACGTACAGTTCTGCAGTACAATATAAAATAAGTGTCGACACTTTGTGCAGGGAAATTAATATTCTTGAAGGGCATAGAACTGAAATCCTGTAGCCTTCTAGCTAACACACAGTGCTGCAGCACAATAAAAAGGTCGACATTTTGTGCAGTGAAAATTAATACTCTTTAGGGCATAGAACTGAAATCTTGTAGCCGGCAAGCTAATATACAGTACTGAACAAAGTAAAATAAAGTGTTCATTTTGTGCAGGTGAACGTAATATTCTTGAAGGGCATAGCAATGAAATAATGTAGCCTTCTGGCTAACATACAGCACTGCAGCACAATACAATAAAGGTCGACATTTTGCGCAGGGGGAATTAATATTATTGAAGGGCATAGAACTGAAATCATCATGTAGCTTTGTAGAGAAACATTCAGTACTGCTGCACAATAAAATAAAGGTTGACACTTTGTGCATGAGAAATTAATATTCTTGAAAACCATAGAACTGAAATCATGTAGCCTTCTAGCTAACATACATTACTGCAGCACAATGAATAAAGGTTGACACTTTGTACAGGATAATTAATATTCTTGAAGGGCAAAGAATTGAAATCATGTAGCCTTCTGGCTAAATAACATCACTGCAGCACAAAACAAGAAAGGTCGACAATTTGTGCAGGGTGTATTGATATTCATGAAGGACATAGAACCGAAATAATGTAA
Source organism: Lucinisca nassula (assembly GCA_963580285.1). Classification (NCBI taxonomy): domain Eukaryota; kingdom Metazoa; phylum Mollusca; class Bivalvia; order Lucinida; family Lucinidae; genus Lucinisca; species Lucinisca nassula. The sequence continues at coordinate 91,796,775 of OY757013.1, read as the reverse complement.
CCTTCTGGCAACATACAGCACTGCAGCTGAATAAAATAAAGGTCGACACTTTGTGCAGGGGAAATTAATATTATTGAAGGGCGTAGAACTGTATTCATTCAGCCTTTCAGCTAACACACAGCCCTAAAGCACAATAAAATAAAGGTTGACACTTTGTGAAGGGGAAATTATATTCTTGAAGGGCATAGAGCTGAAATCTTGTAGCCTCCTAGTTAACATACAGTACTGCAGCACAATCAAATAAAGGTCGACACTTTGTGAATGGAAATTAGTATTCTTGAAGGGCGCAGAACTGTATTCATGCAGCCTTCAGGCAAACGTACAACACTGTAGCGCAATAAAATAAAGGGCACTTTGTACAGGAGGAATTAACATTCTTGAAGGGCAAAGAACTGAAATCATGTACTCATCAAGCTAACATACAGTACTGCAGTACATTAAAATACAAGGCGACACTTTGTCCAGGGGAAATTAATATTCTTGAAGGGCATAGAACTGAAATCATGGATCATTGATTCCATTGTGGATTTTTGAAAATATCTGAGGGTCACTGATGAGGCCTAATTGGCCGAAACTAGCTAGTCTGGCCCAGAAAACATGTACACTCCATATTTTTCACTTCTGTGGTGTATTCCTTGCTTCCAAAGGATAACCCTTTAATAGAACATATTTAACTTCACTACAGCTGGTGTGTGGGAATGTGTGGTGGCGGTAAAACGTCTCCCTGCCCTACATCATAGTGTAGATTATATTTTCTTGTCCTTTGGGATCATTGATTCCATTGTGGATTTTTGAAAATATCTGAGGGTCACTGATGAGGCCTAATTGGCCGAAACTAGCTAGTCTGGCCCAGAAAACATGTACACTCCATATTTTTCACTTCTGTGGTGTATTCCTTGCTTCCAAAGGATAACCCTTTTATAGAACATATTCTACCTAACAGATATTACTGCAGCACAAGAAAATAAATGTCGACAGTTTGTGAAGGAAAATTAATAGTCTTGAAGTGCAAAGAACTGAAATCATGTAGCCCTCTGACTAACAGAGAGCAGTGCAGCACCATACAATAAAGGTCGACACTTCGTGCAAGGGGGTATTAATAATCTTGGAGGGCATAGAACTGAAATCAAGTAGCTTTCTAGCTTACATACATTACTGCAGCACAATAAAATAAAGGTCGACACTTTGTACATGGAAATTAATATTCTTGGAGGGCAAATAACTGAAATCATGTAGCCATCTGGCTAACATACAGCACTGCAGCGAAATACACAATAAAGGTCGACACTTTGTGAAGGGGAAATTAATATTTTTGAAGGGCATAGAACTGTAATCTTGTAGCCTTCTAGCTAACATACAGTCCTGCAGCACAGTAAAATAAAGGTCGACACTTTGGGAAGGGGAAATGAATAATCTTGAAGGGCGTAGAACTGTATTCATGCAGATTTCTGGCAAAAATTTAGCACTGCCGCGCAATAAAATAAAGGTAAACACTTTGTGCAGGGGGATTTAACATTCTTGAATGCCAAAGAACTGAAATAATGTACCCTTCTGGCTAACATACAGTACTGCAGTACAATAAAATACATGTCGACACTTTAAACAGGTGAAATAAATATTATTAAAGGGCAAAGAACTTAATTAATGTAGCTTTCTGGCCAGCATACAGCACTGCAGCACGATATAATTAAGGTCGACACTTTGTACAGGGGAAATTAATATTCTTGAAGTGCATAGAACTTAAATTATATTGCCATCTAGCTAACATAAAGCACTGCAGCACAATAAGATAAAGGTCAACATGTTGTGCAACCGGAATTAATAATCTTGAAGGGCAAAAGCTAACACACAGTGTTGCAGCACAATAAAAAAGGTCGACACTTTGTGCAGTGAAAATTAATACTCTTGTGATGCATAGAACTGAAATCTTGTAGCCGGCTAGCTAACATACAGTACTGAGCACAATAACATAAAGGTGTTCATTTTGTGCAGGTGAAATTAATATTCTTGGAGGGAATAGAGCTGAAATAATGTAGCCGTCTGGCTAACATACAGCAGTGCAGCACAATACAATAAAGGTCGACATTTTCCGCAGGGGAAATTAATATTCTTGAAGTGCATTGAACTGAAATGATGTAGCTTTTTAGCTAACATTCAGTACTGCTGGCAATAAAATAAAGGTCGACACTTTGTGCATGTGAAGTTTATATTATTGAAAGACATATAAATGAAATCATGTAGCCTTCTAGCTAACACAGCACTGCAGCACAATAAAATAAAGCTCGACACTTTGTGCAGGGCTAATTAATATCCTTGAAGGGTATAGCATTGAAATCGTGAAGCCTTCTAGTTAACATACAGTACTGCAGCACGATAAAATAAAGATCGATAATTTATGCAGGGAAATTAAATATTCTTGAAGGGCATAAAATTGAAAAATGTAGCTTTCTAGCTAACATGCAGTACTGCAGCACAATAAATTGAAGGTCGACAGTCTGTGCAGGTGAAATTAATATTCTTGAAGGGCGTAGAACTGTATTCATGTAGCCTTCAAGCTAACGACCAGCACAATAAAATAAATGTCGACACTTTGTGAAGGGGAAATTAATATTCTTGAAGGGCATAGAACTTAAATCCTGTAGCCTTCTAGCTAACATACAGTACTGCAGCACAATTAAATAAAGGTCGACACTTTATAAAGGGAAATTAATATTCTTCAAGGGCGTAGAACTGTATTCATGCAGCCTTGCAAACATACAGCACTGCAGCGCAATAAAATAAAGGTAAACACTTTGTGCAGGGGGAATTAACATTCTTGAAGGGCAAAGAACTGAAATCATGCACTCTTCTAGGTAACACACAGTACTGCAGTACAATAAAATACATGTCGCCCCTTTGTAAAGGGGAAATTAATATTCTTGAAGGGCATAGATCTGAAATCATGTAGCCTTTTAGCTAACATACATTACTGCAGGACAATAAAATAAAGGTCGATACTTTGTAAGGAAAATTAATATTCGTGGAGGGCATAGAACTGATATCATGTAGCCTTCTGGTTAACATACAGCACTGAAGCACAACACAATAAAGATCAACACTTTATGCAGGGGGTATTAATATTCTTGAAGGGTATAACACGGAAATAAATAATGTAGCCTTCTGGCAAACATACAGCACTGGAGCACAATAAAATAAAGGTCGACACAATGTGCAGGGGAAATTAATATTCTTGGAGGGCAAACAACAGAAATCATGTAGCCATCTGGCCAACATACAGCCTGCAGCACCATACAAGAAAGGTCGACACTTTGTGCAGGAGGGTATTAATATTCTTGAAGGGCAAAGAAATGAAATCATGCACCCTTTTAGGTAACATACTGTACACCAGTACAATAAAATTCATGTCGACAATTTGTAAAGGGAAAATTAATATTCTTGAAGGGCATAGATCTGAAATCCGGTAGTCTTCTAGCTAACATACATTACTGCAGCACAATAAAATAAAGGTTGACACTTTGTACAGGAAAATTAATATTCTTGGAGGGCATAGAACTGAACTCATGTAGCCTTCTGGCTGACACACAGCACGGCAGCACAATACAATGAAGGTCGCCACTTTGTGCAGGGCTTGTTAATATTCTTGAAGGGTATAGAACTGAAATAATGTAGCCTTCTGGCAAACATAAAGCACTGCAGCACAATAAAATAAAGGTCGACACTTTGTGCAGGGGAAATTAAAATTCTTGAATGGCGTAGAACTGGGTTCATGTGGCCTTCCAGCTAACACACAGAACTACAGCAGAATAAAATAAAGGTCGACACTTTGTGAAGGGGAAATTAATATTCTTGAAGGGGAAAAGAATTGAAATCTTGTACCCTTCTAGCTAACATACAGTACTGCAGCACAATAAAATAAAAGTCGACACTTTGGGAAGGGGAAATTAATGTTCTTGAAGGGCGTAGAACTGTATACATGCAGCCTTCTGGCAAACATACATCACTGCAGCGCAATAAAATAAAGGTAAACTCTTTGTACAGGGGGAATCAACATTCTTGAAGGGCAAAGAACTGAAATCATGTACCCTTCTAGCTAACATACAGTACTGCAGTACAATAAAATACAAGTCGACACTTTGTGCAGGGGCAATTAATATTCTTGAAGGGCATAGAACTGAAATCATGTAGCCTTCTATATTAACACGCTTAAGCAGGAGCTTGGTGGTACTAAGGCCTATGAACTTCAGCCTTTAGCTGAAGAGAGAGCTATAGTAGAGAAACATATTTGTCATTCAGCCACCAGGTTTGCTGTGTGTGTTACCGAAGGCCAAGACAAGCTTCCTACGCTATACTGGTTACCAAAACTTCAATAAAAACCTTACAAAGCACGGTTTATTGCAAATTCTAGCTCTTGCACTGCCACTGAACTTTCTAAATTATTAACTTCCTGTCTTACTGCTATTAAAACGCATGTGATTAAATATTGTGATAAAGTCTTCGAAAGATCAGGAAAAAATCTGTTTTGGTCTACCAAAATTCGAATGAGGCACCCAATTTCGTAAAATCATTCTTCGATATAAAAAGATTGGGTACAGCATGGATGTTATACGACAGACTGCATTGCATGGTAGTTAACCCAATCACGGTTGACAACTTTGCTTCCCTCTTTAATTGCACGCCAGTGGGTCGGGCCTCAGATTCTATGACGGCTCCAACGTAAAGGCTTATTGAGAATTAGAGAGATCTAATTCAAGGTAATGTTGGTTGGTGACTGATGCTCTGTCTCTGGTCGGGCCCATCGGAGTCTAACTGTTGGTTTTCTTTTGCTCCAGCATTTCAGTGTTTTCTTGCTGTCCAGTCCTCACCGTTGTCTCACCTCTGTGGTTCTTTGATTTTTTGTGTTCACGGAGATGTTGCACTGATGAGTTAGGAGGCCTTCATGCGGACTGAACAAATTATTTGTCTAAATCGCGACGGAAGTAAGGCCACGTGGCCACGTAAAATCGATTTAAGCCCCCCAGTGGAAATCATTCCACTGACCGCTCCAAGGCGGTTCTTCTGTGGCGGTTTATTTATGGTGTTGTTTGTTACTTACTGTGTGTATCACTTGTGTCTTTTTATTTTGGATGGCCATATGGCCATTTTGGGGGAAAGTAACTGTCCTTATGGCCTTCCTTTGTTAAGGTTTCCATTATAGTCTGGTCGCTTAATATTTGTGTTTCTTTCCCGTTGGTGTCTTTGATGGGTGGAGTAAGTTAATTTTATCGATTCCAGATCTTTGTTTTACTTCTCCTTTAAATAAATTGAAATCCAGACATTTTCGTGCTTCAAGTCTGTCAACTTACGATTTTTCCACTTTTTACACTACACTTCCTCATAATCTTATAAAAGAAAAGCTGAATGATTTAATTGAATGGGCTTTTCACAGGGAAGATTCTCTTTGTCTTGCATGTAATGTCAGAAATGCATTTTTCACTTCTAAAGAGCATAAGAATTATACACTTTGGTCATGTCAGAAAGTGTGTGATGCCCTCACCTTTCTACTTGACAATATTTATATTAGATTCGGTACTATGTTATTTAGACTAATTGTGGGTATTCCGATGGGTACGAATTGCGCACCTCTTGTGGCTGATCTGTTCTTGTATTGTTATGAAAGACACTTCATGTTGTCGCTTTCCACTGGTAACCAATCTGAAATTATTGAAGCTTTTAGCTCCACTTCTAGATATTTAGATGATTTATTAAATATTGATAATACCTATTTCGATGGTTTGATCAGTCAGATTTAACCCCAAGAACTTCAGTTAAATAAAGCAAATTCTTCTGATACCGAGGCCCCGTTTTTGGATTTACATCTATCTATTGTAGATGGGTTTGTTTCGTGCAAAATTTATGATAAACGCAATGCCTTTGATTTTGAGATTGTAAATTTTCCTTTTTTGGATTGTGATGTTCCTCGTGCGCCATCCTATGGCGTTTATATTTCGCAATTAATTCGATTTGCTAGAGTGTGTAGTCATGTAACTGACTTCAACACTCGTAATAAATTATTAACGGCTAAATTTCTTAATCAGGGTTATCGGTACCATAAACTACGCAAAGCCTTTTAAAAATTTTATAGACGCCATTCTGATTTAATTTTAAAATTCAATATTGGATCCCGAATTTTTTGGTGACTTAGTATATAAATTCAGAAAAATATATAACTGCAATAACTTCAGCACCCAATTTCGTAAAATCATTCTTCGATATAAAAAGATTGGGTACAACATGGATGTTATACGACAGACTGCATGCATGGTAGTTAACCCAATCACGGTTGGCAACTTTGCTTCCCTCTTTAATTGCACGCCGGTGGGTCAGGCCTCAGATTCTATGACGGTTCCAACATAAAGGCTTATTGAGAATTAGAAACATCTAATTCAAGGTAATGTTAGTTGGTGCCTGATGCTCTGTCTCTGGTCGGGCCCATCGGAGTCTAACTGTTGGTTTTCTTTTGCTCCAGCATTTCAGTGGTTTCTTGCTGTCCAGTCCTCACCGTTGTCTCACCTCTGTGGTTCTTTGATTATTTGTGTTCACGGAGATGTTGCACTGATGAGTTAGGAGGCCTTCATGCGGACTGAACAAATTATGTCTAAATCGCGACAGAGGTAAGGGCGGGGATTGTAGCCACGTAAAATCGATTTAAGCCCCCCCAGTGGAAATCTTTCCACTGACCGTTCCAAAGCGGTTGTTCTGTGGCGGATTATTTATGTTGTTGTTTGTCACTTGCTGTTTGTATCACTTGTGTCTTTTAATTTTGGATGGTCATATGGCCATTTTGTGGGAAAGTAACTGTCCTTATGGCCTTCCTTTGTTCAGGTTTCCATTATGGTCTGGTTGCTTAATGTTTGTGTTTTTTCCCTTTGGTGTCTTTGACGGGTTGGGTAAATTAATTGTATCGATTGCTGATCTTTATTTTACTTCTACTTTCTACCTAACATACATAACTGCAGCACAATGAAATAAAGGTCGACACTTTGTGCAGGATAAGTTATATTGTTGGATGGCAAAGAACTGAAAACATGTAGCCTTCTGGCTACCATACAGCACTGCATGGTGCAGGGGTACACTTTGTACAGGAAAATACAATTCGTGCAGGGGATACATTTTGTACAGAAAAATACAATACAATAAAAGTCGACACTTTGTGCAGGGGGTATTAATATTCTTGGAGGGCATAGAACTGAAATTATGAACTGAAATCATGTAGCCTTCTAGCTTACATACATTACTGCAGCACAATAAAATAAGGGTCGACACTTTGTACAGGAAAATTAATATTCTTGGAGGGCAAAGAAATGAAATCATGTAGCCATCTGGCTAACATACAGCACTGCAGCACCATACAATAAAGGTCGACACTTTGTGCAGGAGGGTATTAATATTCTTGGAGGCATAGAACTGAAATAATGAACTGAAATCATCCAGCTAACATACATCACTGCAGCACAATAAAATAAAAGTCGACACTTTGTACAGGAAAATTAATATTTTTGGAGGGCAAAGAACTGAAATCGTGTTGCCATCTGGCTAACATACAGCACTGCAGCGCAATACACTGTCGACACTGTGACGTGGAGATAAATATTCTTGAAGGTCATAAAACTGAAATCTTGTAGCCTTCTAGCTAACATACAGTCCTGCAGGACAATAAAATAAAGGTCGACACTATGGAAATGGGAAATGAATATTCTTAAAGGGTGTAGAACTGTATTCATGCAGCCTTCTGACAAACATACAGCACTGCAGCGCAATTAAATAAAGCTAAACACGTTGTGCAGGGGGAATTGACGTTCTTGACGGGCAAGGAGCTGAAATAATGTATCCTTCAAGTTAACATACAGAACTGCAGTACTATAAAATACATGTCGACACTTTGTGCAGGGGAAATCGATATTCTTGAAGGGCATAAAACTGAAATAATGTAGCCTTCTGGCAAGCATACAGCTCTGCAGAACAATAAAATAAAGGTCGACACTTTGTGCAGGGGAAATTAATATTCATGAAGGGCGTAGAACAGTATTCATGGTGCCTTCCAACTAACACAAAGCACTACAGCAAAATAAAATAAAGGTTGACACTTTGTGAAGGGGAAATGAATATTCTTGAAGGGCATAAAACTGAAAAATTGTAGCCTTCTAGCTAACATACAGTACTGCAGCACAATAAAATAAAGATCGACACTTTGTGAAGGGGAAATTAATGTTCTGTATTCATGCCGCCTTCTGCAAACATACAGCACCACAGAGCAATAAAATTAAGGTAAACAATTTGTGCAGGGGGAATCGACAATTTTAAAGGGCAAATAATTGAAATCATGTACCCTTCTAGCTAACAGACAGTAATGCAGTACAATAATATACATGTCGACACTTTGTGCAGGGGGAATTAACATTCTTGAAGGGCGTAGAACTGAAATCATGAAGCCTTCTACCTAACATACATTACTGCAGCATTATAAAATAAAGGTCGACACTTTGTACACGAAAATTAATGTTCTTGGGGGCACACAACTAAAACCATGTAGCCTTCTGGCTAACATACAGCACTGCAGCACAATAAAATAAAGGTCGACACTTTCTACAGGGGCATTGAATTTCTTGAAGGCCATAGAACTGAAACAATGTAACCTTGTGGCAAACATTCAGCACTGCAGCACAATAAAATAAAGGTCGTCACTTTGTGCAGGGGGAATTTATATTCTTGAAGGGCCCAGAACTGTATTCATGTAGCCTTCCAGCTAACACACAGCGCTACAACACAATAAAATAACGGTCGACACTTTGTGAAGGGGAAATTAATATTCTTGAAGGGCATAGAACTGAAATTTTGTAGCCTTCTAGCTAACATACAATATTGCAGCACCAAAAATATAGGTCGACACTTTGTGAAGGGAAAATTAATATTCCCTTCTTGCTAACATACAGCACTGCAGCACATTACAATAAAGGTCGACACTTTGTGCAGGGGGTATTAATATTCTTGAAGGGCATAGACTTGAAATAATGAACTGAAATCATGTAGCCTTCTAGCTAACATACATTACTACAGCACAATAAAATAAAGGTCGACACTTTGTGCAGGAAAATTAATATTCTTGGAGGGCAAAGAACTGAAATCGTGCAGCCATCTGGCTAACATACAGCACTACAGCACAATACACAATAAAGGTCGACACTTTTTGAAGGGGAAATTAATATTCTTGAAGGGCATAGAACTGAAATCTAATAGCCTTCTAGCTATCATGCAGTCCTGCAGCACAATAAAATAAAGGTCGACACTTTGGGAAGGGGAAAATAATTCTTGAAGTGCGTAGAACTGTATTCATGCAGCCTTCTGGCAAACACACAGCACTGCAGCGGAATTAAATAAAACTAAACACTTTGTGCAGGGGGAATTAACATTCTTGAAGGGCAAATAACTGAAATATTGTACCCTACTAGCTAACATACAGTACTGCAGTTCAATAAAATACATGTCGACACGTCGTAAAGGTGAAATTAATATTCTTGAAGGGCACAGAGCTGAAATAATGTAGCCTTCTGACTGACATACAGCAGTGCAGCACACTATAATAAAGGTCGACATTTTGCGCAGGGGGGATTAATATTCTTGAAGGGCAAAGAACTGAAACCATGTAGCTTTCTAGCTAACATTCAGTACTGCTTCACAATAACATAAAGGTCGACACTTTGTACAGGGGAAATTAATATTCTTGAAGTGCATACAACTTAAATCATGTAACATTCTAGCTAACATACAGCATTGCAGCAAAATGAAATAAAGGTCGACACTTTCTGCAGGGGGATTGAATTTCTTGAAGGCCATAGAACTGAAATAATGTAACCTTGTGGCAATGATACAGCACTGCAGCACAATAAAATAAAGGTCGTCACTTTGTGCAGGGGGAATTTATATTCTTGAAAGGCCCAGAACTGTATTCATGTAGCCTTCCAGCTAACACACAGCACTACAACACAATTAAACACAGCACTACAACACAATTAAACAAAGGTCGACACTTTGTACAGGAAAATTAATATTCTTTGAGGGCAAAGAACTGAAATCGTGCAGCCATCTGGCTAACATACAGCACTGCAGCACAATACACAATAAAGGTCGACACTTTTTGAAGGGGAAATTAATATTCTTGAAGGGCATAGAACTGAAATCTAATAGCCTTCTAGCTATCATGCAGTCCTGTAGCAGAAGAGAATAAAGGTCGACACTTTGGGAAGGGGAAAATAATTCTTGAAGGGCGTAGAACTGTATGCATGCAGCCTTCTGGCAAACACACAGCGCTGCAGCGGAATTAAATAAAGCTAAACACTTTGTGCAGGGGGAATTAACATTCTTGAAGGGTAAATAAATGAAAAAATGTACCCTTCTAGCTAACATACAGTACTGCAGTACAATAAAATACATGTCGACACGTCGTACAGGTGAAATTAATATTCTTGAAGGGCATAGAACTGAAATAATGTAGCCTTCTGACTAACATACAGCACTGCAGCACACTATAATGAAGGTCGACATTTTGCGCAGGGGAAATTAATATTCTTGAAGGGCATAGAACTGAAGCCATGTAGCTTTCTAGCTTACATTCAGTACTGCTTCACAATAACATAAAGGTCGACACTTTGTACAGGGGAAATCAATATTCCTGAAGTGCATACAACTTAAATCATGTAGCATTCTAGCTAACATACGTCACTGCAGCAAAATATAATAAAGGTCGACACTTTCTGCAGGGGGATTGAATTTCTTGAAGGCCATAGAAATGAAATAATGTAACCTTGTGGCAAACATACAGCACTCCAGCACAATAAAATAAAGGTCGTCACTTTGTGCAGGGAATTTATATTCTTGAAGGGCCCAGAACTGTATTTATGTAGCCTTCAAGCTAACACACAGCAATGCAACACAATAAAATATAGTTCGACACTTTGTGAAGGGGAAATTAATATTCTTGAAGGATATAGACCTGAAATTCTGTAGCCTTCTAGCTAACATACAATATTGTAGCACCAAAAATAAAGGTCGACACTTTGTGAAGGGAAAATTAATATTCTTGGAGGGCATAGAACTGAAATCATGTGACCTTCTGGCTAACATACAGCACGGCAGCACCATACAATAAAGGTCGACACTTTGTGCAGGGGGTATCAATATTCTTGAAGGGCATAGACCTGAAATTTTGTAGCCTTCTAGCTAACATACAATATTGCAGCACCAAAAATAGAGGTCGACACTTTGTGAAGGGAAAATTAATATTCTTGGAGGGCATAGAACTGAAATCATGTAGCCTTCTAGCTAACATACATTACTGCAGCACAATAAAATAAAATAAGGGTCGACACTTTGTACAGGAAAATTAATATTCTTGGAGGGCATAGAACTGAAATCATGTAGCCTTCTAGCTAACATACATTACTGCAGCACAATAAAATAAAATAAAGGTCGACACTTTGTACAGGAAAATTAATATTCTTGGAGGACGTAGAACTGTATAGAACCAGAATTAATATGCTTGAAGGGCAAAGAATTGAAATCAAGTAGCCTTCTAGCTAACATACATTTCTGCAGTACAATACAATAAATGTCGACACTTTATGCAGTGGAAATTTATTTTCTAGAAGGGCATAGAACTGACATTATGAAGCCTTCTAGTTAACACACAGTGCTGCAGTGCAATAAAATAAAGGTCGACACTTTGGGAAGGGGAAATGAATATTTTTTGAAGGGTGTAGAACTGTATTCATGCAGCCATCTGACAAACATACAGCACTGCAGCGCAATTAAATAAAGCTAAACACTTTGTGCAGGGGGAATTAACATTCTTGAAGGGTAAATAACTGAAATAATGTACCCTACTAGCTAACATACAGTACGGCAGTACAATAAAATACATGTCGACACGTTGTACAGGTGAAATTAATATTCTTGAAGGGCACAGAGCTGAAATAATGTAGCCTTCTGACTAACATACAGCACTGCAGTACACTATAATAAAGGTCGACATTTTGCGCAGGGGGAATTAATATTCTTGAAGGGCATAGAACTGAAATCATGTAGCTTTCTAGCTAACATTCCGTACTGCTTCACAATAACATAAAGGTCGACACTTTGTACAAGGGAAATCAATATTCTTGAAGTGCATACAACTTAAATCATGTAGCATTCTAGCTAACATACAGCACTGCAGCACAATAAAATAAGGCCAACACTTTGTGCAACCAGAGTTAATATGCTTGAAGGGCAAAGAATTGAAATCATGTAGCCTTCTAGCTAACATACAATTCTGCAGTACAATACAATAAATGTCGACACTTTGTGCAGGGGAAATTTATTTTCTAGAAGGGCATTGAACTGACATTATGTAGCCTACTAGCTAACACACAGTGCTGCAGTACAATAAAATGAAGGTCGACACTTTGGGAAGGGGAAATGAATATTCTTGAAGGGTGTTGAACTGTATTCATGCAGCCTTCTGGCAAACATACAGCACTGCAGCGTAATAAAATAAAGGTAAACATGTTGTGCAGAGGGAATAAACATTCTTGTAGGGCAAAGAACTGAAATAATGTACCCTTGTATCTAACATACAGTACTGCAGTACAATAAAATACATGTCGACACTTTGTAAAGAGGAAAATTAATATTATTGAAGGGCATAGAACTGTAATAATGTAGCACGATATAATAAAGGTCTTCATTTTGCGCATGGGAAATTAATATTCTTGAAGGGCAAAGAAATGAAATCATGTAGCTTTCTAGCTAACATTCAGTACTGCTGCACAATAAAATAAAGGTCGACACTTTGTAAAGGGGAAAATTAATATTCTTGAAGGGCAAAGAACTGAAATCATGTGGCCTTCTAGCTAACATACAGCACTGCAGCACAATAAAATACAGGTCAACACTTTGTGCAACCGGAATTAATATTCTTGAAGGGCAAAGAATTGAAATCATGTAGCCTTCTAGCTAACATACAGTTCTGCAGTACAATAAAATAAATGTCGACACTTTGTGCAGGGGAAATTAATATTCTTGAAGGGCATAGAACTGACTTCATGTCTCCTTCTAGCTAACACACAGTGCTGCAGCACAATAAAAAAGGTCGAAACTTTGTGCAGTGAAAATTAATACTCTTGAGGGGTATAGAACTGTAATCTTGTAGCCGGCTAGCTTACATACAGTACTGCGCACAATAAAAAAGGTGTTCATTTTTGAAGTTGAAATTAATATTCTTGAAGAGCATAGAACTAAAATAATGTAACCTTCTGGCTACCATACAGCACTGCAACACAATAAAATAAAGGTCGACATTTTGCGCAGGGGGAATTAATATTCTTGAAGTGCATACAAATGAAATCATATAGCTTTCTAGCTAACATTCAGCACTGCTGCACAATAAAACTAGAGCTATCACTAAAGGTGATTAATACCCCCACAAAAACTGCCTTGATAGTACAACAGCGGCATTTTGCAATTTTTTCAGTTGAAAGGGGCCATAACTATGTCGAAAATTGACGAATTGTAGTGAAAATCGAACTTGACCTGTATTTTATGATGTTACATCAGTGTACCAAAAATTATAAAAATCAGTGAAGCGCTTTTTGAGTTATCGTCTGGAAACCAAGTCAACAGACCGACCGACAAGCTCACTCCTATATAACCCCCAAATTTCATTTGTGGGGGTATAATAAAGGTGGACACTTTGTGCATGGGAAATTAATATTATTGAAGGACATAAAATTGAAATCGTGTAGCTTTCTAGCTAACACAGCACTGCAGCACAATAAAATAAATGTCGACACTTTGTGCAGGGATAATTAATATTCTTGAAGGGCATAGAACTGAAATCGTGTAGCCTTCTAGCTAACATACAGTACTGCAGCACAATAAAATGAAGGGCGTAGAACTGTATTCAAGCAGCCTTACAAACATACAGCACCGCAGCGCAATAAAATAAAGGTAAACACTTTGTGCAGGGGGAATTAACATTCTTGAAGGGCAAAGAACTGAAATCATGTACCCTTCTAGGTAACATATAGTACTGCAGTACAATAAAATACATGTCGACCCTTTGTAAAGGGGAAATTAATATTCTTGAAGGGCATAGAACTGAAATCATGTAGCCTTCTAGCTAACATACATTACATTAACATACATTACGGCAGCACAATAAAATAAATGTCGACACTTTGTACAGGAGAATTTATATTCTTGGAGGGCACAGAACTTAAATCATGTAGCCTTCTGGCTAATATACAGCACTGCAGCACATGACAATAAAGGTCGACACTTTGTGAAGGGGAAATTAATATTCTTGAAGGGCATAGAACTGAAATCTTATAGCCTTCTAGCTATCATGCAGTCCTGCAGCACAATAAAATAAAGGTCGACACTTTGGGAAGGGGAAATGAATATTCTTGAAGGGCGTAGAACTGTATACATTCAGCCTTCTGGCAAACATACAGCACTGCAGCGCAATAAAATTAAGGTAAACACTTTGTGCAGGGGGAATTGACATTCCTGAAGGGCAAAGAGCTGAAATCATGTATCCTTCAAGTTAACATACAGAACTGCAGTTCTATAATATACATGTCGACACTTTGTGCAGGGGAAATTAATATTCTTGAAGGGCATAGAACTGAAATAATGTAGCCTCCTGACAAGCATACAGCTCTGCAGAACAATAAAATAAAGGTCGACACTTTGTGCAGGGGAAATTTATATTCCTGGAGGGCGTAGAACAGTATTCATGTAGCCTTCCAGCTAACACACAGCACTACAGCAAAATAAAATAAAGGTCGACACTTTGTAAAGGGGAAATTAATATTCTTTAAGGGCATAGAACTGAAATCTTGTAGCCTTTTAGCCTTTTGTACTGCAGCACAATAAAATAAAGGTCGACACTTTGGGGAGGGATAATTAATATTCTGTATTCATGTCACCTTCTGCAAACATACAGCACCGCAGCGCAATAAAATTAAGGTAAACAATTTATGCAGGGGGCACCGACATTTTTGAAGGGCAAAGAATTGAAATCATGTACCCTTCTAGCTAACATACAGTACTGCAGTACAATAATATACATGGGGGAATTTATATTCTTGAAGGACGCAGAACTGTATTCATGTAGCCTTCCAGCTAACACACAGCACTACAACACAATAAAATAAAGGTCGACACTTTGTGAAGGGGAAATTAATATTCTTGAAGGGCATAGAACTGAAATTTTGTAGCCTTCTAGCTAACATACAATAACTGAAACACAATGAAATAAAGGTCGACACTTTGTGAAGGGGAAATTAATATTCTTGAAGGGCATAGAACTGAAATTTTGCAGCCTTCTAGCTAACATTCAATACTGCAGCAACAAAAATATAGGTCGACACTTTGTGAAGGGAAAATTAATATTCTTGGAGGGCAAAGAACTGAAATCATGTAGCCTTCTGGCTAACATACAGCACTGCAGCACCATACAATAAACGTCGACACTTTGTGCAGGGGGTATTAATATTCTTGAAGGGCATAGACTTGAAAAAATGAACTGAAATCATAAAGCCTTCTAGCTAACATACATTACTGCAGCACAATAAAATAAAGGGCGACACTTTGTACAGGAAAATTATTATTCTTGGAGGGCAAAGAACTGAAATAGTGCAGCCATCTGGCTAACATACAGCACTACAGCACAATACCCAATAAAGGTCGACACTTTGTGAAGGGGAAATTAATAATCTTGAAGGGCATAGAACTGAAATCTTATAGCCTTCTAGCTATCATGCAGTCCTGCAGCACAATAAAATAAAGCTCGACACTTTGGGAAGGGGAAATTAATATTTTTGAAGGGCGTAGAACTGTATTCATGCAGCCTTCTGGCAAACACACAGCACTGTAGCGCTATTCAATAAAGCTATAGACTTTGTGCAGGGGGAATTGACATTCTTGAAGGGCAAATAACTGAACTAATGTACCCTCCTAGCTAACATACAGTACTGCAGTACAATAAAATACATGTCGACACGTTGAAGGGCACAGAACTGAAATAATTTAGCCTTCTAACTAACATACAGCACTGCAGCACACTATAATAAAGGTCGACATTTTGCGCAGGGGGAATTAATATTCTTGAAGGGCATAGAACTGAAATCATGAAGCTTTCTAGCTAACATTCAGTACTGCTGCACAATAACATAAAGGTCGACACTTTGTACTGGGGAAATTATTATTCTTGAAGTGCATACAACTTAAATCATGTAGCCTTCTAGCTAACATACAGCACTGCAGCACAATAAAATAAGGCCAACACTTTGTGCAACCAGAATTAATATACTTGAAGGGCAAATAATTGAAATCATGTAGCCTTCTAGCTAACACACAGTGCTGCAGCGCAATAAAAAATGGTCGAGACTTTGTGCAGTGGAAATTAATACTCTTGAGGGGCATAGAACTGAAATCTTATAGCCGGCAAGCTAATATAGAGTACTGAGCACAATAAAATAAAAGTGTTTATTTTGTGCAGGTGAAATTGATAGTCTTGAAGGGCATAGAAGTGAAATAATGTAGCCGTATGGCTAAAATACAGTACTGCAGCACAATAAAATAAAGGTCGACATTTTGCGCAGGGGGAATTAAGATTCTTGAAGTGCATAGAACTGAAATCATGTAGCTTTCTAGCTAACATTCAGTACTGCTGCAAAATAAAATAAAGGTCGACACTTTGTGCATGGGGAATTTATATTATTGAAGGATATAGAAATGAAATCATGCAGCCTTCTAGCTAACACAGCACTGCAGCACAATAAAATAAAGGTCGAGACTTTGTGCAGGGCTAATTAATATTCTTGAAGGTCAAAGAACTGAAATCGTGTAGCCTTCTAGTTAACATACAGTACTGCAGTACAATAAAATACAGGTCGATAATTTATGCAGGGGAAATAAATATTCTTTAAGTGCATAAAACAGAAAACATGTAGCCTTCTAGCTAACATACAGAACTGCAGCACACTAAATTGAAGGTCGACAGTCTGTGCAGGTGAAATTAATATTCTTGAAGGGCGTAGAACTGTATTCATGTTGTCTTCCAGCTAACGCACAGCACAGTAAAATAAATGTCGACACTTTGTGAAGGGGAAATTAATAATCTTGAAGGGCATAGCACTGAAATCCTGTAGCCTTCTAGCTAACATACAGTACTGCAGCACAATCAAATAAAGGTCGACACTTTGTGAAGGGGGGATTAATATTCTTAAAGGGTGTAGAACTGTATTCATGTAGCCTTCTGGCAAACATACAGCACTGCAGCGCAATAAAAGAAAAGTAAACACTTTGTGCAGGGGGAATTAACATTCTTGAAGGGCAAAGAACTGAAATCATGTACCCTTCTAGGTAACATACAGTACTGTCGACACTTTGTAAAGGGGAAAATTAATATTCTTGAAGGGCATAGAACTGAAATCATGTAGCCTTCTAGCTAACATACATGATTACTGCAGCACAATTAAATAAAGGTCGACACTTTGTACAGGACAATTTATATTCTTGAAGGGCGTATAGAACTGTATTTATGTAGCCCTCCAGCTAACGCACAGCACAATAAAATAAATGTCGACACTTTGTGAAGGGGAAATTAATATTTTTGAAGGGCATAGAACTGAAATCCTGTAGCCTTCTAGCTAACATATAGTACTGCAGCACAATAAAATAAAGGTCGACACTTTGTGAAGGGGAAATTAATATTCTTGAAGGGGGTAGAACTATATTCATGCAGCTCTCTGCCACACGTGCAGCACTGCAGCGCAATAAAAGAAAGGTAAACACTTTGTGCAGTTGGAATTAACATTCTTGAAGGGAAAAGAACTGCAATCTTGTACCTTTCTAGCTACATACAGTACTCAGAACAATAAAATAAAGGTCGACATTTTGTACAGGTGAAATTAATATTCTTGAAGGGCATCGAATTGAAATAATGTAGCATTCTGGCTAACATACAGCACTGTAGCGCAATATAATAAAGGTCGACATTTTGCGCAGGGGGAATTAATATTCTTGAAGGCCAGAGAAATGAAATCATGTAGCTTTCTAGCTTACATTCAGTACTGCTGCACAATAAAATAAAGGTCGACACATTGTACAGGGGGAATTAGTAATCTTGAAGGATATAGAACTGAAATCATATAGCATTCTGGCTAACATACAGCACTGCAGCACAATACAATAAAGGTCGACACTTTGTGCACGGGGTATTAATATTCTTGAAGGGTATAGAACTGAAATAATATAGCCTTCTGGCAAACATACAGCACAATAAAATAAAGGTCGACATTTTGTGCAGGGGAAATTAAAATTCTTGAAGGGCGTAGAACTGTATTCATGTGGCCTTCCAGCTAAAACACAGCACTACAGAAAAATAAAATAAAGGTCGACACTTTGTGAAGGGAAAATTTATATTCTTGAAGGGCATAGAACTGAAATCTTGTAGCCTTCTAGCTAACATACAGTACTGCAGCACAATACAATAAAGGTCGACACTTTGGGATGGGGAAATAAATATTCTTGAATGGCATAAAACTGAAAACATGTAGCCTTCTAGCTACCATACAGTACTGCAGCACAATAAATTGAAGGTCGACTGTCTGTGCAGGTGAAATTAATATTCTTGAAGGGCGTAGAACTGTATAAATGTAGCATTCCAGCTAACGCACAGCACAGTAAAATAAATGTCGACACTTTGTGAAGGGGAAATTAATATTCTTGAAGGGCATATAACTGAAATCCTGTAGCCTTCTAACTAACATACAGTACTGCAGCACAAACAAATAAATGTCGACATTTTGTGAAGGGGAAATTAATATTCTTGAAGGGTGTAGAACTGTATTCATGCAGCCTTCTGGCAAACATACAGCACTGCAGCGCAATAAAAGAAAAGTAAACCTTTGTGCAGGGGGAATTAACATTCTTGACATTCTTGAAGGGCACAGAACTGAAATCATGTACCCTTCTAGGTAACATACAGTACTGCAGTACAATAAAATACATGTCGACACTTTGAAAAGGGGAAAATTAATAATCTTGAAGGGCATAGAAATGAAATCATGTAGCCTTCTAGCTAACATACATTACTGCAGCACAATAAAATAAAGGTCCGCACTTTGTACAGGAAAATTAATATTCTTGAAGGGCGTATAGAACTGTATTCATGTAGCGTTCCAGCTAACGCACAGCACAATAAAATAAATGTCGACACTTTGTGAAGGGGAAATTAATATTCTTGAAGGGCATAGAACTGAAATCCTGTAACATTCTAGCTAACATACAGTACTGCAGCACAATAAAATAAAGGTCGACACTTTGTGAAGGGGAAATTAATATTCTTGAAGGGCGTAGAACTGTATTCATGCAACCTTCTGGCAAACGTACAGCACTGCAGCGCAATAAAAGAAAGGTAAACACTTTGTGCAGTTGGAATTAACATTCTTGAAGGGAAAAGAACTGCAATCTTGTACCTTTCTAGCTACATAACAGTACTCAGAACAATACAATAAAGGTCGACATTTTGTACAGGTGAAATTAATATTCTTGAAGCGCATCGAATTGAAATAATGTAGAGTTTTTGCTAACATACAGCACTGCAGCGCAATACAATAAATGTCGAAACTTTGTGCAGGGGGTATTAATATTCTTGAAGGGCATAGACTTGAAAAAATGAACTGAAATCATGTAGCTTCTAGCTAACATACATTACTGCAGCATAATAAAAAACAGGTCGACACTTTGTACAGGAAAATTAATATTCTTGGAGGGCAAAAAACTGAAATCGTAACATACAGCACTACAGCACAATACACAATAAAGGACGACACTTTGTGAAGGGGAAATTAATATTATTGAAGGGCATAGAACTGAAATCTTATAGCCTTCTAGCTATCATGCAGTCCTGCAGCACAATAAATTTCGACACTTTGGGAAGGGGAAATTAATATTCTTGAAGGGCGTAGAACTGTATTCATGCAGCCTTCTGGCAAACACACAGCACTGCAGCGCAATTAAATAAAGCTCAACACTTTGTGCAGGGGGAATTAACATTCTTGAAGGGCAAATAACTGAAATAATGTACCCTCCTGGCTAACATACAGTACTGCAGTACAATAAAATACATGTCGACACGTTGTACAGGTGAAATAAATATTATTGAAGGGCACAGAACTGAAATAATGTAGCCTTCTAATTAAAATACAGCACTGCAGCACACTATAATAAAGGTCGACATTTTACGCAGGGGGAATTAATATTCTTGAAGGGCATAGAACTGAAATCATGTAGCTTTCTAGCTAACATTCAGTACTGCTGTACAATAACATAAAGGTCGACACTTTGTACAGGGGAAATTAATATTCTTGAAGTGCATGCAACTTAAATCATGTAGCCTTCTAGCTAACAGACAGCACTGCAGCACAATGAAATCAAGGCCAACACTTTGTGCAACCAGAATTAATATGCTTAAAGGGCAAAGAATTGAAATCATGTAGCCTTCTAGCTAATATACCGTTCTGCAGAACAATAAAATAAATGTCGACACTTTGTGCAGGGGAAATTTATATTCTAGAAGGGCATAGAACTGACATTATGAAGCCATCTAGCTAACACACAGTGCTGCAGTACAATAAAAAATGGTCGAGACTTTGTGCAGTGAAAATTAATACTCTTGAGGGGCATAGAACTGAAATCTTATAGCCGGCTAGTTAACATAGAGTACTGAGCACAATAAAATAAAGGGGTGTTTATTTTGTGCAGGTGAAATTGATATTCTTGAAGGGCATAGAACTGAAATAATGTAGCCTTAGAGCTAACATACAGTACTGCAGCACAATAAAATAAAAAGTAGAAGTAAAACAAAGATCAGGAATTGATACAATTAACTTACTCCATCCATAAAAGACACCAAAGGGAAAGAAATACAAACAATAAGCGACCAGACCATAATGGAAACCTAAACAAAGGAAGGCCATATGGACAGTTACTTTCCCACAAAATGGCCATATGGCCATCCAAAATTAAAAGACACAAGTGATACACACAGTAAGTAACAAACAACAACATAAATAAATCGCCACGGAAGAGCCGCCTTGGAACGGTCAGTGGAAGATTTCCACTGGGGGGCTTAAATCGACCTTACGTGGCCACAATCCTCGCCCTTACTTCCGTCGCGATTTAGACAAATAATTTGTTCAGTCCGCATGAAGGTCGACATTTTGCGCAGGGGGAATTAAGATTCTTGAAGTACATAGAACTGCAATCATATAGCTTTCTAGCTAACATTAAGTACTGCTGCACAATAAAATAAAGGTCGACCCTTTGTGCATTGGAAATTTATATTATTGAAGGACATAGAAATGAAATCATGCAGACTTCTAGCTAACACACCAATGCAGCACATTAAAATAAAGGTCGAGACTTCGTGCAGGTCTAATTAATATTCTTGAAGGTCAAAGAACTGAAATCGTGAAGCCTTCTAGTTAACATACAGTACTGGAGTACAATAAAATAAAGGTCGATAATGTATGCAGGGGAAATAAATATTCTTTAAGGGCATAAAACAGAAAACATCTAGCCTTCTAATATTCTTGACGGGCGTAGAACTGTATTCATGTAGCCTTCCAGCTAACGCACAGCGCAGTAAAATAAATGTCGACACTTTGTGAAGGGGAAATTAATATTCTTGAAGGGCATAGCACTGAAATCCTGTAGCCTTCTAGCTTACATACAGTACTGCAGCACAATCAAATAAAGGTCGACACTTTGTGAAGGGGAAATTAATAATCTTGAAGGGTCTAGAACTGTATTCATGCAGCCTTCTGGCAAACATACAGCACTGCAGCGCAATAAAAGAAAAGTAAACACTTTGTGCAGGGGGGATTAACATTCTTGAAGGGCAAAGAACTGAAATTATGTACCCTTCTAGGTAACATACAGTACTGCAGTACAATAAAATACATGTCGACACTTTGTAAAGGGGAAAATTAAAATTCTTGAAGGGCATAGAACTGAAATCATGTAGCCTTCTAGCTAACATACATTACTGCAGCACAATAAAATAAAGGTCGACACTTTGTACAGGAAAATTAATATCCTCGCACAGCACAATAAAATAAAGGTCGACACTTTGTGAAGGGGAAATTAATATTCTTGAAGGGCATAGAACTGAAATTTTGTAGCCTTCTAGCTAACATACAATAGACGGATCCAATGTTTTGACACGTGACCTTGTTTACATGTCATTGCGCATGCGCAAAATTACTTTTCCTTTTGATAACGATCTTTCGTGGTTGGCAAAAAGCCTCTGGTTCCATATAAACACATTGTAAATAGGTTTAATATTACGGGCATATTTTAGTTGACTGTCACAGAAAATCGATTGAATTATACTTTAAATAAGTAGATAAATATATTTTAGAGTTCCCTCGTGCATCTTCCGTGTTTTATTACGAATAATTAAGACCGTCCAGCCTCGTTACCTGTATAAGTTTAACAGGTAATTTAATCATCAAAACATCCTCAAAACTGCCAGAAACCAATAATTGTTGGCTAAGACATGTCTATTTTAAAAGTTTAAAGGTCAATTTTGTCGTTTCCATTCCAAACAAAATACAAGTTAAGAGAAAATAACATCGCATTTCCAATGGCGATAAACGGACAAAGACTTTTTTTGCCCACCACCGGTAAGTCCCGGCAAATAGTATTATTGAGCGATGACGTAGTGTTTGGATGTGTCTATAGTGCAGCAACAAAAATATAGGTCGACACTTTGTGAAGGGAAAATTAATATTCTTGGAGGGCAAAGAACTGAAATCATGTAGCCTTCTGGCTAACATACAGCACTGCAGCACCATACAATAAACGTCGACACTTTGTGCAGGGGGTATTAATATTCTTGAAGGGCATAGACTTGAAAAAATGAACTGAAATCATGTAGCCTTCTAGCTAACATACATTACTGCAGCACAATAAAAAACAGGTCGACACTTTGTACAGGAAAATTAATATTCTTGGAGGGCAAAGAACTGAAATCGTGCAGCCATCTGGCTAACATACAGCACTACAGCACAATACACAATAACGGTCGACACTTTGTGAAGGGGGAATTAATATTATTGAAGGGCATAGAACTGAAATCTTATAGCCTTCTAGCTATCATGCAGTCCTGCAGCACAATAAAATAAAGGTAGACACTTTGGGAAGGGGAAATTAATATTCTTGAAGGGCGTAGAACTGTATTCATGCAGCCTTCTGGCAAACACACAGCACTGCAGCGCAATTAAATAAAGCTCAACACTTTGTGCAGGGGGAATTAACATTCTTGAAGGGCATATAACTGAAATAATGTACCCTCCTAGCTAACGTACAGTACTGCAGTACAATAAAATACATGTCGACACGTTGTATAGGTGAAATTTATATTCTTGTAGGGCACATATCTGAAATAATGTAGCCTTCTGACTAACATACAGCACTGCAGCACACTATAATAAACGTCGACATTTTGCGCAGGGGGAATTAATATTCTTGAAGGGCATAGAACTGATATCATGTAGCTTTCTAGCTAACATTCAGTTCTGCTGCAGAATAACATAAAGGTCGACACTTTGTACAGGGAAAATTAATATTCTTGAAGTGCATACAACTTAAATCATGTAGCCTTCTAGCTAACATACAGCACTACAGCACAATAAAATAAAGGCCAACACTTTGTGCAACCAGAATTAAAATGCTTGAAGGGAACAGAATTGAAATCAGGTAGCCTTCTAGCTAACATACAGTTCTGCAGTATAATAAAATAAATGTCGACACTTTGTGCAGGGGACATTTATATTCTAGAAGGGCATAGAACTGACATTATGTAGCCTTCTAGCTAACACACAGTGCTGCAGTACAATAAAAAAATGGTCAAGACTTTGTGCAGTGAAAATTTATACTCTTGAGGGGCATAGAACTGAAATCTTATAGCCGGCTAGCTAACATAGAGTACTGAGCACAATAGAATAAGGGTGTTTATTTTGTGCAGGTGAAATTGATATTCTTGAAGGGCATAAAACTGAAATAATGTAGCCTTATGGCTATCATACAGTACTGCAGCACAATAAAATAAAGGTCGACATTTTGCGCAGGGGGAATTAAGATTCTTGAAGTGCATAGAACTGAAATCATGTAGCTTTCTGGGTAACATTCAGTACTGCTGCCCAATCAAATAAAGGTCGACACTTTGTGAAGGGGAAATTAATATTCTTGAAGGGTGTAGAACTGTATTCATGCAGCCTTCTGGCACTGCAGCGCAATAAAAGAAAACACTATGTGCAGGGGGAATTAACATTCTTGAAGGGCAAAGAACTGAAATCACGTACCCTTCAAGGTAAGATACAGTACTGCAGAACAATAAAATGCATGTCGACACTTTGTAAAGGGGAAAATTAATATTCTTGAAGGGCATAGAATTGAAATCATGTAGCCTTCTAGCTAACATACATTACTGCAGCACAATAAAATAAAGGTCGACACTTTGTACAGGACAATTTATATTCTTGAAGGGCGTATAGAACTGTATCAATGTAGCCTTCCAGCTAACGAACAGCACAATAAAATAAATGTCGACACTTTGTGAAGGGGAAATTAATATTCTTGAAGGGCATAGAACTGAAATCCTGTAGCTTTCTAGCTAACATACAGTACTGCAGCACAATAAAATAAAGGTCGACACTTTGTGAAGGGGGAAATTAATATTCTTGAAGGGTGTAGAACTGTATTCATGCAGCCTTCTGGCAAACATACAGCACTGCAGCGCAATAAAAGAAAGGAAAACACTTTGTGCAGTTTGAATTAACATTCTTGAAGGGGAAAGAACTGCAATCTAGTACCTCTCTAGCTACATACAGTACTCAGAACAATAAAATAAAGGTCGACATTTTGTACAGGTGAAATTAATATTCTTGAAGGGCATCGAATTGAAATAATGTAGCATTTTGTCTAAAATACAGCACCGCAGAGCAATATAATAAAGGTCGACACTTTGTGCAGGGGGTATTAATATTCTTGAAGGGAATAGAAAAAATGAACTGAAATCATGTAGCTTCTAGCTAACATACATTACTGCAGCACAATAAAATAAAGGTCGACACTTTGTACAGGAAAATTGATATTCTTGTAGGGCAAACAACTGAAATCGTGCAGCCATCTGGCTAACATACAGCACTACAGAACAATACATAATAAAGGCCGACACTTTGTGAAGGGGAAATTAATATTATTGAAGGGCATAGAACTGAAATCTTATAGCCTTTTAGCTATCATGCAGTCCTGTAGCACAATAAAATCAAGTTCGACACTTTGGGAAGGGGGAATTAATATTATTGAAGGGCGTAGAACTGTATTTATGCAGCCTTCTGGCAAACACACAGCACTGCAGCGCAATTAAATAAAGCTCAACACTTTGTGCAGGGGGGATTAACATTCTTGAAAGGCAAATAACTGGAATAATGTACCCTCCTAGCTAACATAAAGTACAATAAAATACATGTCGACACGTGCAGGTAAAATTAATATTCTTGAAGGGCACAGAACTGAAATAATGTAGCCTTCTGACTAACATACAGCACTGCAGCACACTATAATAAAGGTCGACATTTTGCGCAGGGGGAATCAATATTCTTGAAGGGCATAGAACTGAAATCATGTAGCTTTCTAGCTAACATTCAGTACTGCTGTACAATAACATAAAGGTCGACACTTTGTACAGGGAAAATTAATATTCTTGAAGTGCATGCAATTTAAAACATGTAGCCTTCTAGCTAACATACAGCACTGCAGCACAATAAAATAAAGGCCAGCACTTTGTGCAACCAGAATTAATATGCTTGAAGGGAACAGAATTGAAATCATGTAGCCTTCTAGCTAACATACAGTTCTGCAGTACAATACAATAAATGTCGACACTTTGTGCAGGGGAAATTTATTTTCTAGAAGGGCATAGAACTGACATTATGTAGCCTCACAGCTAACATACAGTGCTGCAGTACAATAAAATAAAGGTCGACACTTTGGGAAGGGGTAATGAATATTCTTGAAGGGCGTAGAACTGTATCTAAGCAGCCCTGCAAAAATACAACACCGCAGCGCAATAAAATAAAAGGGTAGGGGAAATTAATATTCTTGAAGGGCGTAGAACTGTATTTATGCAGCCGTCTGGCAAACATACAGCACTGCAGCGCAATTGAATAAAGCTAAACACTTTGTGCAGGGGGAATTAACATTCTTGAAGGGTAAATAACTGAAGTAATGTACCCTACTAGCTAACATACAGTACTGCAGTACAATAAAATACATGTCGACACGTTGTACAGGTGAAATTAATATTCTTGAAGGGCACAGAGCTGAAATAATGTAGCCTTCTGACTAACAAACAGCACTGCAGCACACTATAATAAAAGTCGACATTTTGCACAGGGGGAATTAATATTCTTGAAGGGCATAGAACTGAAATCATGTAGCTTTCTAGCTAACATTCAGTACTGCTTCACAACAACATAAAGGTTGACACTTTGTACAGGGGAAATTAATATTCTCGAAGTGCAGACAACTTAAATCATGTAGCATTTTAGCTAACATACAACACTGCAGCACAATAAAATAAAGGCCAACACTTTGTGCAACCAGAATTAATATGCTTGAAGGGCAAAGAATTGAAATCATGTAGCCTTCTAGCTAACATACAGATTTGAAGTACAATACAATAAATGTCGACACTTTGTGCAGGGGAAATTCATTTTCTAGAAGGGCATAGAACTGACATTATGACGCCTTCTCGCTAAGACACACTGCTACAATACAATAAAATAAAGGTCGACACTTTGGGAAGGGGAAATGAATATTCTTGAAGGGTGTAGAACTGTATTCATGCAGCCTTCTGGCAAACATACAGCACTGCAGTGCATTAAAATAAAGGTAAACATTTTGTGCAGAGGGAATTAACATTCTTGAAGGGCAAAGAACTGAAATAATGTACCCTTCTAGCTAACATACAGTACTGCAGTACAATAAAATACATGTCGACACTTTGCAAAGGGGAAAATCAATATTCTTGAAGTGCATAGAACTGAAATAATGTAGCCTTCTGGCTAACATACAGCACTGCAGCACGATATAATAAAGGTCTTTATTTTGCGCACGGAGAATTAATATTCTTGAAGGGCAAAGAACCGAAATCATGTAGCTTTCTAGCTAACATTCAGTACTGCTGCACAATAAAAAAAAGGTCAATACTTTGTAAGGAGGAAAATTAATATTCTTGAAGGGCTTAGAACTGGAATAATGTAGCCTTCTGGCTAAAATACAGCACTGCAGCAAGATATAATAAAGGTCTTCATTTTCCGCACGGGGAATTAATATTCTTGAAGGGCAAAGAACTGAAATCATGTAGCCTTCTGCTGACATACATCACAATAAAATACAGGTCAACACTATGTGCACTCGGAATTAATATTCTTGAAGGGCAAGGAATTGAAATCATGTAGCCTTCTAGCTAACATACAGTTCTGCAGTACAATAAAATAAATGTCGACACTTTGTGCAGGGAAAATTAATATTCTTGAAGGGCATAGCACTGACTTCATGTCGCCTTCTAGCTAACACACAGTGCTGCAGCTCAATAAAAAAAGGTCGAAACTTGGTGCAGTGAAAATTAATACTCTTGAGGGGCATAGAACTGTTATCTTGTAGCCGGCTAGGTAACATACAGTACTGCGCAAAATAAATTAATATTCTTGAAGACCATAGAACTAAAATAATGTAACCTTCTGGCTAACATACAGCACTGCAGCACAATAAAATAAAGGTCGACATTTTGCGCAGGGGGAATTAATATTCTTGAAGTGCATACAAATGAAATCATATAGCTTTCTAGCTAACATTCAGTACTGCTGCACAATAAAATAAAGGTCGACACTTTGTGCATGGGAAATTAATATTATTGAAGGGCATAAAATTGAAATCGTGTAGCCTTCTAGCTAACACAGCACTGCAGCACAATAAAATAAATGTCGACACTTTGTGCAGGGATAATTAATATTCTTGAAGGGCATAGAACTGTATTCATGTGGCCTTCCAGCTAACAAACAGCACTACAGAAAAATGAAATAAAAGTCGACACTTTGTGAAGGGGAAATTTATATTCTTGAAGGGCATAGAACTGAAATCTTGTAGCCTTCTAGCTAACATACAGTGCTGCAGCACAATAAAATAAAGGTCGACACTTTGGGTAGGGGAAATAAATATTCTTGAAGGGCATAAAACTGAAAACATGTAGCCTTCTAGTTAACATACAGTACTACAGCACAATTAAATAAAGATCGATAATTTATGCAGGGGAAATAAATATTCTTGTAGGGCACAAGACTGAAAAATGTAGCCTTCTAGCTAACAGTACAGTACTGCAGCACAATAAATTGAAGGTCAACACACTGTGCAGATGAAATTAATAATCTAGAAGGGCGTAGAACTGTATTCATGTAGCCTTAAACCTAACGCACAGCACAATTCAATAAATTTCGACACTTTGTGAAGGGGAAATTAATATTCTTGAAGGGAAAAGAAATGAATTACTGTAGCCTTCTAGCACACAGTACTGAAGCACATTAAAATAAAGGTCGACACTTTGTGAAGGTAAAATTAATATTCTTGGAGGGCGTAGAACTGTATCTAAGCAGCCCTGCAAAAATACAGCACCGCAGCGCAATAAAATAAAGGTAAACACTTTGTGCATGGGAAATTAACATTCTTAAAGGGCAAAGAACTGAAATCATGTACCCTTGTAGGTAACTTATAGTACTGGTGTACAATAAAATACATGTCGACCCTTTGTACAGTGGAAATGAATATTCTTGAAGGGCATAGAACTGAAATCATGTAGCCTTCTAGCTAACATACATTACGGCAGCACAATAAAATAAATGTCGACACTTTGTACAGGAAAATTAAAATTTTTGGAGGGCACAGAACTGAAATCATGTAGCATTCTGGCTAACATACAGCACTGCAGCACAATACAATATAGGTCGACACTTTGTGAAGGGGAAATTAATATTCTTGAAGGGCATATAACTGAAATCTTGTAGCCTTCTAGCTAACATACAGAACTGCAGCACAATAAAATAAAGGTCGACACTTTTGGAAGGGGAAATTAATATTCTTGAAGGGCGTACAACTGTATTCATTCAGCCTTCTGGCAAACATACAGCACTGCAGCGCAATAAAATTAAGGTTAACACTTTGGGCAGGGGGAATTGACATTCTTGAAGGGCAAAGAGCTGAAATCATGTATCCTTCAAGTTAACATACAGAAGTGCAGTACTATAATATACATGTCGGCGCTTTGTGCATGGGAAATTAATATTCTTGAAGGGCATAGAACTGAAATAATGTAGCCTTCTGGCAAGCATACAGCTCTGCAGAACAATAAAATAAACGTCGACACTTTGGGATGGGATAATTAATATTCTGTATTCATGTCGCCTTCTGCAAACACACAGCACCGCAGCACAATAAAATTAAGGTAAACAATTTGTGCAGGGGGAATCGACATTCTTGAAGGGCAAAGAACTGAAATCATGTACCCTTCTAGCTAACATACAGTACTGCAGTACAATAATATACATGTCGACACTTTGTGCAGGGGGAATTAACATTCTTGAAGGGCATTGAACTGAAATCATGTAGCCTTATACCTAACATACATTACTGCAGCATTATAAAATAAATGTCGACACTTTGTACACAAAAATTAATGTTCTTGGAGGGCAAATATCTGAAACCATGTAGCCTTCTGGCTAACATACTGCACTGCAGCACAATACAATAAACGTCGACACTTTCTGCAGGGGTATTTATATTCTTGAAGGCCATACAACTGAAATAATGTAACCTTGTGGCAAACATACAGCAGTGCAGCACAATAAAATAAAGGTCGTCACTTTGTGCAGGGGGAATTTATATTCTTGAAGGGCGCAGAATTGTATTCATGTAGCCTTCCAGCTAACACACAGCACTACAACACAATAAAATTAAGGTCGACACTTTGTGAAGGGGAAATTTATATTCTTGAAAGGCAAAAAACTGAAATTTTGCAGCCTTCTAGCTAACATACAATACTGCAGCAACAAAAATATAGGTCGACCCTTTGTGAAGGGAAAATTAATATTCTTCGAGGGCAAAGAACTGAAATCATGTAGCCTTCTGGCTAACATACAGCACTGCAGCACCATACACTAAACGTCGACACTTTGTGCAGGGGGTATTAATATTCTTGAAGGGCATAGACTTGAAGAAATGAACTGAAATCATGTAGCTTCTAGCTAACATACATTACTGCAGCACAATAAAATAAAGGCCGACACTTTGTTTTTGTTTGGAGTTTTACGGCCCAGTCAACACTATTTAGGTCATTTTTGAGCCGGTCAGTTTACCTATCAACACTTTCCTGGGCAGGCTTATACGTAAGCGGTTAACCAGTACAGTGCACATTCTTTCGCCAGAAACTGACAACTGCCCTTCTTGAATCAGCGGAAGGGAGAGAATGACCGTAGAAAAGATTTCATGATCAGTCTCCACGAAAGAATGTTGCCGACCCCGGCGGGATCGACACTTTGTACAGGGAAATTAACATTCTTGAAGGGCAAATAACTGAAATAATGTACCCTCCTAGCAAACATACAGTACAACAGTACAATAAAATACATGTCGACACGTTGTACAGGTGAAATTAATATTCTTGAAGGGCACAGAACTGAAATAATGTAGCCTTCTGACTAACATACAGCACTGCAGCACACTATAATAAAGGTCGACATTTTGCGCAGGGGGAATTAATATTCTTGAAGGGCATAGAACTGAAATCATGTAGCTTTCTAGCTAACATTCAGTACTGCTGCACAATAACATAAAGGTCGACACTTTGTACAGTGGAAATTAATATTCTTGAAGTGCATACAACTTAAATCATGTAGACTTCTAGCTAACATTCAGCACTGCAGCATAATAAAATAAAGGCCAACACTTTGTGCAACCAGAATTAATATGCTTGAAGGGCAAAGAATTGAAATCATGTAGCCTTCTAGCTAACATACAGTTCTGCAGTACAATAAAATAAATGTCGACACTTTGTGCAGAGGTTAATTTATATTCTAGAAGGGCATAGAACTGACATTATGTAGCCTGCTAGCTAACACACAGTGCTGCAGCACAATAAAAAATGGTCGAGACTTTGTGCAGTGAAAATTTATACTCTTGAGGGGCATAGAACTAAAATCTTATAGCCGGCTAGCTAACATAGAGTACTGAGCACAATAAAATAAAGGTGTTTATTTTGTGCAGTTGAAATTGATAGTCTTGAAGGGCATAGAACTGAAATAATGTAGCCTTATGGCTAACATACAGTACTGCAGCACAAGGTCGACATTTTGCGCAGGGGGAATAAAGATTCTTGAAGTGCATAGAACTGAAATCGTGTAGCTTTCTAGCTAATATTCAGTACTGCTGCACAATAAAATAAAGGTCGACACTTTGTGCATGGAAAATTTATATTATTGAAGGATATAGAAATGAAATCATGCAGCCTTCTAGCTAACACAGCACTGCAGCACAACAAAATAAAGGTCGAGGCTTTGTGCAGGGCTAATTAATATTCTTGAAGGTCAATGAACTGAAATCGTGTAGCCTTCTAGTTAACATACAGTACTGCAGTACAATAAAATAAAGGCCGATAATTTATGCAGGGGAAATGTGAAGGGGAAATTAATAATCTTAAAGGGTATAGCACTGAAATCCTGTAGTCTTCTAGCTAACATACAGTACTGCAGCACAATCAAATAAAGGTCGACACTTTATGAAGGGGGAATTAATATTCTTAAAGGCTTTAAAACTGTATTCATGCAGCCTTCTGGCAAACATACAGCACTGCAGCGCAATAAAAGAAAAGTAAACACTTTGTGCAGGGGGAATTAACATTCTTGAAGGGCAAAGAACTGAAATCATGTACCCTTCTAGGAAACGTACAGTACTGCAGTACAATAAAATACATGTCGACACTTTGTAAAGGGGA
The DNA here is from genome assembly GCA_963580285.1 of Lucinisca nassula. Taxonomy (NCBI): domain Eukaryota; kingdom Metazoa; phylum Mollusca; class Bivalvia; order Lucinida; family Lucinidae; genus Lucinisca; species Lucinisca nassula. The sequence continues at coordinate 91,764,581 of OY757013.1, read as the reverse complement.
AAATTAATATTCTTGAAGGGCATAGAACTGAAATCATGTAGCCTTCCAGCTAACATACATTACTGCAGCACAATAAAATAAAGGTCGAGACTTTGTACAGGAAAATTAATATTCTTGAAGGGCGTATAGAACTGTATTTATGTAGCCCTCCAGCTAACGCACAGCACAATTAAATAAATGTCGACACTTTGTGAAGGGGAAATTAATATTTTTGAAGGGCATAGATCTGAAATCCTGTAGCCTTCTAGCTAACATACAGTACTGCAGCACAATAAAATAAAGGTCGACACTTTGTGAAGGGGAAATTAATATTCTTGAAGGGCGTAGAACTGTATTCATGCAGCCCTCTGGCAAACGTACAGCACTGCAGCGCAATAAAAGAAAGGTAAACACTTTGTGCAGTTGGAATTAACATTCTTGAAGGGAAAAGAACTGCAATCTTGTACTTTCTAGCTACATACAGTACTCAGAACAATTAAATAAATGTCGACATTTTGTACAGGTGAAATTAATATTCTTGAAGGGCATCGAATTGAAATAATGTAGCATTCTGGCTAACATACAGCACTGCATCGCAATATAATAAAGATCGACATTTTGCGCAGGGGGAATTAATATTCTTCCAGGCCAGAGAAATGAAATCATGTAGCTTTCTAGCTTACATTCAGTACTGCTGCACAATAAAATAAAGGTCGACACATTGTACAGGGGAAATTAGCAATCTTGAAGTGTATAGAACTGAAATCATGTAGCCTTCTGGCTAACATACAGCACTGCAGCACAATACAATAAAGGTCGACACTTTGTGCAGGGGGTATAAATTTTCTTGAAGGGTATAGAACTGAAACTATATAGCCTTCTGGCAAACATACAGCACAATAAAATAAAGGTCGACACTTTGTGCAGGGGAAATTAAAATTCTTGAAGGGCGTAGAACTGTATTCATGTGGCCTTCCAGCTAACACACAGCACTACAGACAAATAAAATAAAGGTCGACACTGTGTGAAGGAGAAATTTATATTCTTGAAGGGCATAGAACTGAAATCTTGTCGCCTTCTCGCTAATATAAGTACTGCAGCACAATACAATAAATGTCGACACTATGGGAAGGGGAAATAAATATTCTTGAAGGGCATAAAACAGAAAACATGTAGCCTTCTAGCTAACATACAGTACTGCAGCACATAAATTGAAGGTCGACAGTCTGTGCAGGTGAAATTAATATTCTTGAAGGGCGTAGAACTGTATTCATGTAGCATTCCAGCTAACGCACAGCACAGTAAAATAAATGTGGACACTTTGTGAAGGGGAAATTAATATTCTTGAAGGGCATATAACTGAAATCTTCTAGCCTTCTAGCTAACATACAGTACTGCAGCACAATCAAATAAAGGTCGACATTTTGTGAAGGGGAAATTAATATTCTTGAAGAGTGTAGAACTGTATTCATGCAGCCTTCTGGCAAACATACAGCACTGCAACGCAATAAAAGAAAAGTAAACACATTGTGCAGGGGGAATTAACATTCTTGACATTCTTGAAGGGCAAAGAACATAAATCATGTACCCTTCTAGGTAACATACAGTACTGCAGTTCAATAAAATACATATCGACACTTTGTAAAGGGGAAAATTAATATTCTTGAAGGGCATAGAACTGAAATCATGTAGCCTTCTAGCTAACATACATTACTGCAGCACAATAAAATAAAGGTCCGCACTTTGTACAGGAAAATTAATATTCTTGAAGGGCGTATAGAACTGTATTCATGTAGCCTTCCAGCAAACGCACAGCACAATAAAATAAATGTCGACAGTTTGTGAAGAGGAAATTAATATTCTTGAAGGGCATAGAACTGAAATCCTGTATCCTTCTAGCTAACATACAGTACTGCAGCACAATGAAATAAAGGTCGACACTTTGTGAAGGGGAAATTAATATTCTTGAAGGGCGTAGAACTGTATTCATGCAGCCCTCTGGCAAACGTACAGCACTGCAGCGCAATAAAAGAAAGGTAAACACTTTGTGCAGTTGGAATTAACATTCTTGAAGGGAAAAGAACTGCAATCTTGTACTTTCTAGCTACATACAGTACTCAGAACAATTAAATAAATGTCGACATTTTGTACAGGTGAAATTAATATTCTTGAAGGGCATCGAATTGAAATAATGTAGCATTCTGGCTAACATACACCACTGCATCGCAATATAATAAAGATCGACATTTTGCGCAGGGGGAATTAATATTCTTCAAGGCCAGAGAAATGAAATCATGTAGCTTTCTAGCTTACATTCAGTACTGCTGCACAATAAAATAAAGGTCGACACATTGTACAGGGGAAATTAGCAATCTTGAAGTGTATAGAACTGAAATCATGTAGCCTTCTGGCTAACATACAGCACTGCAGCACAATACAATAAAGGTCGACACTTTGTGCAGGGGGTATAAATTTTCTTGAAGGGTATAGAACTGAAACTATATAGCCTTCTGGCAAACATACAGCACAATAAAATACATGTCGACACTTTGTGCAGGGGAAATTAAAATTCTTGAAGGGCGTAGAACTGTATTCATGTGGCCTTCCAGCTAACACACAGCACTACAGACAAATAAAATAAAGGTCGACACTGTGTGAAGGAGAAATTTATATTCTTGAAGGGCATAGAACTGAAATCTTGTCGCCTTCTCGCTAACATAAGTACTGCAGCACAATACAATAAATGTCGACACTATGGGAAGGGGAAATAAATATTCTTGAAGGGCATAAAACAGAAAACATGTAGCCTTCTAGCTAACATACAGTACTGCAGCACATAAATTGAAGGTCGACAGTCTGTGCAGGTGAAATTAATATTCTTGAAGGGCGTAGAACTGTATTCATGTAGCATTCCAGCTAACGCACAGCACAGTAAAATAAATGTGGACACTTTGTGAAGGGGAAATTAATATTCTTGAAGGGCATATAACTGAAATCTTCTAGCCTTCTAGCTAACATACAGTACTGCAGCACAATCAAATAAAGGTCGACATTTTGTGAAGGGGAAATTAATATTCTTGAAGAGTGTAGAACTGTATTCATGCAGCCTTCTGGCAAACATACAGCACTGCAACGCAATAAAAGAAAAGTAAACACATTGTGCAGGGGGAATTAACATTCTTGACATTCTTGAAGGGCAAAGAACATAAATCATGTACCCTTCTAGGTAACATACAGTACTGCAGTTCAATAAAATACATGTCGACACTTTGTAAAGGGGAAAATTAATATTCTTGAAGGGCATAGAACTGAAATCATGTAGCCTTCTAGCTAACATACATTACTGCAGCACAATAAAATAAAGGTCCGCACTTTGTACAGGAAAATTAATATTCTTGAAGGGCGTATAGAACTGTATTCATGTAGCCTTCCAGCAAACGCACAGCACAATAAAATAAATGTCGACACTTTGTGAAGGGGAAATTAATATTCTTGAAGGGCATAGAACTGAAATCCTGTATCCTTCTAGCTAGCATACAGTACTGCAGCACAATGTAATAAAGGTCGACACTTTGTGAAGGGGAAATTAATATTCTTGAAGGGCGTAGAACTGTATTCATGCAGCCTTCTGGCAAACGTACAGCACTGCAGCGCAATAAAAGAAAGGTTACCACTTTGTGCAGTTGGAATTTAACATTCTTGAAGGGAAAAGAACTGCAATCTTGTACCTTTCTAGCTACATACAGTACTCAGAACAATAAAATAAAGGTCGAACTTTTTGTACAGGTGAAATTAATATTCTTGAAGGGCATCGAATTGAAATAATGTAGCATTCTGGCTAACATACAGCACTGCAGCGCAATACAATAAAGGTCGAAACTTTGTGCAGGGGGTATTAATATTCTTGAAGGGCATAGACTTAAAAAAATGAACTGAAATAAATGTCGACACCTTGTGCAGGGAAAATTTATATTCTAGAAGGACATAGAAATGACATTATGTAGCCTTCTAGCTAACACACAGTGCTGCAGCACAATAAAAAAATGGTCGAGACTTTGTGCAGTGAAAATTTATACTCTTGAGGAGCATAGAACTGAAATCTTATAGCCGGCTAGCTAACATAGAGTACTGAGCACAATAAAATAAGGGTGTTTATTTTGTGAAGGTGAAATTGATATTCTTGAAGGGCATAGAACTGAAATAATGTAGCCTTATGGCTAACATACAATACTGCAGCACAATAAAATAAAAGTCGACATTTTGCGTAGGGGGAATTAAGATTCTTGAAGTGCATAGAACTGAAATCATGTAGCTTTCTAGCTAACATTCAGTACTGCTGCACAATCAAATAAAGGTCGACACTTTGTGAAGGGGAAATTAATATTCTTGAAGGGTGTAGAACTGTATTCATGCAGCCTTCTGGCAAACATACCGCACTGCAGCGCAATAAAAGAAAAGTAAACACTTTGTGCAGGGGGAATTAACATTCTTGAAGGGCAAAGAACTGAAATCATGTACCCTTCTAGGTAACATATTGTACTGCAGTACAATAAAATACATATCGACACTTTGCAAAGGGGAAAATTAATATTCTTGAAGGGCATAGAACTGAAATCATGTAGACTTCTAGCTAACATTCATTACTGCAGCACAATAAAATAAAGGTCGACACTTTGTACAGGAAAATTAATATTCTTAAAGGGCGTATAGAACTGTATTCATGTAGCCTTCCAGCTAACGCACAGCACAATGAAATAAATGTCGACACTTTGTGAAGGGGAAAGTAATATTCGTGAAGGGCGTAGAACTGTATTCATGCAGCCTTCTGGCAAACGTACAGCACTGCAGCGCAATAAAAGAAAGCTTACCACTTTGTGCAGTTGGAATTTAACATTCTTGAAGGGAAAAGAACTGCAATCTTGTACCTTGCTAGCTACATACAGTACTCAGAACAATAAAATAAAGGTCGACATTTTGTACAGGTGAAATTAATATTCTTGAGGGCATCGAATTGAAATAATGTAGCATTCTGGCTAACATACAGCACTGCAGCGCAATATAATAAAGGTCGACATTTTGCGCAGGGGGAATTAATATTCTTGATGGCCAGAGAAATGAAATCATGAAGCTTTCTAGCTTACATTCAGTAGTGCTGCACAATAAAATAAAGGTCGACACATTGTACAGGGGAAATTAGTAATCTTGAAGGGTATAGAACTGAAATCATGTAGCCTTCTGGCTAACATACAGCACTGCAGCACAATACAATAAAGGTCGACACTTTGTGCAGGGGGTATTAGTATTCTTGAAGTGTATAGAACTGAAATAATATAGCCTTCTGGCAAACATACAGCACTACAGCACAATAAAATAAATTTCGACACTTTGTGCAGGGGAAATTAAAATTCTTGAAGGGCGTAGAACTGTATTCATGTGGCCTTCCAGCTAACAAACAGCACTAAAGAAAAATGAAATAAAGGTCGACACTTTGTGAAGGGGAAATTTATATTCTTGAAGGGCATAGAACTGAAATCTTGTAGCCTTCTAGCTAACATACAGTGTTGCAGCACAATAAAATAAAGGTCGACACTTTGGGTAGGGGAAATAAATATTCTTGAAGGGCATAAAACTGAAAACACGTAGCCTTCTAGCTAACATACAGTACTGCAGCACAATAAATTGAAGGTCGACAGTCTGTGCAGGTGAGATTAATATACTTGAAGGGCGTAGAACTGTATTCATGTAGCATTCCAGCTAACGCACAGCATCTTAAAATAAATGTCGACACTTTGTGAAGGGGAAATTAATATTCTTGAAGGGCATTGAACTGAAATCCTGTAGCCTTCTAGCTGACATACAGTACTGCAGCACAATAAAATAAAGGTCGACACTTTGTGAAGGGGAAATTAATATTCTTGAAGGGCGTAGAACTGTATTCATGCAGCCTTCTGGCAAACGTACAGCACTGCAGCGCAATAAAAGAAAGGTAAACACTTTGTGCAGTTGGAATTAACATTCTTGACTGGAAAAGAACTGCAATCTTGTACCTTTCTAACTACATACAGTACTCAGAACAATAAAAAAATAAAGGTCGACATTTTGTACAGGTGAAATTAATATTCTTGAAGGGCATCGAATTGAAATAATGTAGCATTTTGGCTAACATACAGCACTGCAGCGCAATACAATAAAGTTCGACACTTTGTGCAGGGGGTATTAATATTCTTGAAGGGCATAGACTTCAAAAAAATTAAGTGAAATCATGTAGCCTTCTAGCTAACATACATTACTGCCTCACAATAAAAAACAGGTCGACATTTTATACAGGAAAATTAATATTCTTGGAGGGCAAAAAACTGAAATTGTGCAGCCATCTGGCTAACATACAGCACTACAGCACAATACACAATAAAGGTCGACACTTTGTGAAGGGGAAATTAATATTCTTGAAGGGCATAGAACTGAAATCTTATAGCCTTCTAGCTTTCATGCAGTCCTGCAGCACAATAAAATAAAGGTCGACACTTTGGGAAGGGAAATTAATATTCTTGAAGGGCGTAGAACTGTATTCATGCAGCCTTCTGACTAACATACAGCAATGCAGCACACTATAATAAAGCTCGACATTTTGCGCAAAGGGGATTAATATTCTTGATGGGCATAGAACTGAAATCATGTAGCGTTCTAGCTAACATTCAATACTGCTGCACAATAACATAAAGGTCACCACTTTGTACAGGGCAAATTAATATTCTTGAAGTGCATACAACTTAAATCATGTAGCATTCTAGCTAACATACAGTTCTGCAGTACAATAAAATAAATGTCGACACTTTGTGCAGGGGAAATTTATATTCTAGAAGGGCATAGAACTGACATTAGGTAGCCTTCAAGCTAACACACAGTGCTGCAGCACAATAAAAATGGTCGAGACTTTGTGCAGTGAAAATTAATACTCTTGAGGGACATAGAACTGAAATCTTATAGCCGGCTACCTAACACAGAGTACTAAGCACAATAAAATAAAGGTGTTTATTTTGTGCAGGGCTAATTAATATTCTTAAAGGTCAAACAACTGAAATCGTGTAGCCTTCTAGTTAGCATACAGTACTGCAGCACAATAAAATAAAGGTCGATAATTTATGCAGGGTAAATAAATATTCTGTTAGGGCATAAAACAGAAAACATGTAGCCTTCTAGCTAACATACAGTACTGCAGCACAATAAATTGAAGGTCGACAGTCTGTGCAGGTGAAATTAAAATTCTTGAAGGGCGTAGAACTGTATTCATGTAGCCTTCGAGCTAACATACAGTACTGCAGCACAATAAAATAAAGGTCGACACTTTGTGAAGGGGAAATTAATATTCTTGAAGGGCGTAGAACTGTATTCATGCAGCCTTCTGGCAAACGTACAGCACTGCAGCGCAATAAAAGAAAGGTAAACACTCTGTGCAGTTGGAATTAACATTCTTGAAGGGAAAAGAACTGCAATCTTGTACCTTTCTAGCCACATACAGTACTCAGAACAATAAAAAAATAAAGGTCGACATTTTGTACAGGTGAAATTAATATTCTTGAAGGGCATCGAATTGAAATAATGTAGCATTTTGGCTAACATACAGCACTGCAGCGCAATACAATCAAGGTCGACACTTTGTGCAGGGGGTATTAATATTCCTGAAGGGCATAGACTTAAAAAAATGAAGTGAAATCATGTAGCCTTCTAGCTAACATACATTACTGCAGCACAATAAAAAAAAGGTCGACACTTTATACAGGAAAATTAATATTCTTGGGGGGCAAAGAACTGAAATCGTGCAGCCATCTGGCTAACATACAGCACTACAGCACAATACACAATAAAGGTCGACACTTTGTGAAGGGGAAATTAATATTCTTGAAGGGCATAGAACTGCAATCTTATAGCCTTCTAGCTTTCATGCAGTCCTGCAGCACAATAAAATAAAGGTCGACACTTTGGGAAGGGAAATTAATATTCTTGAAGGGCGTAGAACTGTATTCATGCAGCCTTCTGACTAACATACAACAATGCAGCACACTTTAATAAAGGTCGACATTTTGCGCAAAGGGAATTAATATTCTTGAAGGGCATAGAACTGAAATCATGTAGATTTCTAGCTAACATTCAATACTGCTGCACAATAACATAAAGGTCACCACTTTGTACAGGGGAAATTAATAGTCTTGAAGTGCATGCAACTTAAATCATGTAGCATTCTAGCTAACATACAGTTCTGCAGTACAATAAAATAAATGTCGACACTTTGTGCAGGGGAAATTTATATTCTAGAAGGGCATAGAACTGACATTATGTAGCCTTCAAGCTAACACACAGTGCTGCAGCACAATAAAAATGGTCGAGACTTTGTGCAGTGAAAATTAATACTCTTGAGGGACATAGAACTGAAATCTAGCTAGCTAACATAGAGTACTAAGCACAATAAAATAAAGGTGTTTATTTTGTGCAGGTGAAATTGATATTCTTGAAACGATGGAACTGAAATAATGTAGCCTTATGGCTAACATACAGTACTGCAGCACAATTAAATAAAGGTCGACATTTTGCGCAGGGGGAATAAAGATTCTTGAAGTGCATAGAACTGAAATCATGTAGCTTTCTAGCTAACATTCAGTACTGCTGCACAATAAAATAAAGGTCGACACTTTGTGTATGGGAAATTTATATTATTGAAGGATATAGAAAAAAAATCATGCAGCCTTCTAGCTAACACAGCACTGCAGCACAATAAAATAAAGGTCGAGACTTTGTGCAGGGCTAATTAATATTCTTAAAGGTCAAACAACTGAAATCGTGTAGCCTTCTAGTTAGCATACAGTACTGCAGCACAATAAAATAAAGGTCGCTAATTTATGCAGGGGAAATAAATATTCTTTAAGGGCATACAACAGAAAACATGTAGCCTTCTAGCTAACATACAGTACTGCAGCACAATAAATTGAAGGTCGACAGTCTGTGCAGGTGAAATTAAAATTCTTGAAGGGCGTAGAACTGTATTCATGTAGCTTTCAAGCTAACGCACTGCACAGTAAAATAAATGTCGACACTTTGTGAAGGGGAAAGTAATATTCTTGAAGGGCATAGCACTGAAATCCTGTAGCCTTCTAGCTAACATACAGTACTGCAGCACAATCAAATAAAGGTCGACACTTTGTGAAGGGGAAATTAATATTCTTGAAGGGTGTAGAACTGTTTTCATGCAGCACTGCAGCGCAATAAAAGAAAAGTAAACACTTTGTGCAGGGGGAATTAACATCCTTGAAGGGCAAAGAACTGAAATCATGTACCCTTCTAGGTAACATACAGTACTGCAGTACAATAAAATACATGTCGACACTTTGTAAAGGGGAAAATTAATATTATTGAAGGGCATAGAACTGAAATCATGTAGCCTTCTAGCTAACATACATTACTGCAGCACAATAAAATAAAGGTCGACACTTTGTACAGGAAAATTAATATTCTTGAAGGGCGTATAGAACTGTATTTAGGTAGCCCTCCAGCTAACGCACAGCACAATAAAATAAATGTCGACACTTTGTGAAGGGGAAATTAATATTTTTGAAGGGCATAGAACTGAAATCCTGTACCCTTCTAGCTAACATACAGTACTGCAGCACAATAAAATAAAAGTCGACACTTTGTGAAGGGGAAATTAATATTCTTGAAGGGCGTAGAACTATATTCATGCAGCCTTCTGGCAAACGTACAGCACTGCAGCGCAATAAAAGAAAGTTAAACACTTTGTGCGGTTGGAATTAACATTCTTGAATGGAAAAGAACTGCAATCTTGTACCTTTCTAGCTACATACAGTACTCAGAACAATAAAATAAAGGTCGACATTTTGTACAGGTGAAATTAATATTATTGAAGGGCATCGAATTGAAATAATGTAGCATTCTGGCTAACATACAGCACTGCAGCGCAATATAATAAAGGTCGACATTTTGCGCAGGGGGAATTAATATTTTAAGGCCAGAGAAATGAAATCATGTAGCTTTCTAGCTTACATTCAGTACTGCTGCACACTAAAATAAAGGTCGACACATTGTACAGGGGAAATTAGAAATCTTGAAGGGTATAGAACTGAAATCATGTAGCCTTCTGGCTAACATACAGCACGGCAGCATAATACAATAAAGGTCGACACTTTGTGCAGGGGGGTATTAATATTCTTGAAGGGTATAGAACTGAAATAATATAGCCTTCTGGCAAACATACAGCACTGCAGCACAATAAAATAAAGGTCGGCACTTTGTGCAGGGGGGGGGGGGGGGTATTAATATTCTTGAAGGGTATATAACTGAAATAATATAGCCTTCTGGCTAACATACAGCACTGCAGCACAATACAATAAAGGTCGACACTTTGTGCAGGGGAAATTAAAATTCTTGAAGGGCGTAGACCTGTATTCATGTGGCCTTCCAGCTAACACACAGCACTACAGAAAAATAAAATAAAGGTCGACACTTTGTGAAGGGGAAATTTATATTCTTGAAGGGCATAGAACTGAAATCTTGTAGCCTTCTAGCTAACATACAGTACTGCAGCACAATAAAATAAAGATCGACACTTTGGGAAGGGGAAATAAATATTCTTGAAGGGCATAGAACTGAAAACATGTAGCATTCTAGCTAACATACAGTACTGCAGCACAATTAATTGAAGGTCGACAGTCTGTGGTGAAATTAATATTCTTGAAGGGCGTAGAACTGTATTCATGTAGCATTCCAGCTAACGCACAGCACAGTAAATTAAATGTCGACACTTTGTGAAGTTGAAATTAATATTCTTGAAGGGTATAGCCCTGGAATCCTGTAGCCTTCTAGCTAACATACAGTACTGCAGCACAATCAAATAAAGGTCGACACTTTGTGAAGGGGAAATTAATATTCCTGAAGGTTGTAAACTGTATTCATGCAGCTTCTGGCAAACACACAGCACTGCAGCGCAATAAAAGAAAAGTAAACACTGTGCAGGGTGAATTAACATACTTGAAGGGCAAAGAACTGAAATCATGTACCCTTCTAGGTAACATACAGTACTGCAGTACAATAAAATACATGTCGACACTTTGTAAAGGGGAAAATTACTATTCTTGAAGGGCATAGAACTGAAATCATGCAGCCTTCTAGCTAACATACATTACTGCAGCATAATAAAATAAAGGTCGACACTTTGTACAGGAAAATTAATATTCTTGAAGGGCGTATAGAACTGTATTCATGTAGCCTTCCAGCTAACGCACAGCACAATAAAATAAATGTCGACACATTGTGAAGGGGAAATTAATATTCTTGAAGGACATAGAACTGAAATCCTGTAGCCTTCTAGCTAACATATAGTACTGCAGCACAATAAAATAAAGGTCGACACTTGGTGAAGGGGAAATTAATATTCGGTATAAAGGGCGTAAAACTATACTCATGCAGCCTTCTGGCAAACGTACAGCACTGCAGCGCAATAAAAGAAAGGTAACCACTTTGTGCAGTTGGAATTAACATTCTTGAAGGGAAAAGAACTGCAATCTTGTACCTTTCTAGCTACATACAGTACTCAGAACAATAAAATAAAGGTCGACGTTTCGTACAGATGAAATTAATATTCTTGAAGGGCATCGAATTGAAATAATGTAGCATTCTGTCTAACATACAGCACTGCAGCGCAATAAAAGTCGACACTTTGTGCAGGGGGTATTAATATTCTTGAAGGTCATAAACTTGAAAAATGAACAGAAATCATGTAGCCTTCTAGCTAACATACATTACTGCAGCACAATAAAAACAGGTCGACACTTTGTACAGGAAAATTAATATTCTTGGAGTGCAAAGAACTGAAAGCGTGCAGCCATCTGGCTAACATACAGCACTACAGCACAATACATAATAAAGGTCGACACTTTGTGAAGGGGAAATTAATATTATTGAAGGGCATAGGACTGAAATCTTATAGCCTTCTAGCTATCATGCAGTCCTGCAGCACAATAAAATAAAGGTCGACACTTTGGGAAGGGGAAATTAATATTCTTGAAGGGCGTAGAACTGTATTCATGCAGACTTCTGGCAAACACACAGCACTGTAGCGCAATTAAATAAAGCTCAACACATTGCAGGGGGAATTAACATTCTTGAAGGGCAAATAACTGAAATAATGTACCCTCCTAGCTAACATACAGTACTGCAGTACAATAAAATACATGTCGACACGTTGTGCAGGTGAAATTAATATTATTGAAGGGCACAGAACTGAAATAATGTAGCCTTCTGACTAACATACAGCACTGCAGCACACTATAATAAAGGTCGACATTTTGCGCAGGGGGAATTAATATTCTTGAAGGGCATAGAACTGAAATTATGTAGCTTTCTAGCTAACATTCAGTACTGCTGCACAATAACATAAACGTCGACACTTTGTACAGGGAAAATTAATATTCTTGAAGTGCATACAACTTAAATCATGTAGCCTTCTAGCTAACATACAGCACTGAAACACAATAAAATAAAGGCCAACACTTTGTGCAACCAGAATTAATATGCTTGAAGGGCAAAGAGTTGATATCATGTAGCCTCTAGCTAACATACAGTTCTGCAGTACAATAAAATAAATGTCGACACTTTGTGCAGGGGACATTTATATTCTAGAAGGGCATAGAACTGACATTATGTAGCCTTCTAGCTAACACACAGTGCTGTAGCACAATAAAAAAATGGTCGAGACTTTGTGCAGTGAAAATTAATACTCTTGAGGGGCAAAGAACTGAAATCTTATAGCCGGCTAGCTAACATAGAGTACTGAGCACAATAAAATAAAGGTGTTTATTTTGTGCAGGTGAAATTGATATTCTTGAAGGGCATAGAACTGAAATAATGTAGCCTTATGGCTAACATACAGTACTGCAGCACAATAAAAAAAAGGTCGACATTTTGCGCAGGGGGAATGAAGATTCTTGAAGTGCATAGAACTGAAATCATGTAGCTTTCTAGCTAACATTCAGTACTGCTGCACAATAAAATAAAGGTCGACACTTTGTGTAAGGGAAATTCATATTATTGAAGGATATAGAAATAAAATCATGCAGCCTTCTAGCTAACACAGCACAATAAAATAAAGGTCGAGACTTTGTGCAGGGCTAATTAATATTCTTGAAGGTCAAAGAACTGAAATCGTGTAGCCATCTAGTTAACATACAGTACTGCAGTACAATAAAATACAGGTCGATAATTTATGCAGGGGAAATAAATATTCTTTAAGTGCATAAAACAGAAAACATGTAGCCTTCTAGCTAACATACAGTACTGCAGCACAATAAAATAAAGGTCGATAATTTATGCAGGGGAAATAAATATTCTTGAAGGGCATTAAACTGTTAACATGTAGCCTTCTAGCTAACATACAGTACTGCAGCACAATAAATTGAAGGTCGACAGTGTGTGCAGGTGAAATTAATATTCTTGAAGGGCGTAGAACTGTATTCATGTAGCCTTCCAGCTAACGCACAGCACAGTAAAATAAATGTCGACACTATGTGAAGGGGGAAATTAATATACTTGAAGGGCATAGAACTAAAATCCTGTAGCCTTCTAGCTAACATACAGTACTGCAGCACAATCAAATAAAGGTCGACACTTTGTGAAGGGGAAATTAATATTCTTGAAGGGTGTAGAACTGTATTCATGCAGCCTTCTGGCAAACATACAGCACTGCAGCGCAATAAAAGAAAAATAAACTCTGTGCAGGGCGAATTAACATTCTTGAAGGGCAAAGAACTGAAATCATGTACCCTTCTAGGTAACATACAGTACTGCAGTACAATAAAATACATGTCGACACTTTGTAAAGGGGAAAATTAATCTTCTTGAAAGGCATAGAACTGAAATCATGTAGCCTTCTAGCTAACATACATTACTGCAGCACAATAAAATAAAGGTCGACACTTTGTACAGGAAAATTAATATTCTTGAAGGGCGTAGAACTGTATTCATGTAGCCTTCCAGCTAACTCACAGCACAGTAAAATAAATGTCGACCATTTGTGAAGGGGAAATTAATATTCTTGAAGGGCATAGAACTGAAATCCTGTAGCCTTCTAGCTAACATACAGTACTGCAGCACAATAAAATAAAGGTCGACACTTTGTAAAGGGGAAATTAATATTCTTGAAGGGTGTAGAACTGTATTCATGCAACCTTCTGGCAAACATACAGCACTGCAGCGCAATAAAAGAAAAGTAAACACTTTGTGCAGGGGGAATTAACATTCTTGAAGAGCAAAGAACTGAAATCATGTACCCTTCAAGGTAACATACAGTACTGCAGTACAATAAAATACATGTCGACTCTTTGTAAAGGGGAAAATTAATATTCTTGAAGGGCATAGAACTGAAATCATGTAGCCTTCTAGCTAACATGCATTACTGCAGCACAATAAAATAAAGGTCGACACTTTTTACAAGAAAATTAATATTCTTGAAGGGCGTAAAGAACTGTATTAATGTAGCCCTCCAGCTAACGCACAGCACAATAAAATAAATGTCGACACTTTGTGAAGGGGAAATTAATATTCTTGAAGGGCATAGAACTGAAATCCTGTAACATTCTAGCTAACATACAGTACTGCAGCACAATAAAATAAAGGTCGACACTTTGTGAAGGGGAAATTGATATTCTTGAAGGGCGTAGAACTGTATTCATGCAACCTTCTGGCAAACGTACAGCACTGCAGCGCAATAAAAGAAAGGTAAACACTTTGTGCAGTTGGAATTAACATTCTTGAAGGGAAAAGAACTGCAATCTTGTACCTTTCTAGCTACATAACAGTACTCAGAACATTAAAATAAAGGTCGACATTTTGTACAGGTGAAATAAATATTCTTGAAGGGCATCGAATTGAAATAATGTAGCATTCTGGCTAATATACAGCACTGCAGCGCAATATAATAAAGGTCGACATTTTGCGCAGGGGGAATTAATATTCTTGAAGGCCAGAGAAATGAAATCATGTAACTTTCTAGCTTACATTCAGTACTGCTGCACAATAAAATAAAGGTCGACACATTGTACAGGGGTAAATTATAATCTTGAAGGGTATAGAACTAAAATCGTGTAGCCTTCTGGCTTACATACAGCACTGCAGCACAATACAATAAAGGTCGACACTTTGTGCAGGGGGTATATATATTCTTGAAGGGTATAGAACTGAAATAATATAGCCTTCCGGCCAAAATGTAGCACTGCAGCACAATAAAATAAAGGTCGAAACTTTGTGCAGGGAAAATTAAAATTCTTGAAGGGCGTAGAACTGTATTCATGTGGCCTTCCAGCTAACACAGCACTACAGAAAAATAAAATAAAGGTCGACACTTTGTGAAGGGGAAATTTATATTCTTGAAGGGCATAGAACAAAAATCTTGTAGCCTTCTAGCTATCATACAGTACTGCAGCACAATAAAATAAAGGTCGACGCTTTGGGAAGGGGAAATAAATATTCTTGAAGGGCATAAAACTGAAAACATGTAGCCTTCTAGCTAACATACAGTACTGCAGCACAATAAATTGAAGGTCGACAGTGTGTGCAGGTGAAATTAATATTCTTGAAGGGCGAAGAACTGTATTCATGTAGCCTTCCAGCTAACGCACAGCACAGTAAAATAAATGTCGGCACTTTGTGAAGGGGAAATTAATATTCTTGAAGGGCATGGAACGGAAATCCTGTAGC
Organism: Lucinisca nassula; assembly: GCA_963580285.1. Taxonomy (NCBI): domain Eukaryota; kingdom Metazoa; phylum Mollusca; class Bivalvia; order Lucinida; family Lucinidae; genus Lucinisca; species Lucinisca nassula. The sequence goes on along the minus strand of OY757013.1, from coordinate 91,748,843 downwards.
CTTCTAGCTAGCATACAGTACTGCAGCACAATCAAATAAAGGTCGACACTTTGTGAAGGGGAAATTAATATTCTTGAAGGGTGTAGAACTGTATTCATGCAGCCTTCTGACAAACATACAGCACTGCAGCGCAATAAAAGAAAACACTTTGTGCAGGGGAAATTAACATTCTTGTAGGGCAAAGAACTGAAATACTGTACCCTGCTAGGTAACATACAGTACTGCAGTACAATAAAATACATGTCGACACTTTGTAAAGGGGAAAATTAATATTCTTGAAAGGCATAGAACTGAAATCATGTAGCTTTCTAGCTAACATACATTACTGCAGCACAATAAAATAAAGGTCGACACTTTGTACAGGAAAATTATTCTTGAAGGGCGTATAGAACTGTATTCATGTAGCCTTCCAGCAAACGCACAGCACAATAAAATTAATGTCGACACTTTGTGAAGGGGAAATTAATATTATTGAAGGGCATAGAACTGAAATCCTGTGGCCTTCTAGCTAACATACATTACTGCAGCACAATAAAATTAAGGTCGACACTTTGTGAAGGGGAAATTAATATTCTTGAAGGGCGAAAAACTATATTCATGCAGCCTTCTGGCAAACGTACAGCACTGCAGCGCAATGAAAGAAAGGTAAACACTTTGTGCAGTTGGAATTAACATTCTTGAAGGGAAAAGAACTGCAATCTTGTACCTTTCTAGCTACATACAGTACTCAGAACAATAAAATGAAGGTCGACATTTTGTACAGGTGAAATTAATATTCTTGAAGGGCATTGAATTGAAATAAAGTAGCATTCTGGCTAACATACAGCACTGCAGCGCAATATAATAAAGGTCGATATTTTGCGCAGGTGGAATTAATATTCTTGAAGGCCAGAGAAATAAAAGCATGTTGCTTTCTAGCTTACATTCAGTACTGCTGCATAATAAAATAAAGGTCGACACATTGTACAGGGGAAATTAGTAATCTTGAAGGGTATAGAACTGAAATCATGTAGCCTTCTGGCTAACATACAGCACTGCAGCACAATACAATAAAGGTCGACACTTTGTGCAGGGGGGTATTAATATTCTTGAAGGGTATAGAACTGAAATAATATAGCCTTCTGGCAAACAAACAGCACTGCAGCACAATAAAATAAAGGTCGACACTTTGTGCAGGGGAAATTAAAATTCTTTAAGGGCGTAGAACTGTATTCATGTGGCCTTCTAGCTAACACAGCGCTAAAGAAAAACAAACTAAAGGTCGACACTTTGTAAAGGGGAGATTTATATTCTTGAAGGGCATAGAACAAAAATCTTGTAGCCTTCTAGCTAACATACAGTACTGCAGCACAATAAAATAAAGGTCGACACTTTGGGAAGGGGAAATAAATATTCTTGAAGGGCATAAAACTGAAAACATGTAGCCTTCTAGCTAACATACAGTACTGCAGCACAATAAATTGAAGGTCGCCAGTCTGTGCAGGTGAAATTAATATTCATGAAGGGCGTAGAACTGTATTCATGTAGCCTTCCAGGTAACACACAGCACAGTAAAATAAATGTCGTCACTTTGTGAAGGGAAAATTAATATTCTTGAAGGGCATAGAACTGAAATCCTGTAGTCTTCAAGCTAACATACAGTACTGCAGCACAATCAAATAAAGGTCGACACTTTGTGAAGGGGAAATTAATATTATTGAAGGGTGTAGAACTGTATTCATGCAGCCTTCTGGCAAACATACAGCACTGCAGCGCAATAAAAGAAAAGTAAACACTTTGTGCTGGAGAAATTAACATTCTTGAAGGGCAAAGAACTGAAATCATGTACACTTCTAGGTAACATACAGTACTGCAGTACAATAAAATACATGTCGACACTTTGTAAAGGGGATAATTAATATTCTTGAAGGGCATAGAACTGAAATCCTGTATCCTTCTAGCTAACATACAGTACTGCAGCACAATAAAATAAAGGCCGACATTTGTGAAGGGGAAACTAATATTCTTGAAGGGCGTAGAACTGTATTCATGCAGCCTTCTGGCAAACGTACAGCACTGCATCGCAATAAAAGAAAGGTAAACACTTTGTGCAGTTGGAATTAACATTCTTGAAGGGAAAAGAACTGCAATCTTGTACCTTACTAGCTACATACAGTACTCAGAACAATAAAATAAAGGTCGACATTTTGTACAGGTGAAATTAATATTCTTGAAGGGCATCGAATTGAAATAATGTAGCATTCTAGCTAACATTCAGCACTGCAGCGCAATATAATAAAGGTCGACATTTTGCGCAGGGGGAATTAATATTCTTGAAGGCCAGAGAAATGAAATCATGTAGCTTTCTAGCTTACATTCAGTACTGCTGCACAATAAAATAAAGGTCGACACATTGTACAGGGGAAATTAGTAATCTTGAAGGGTATAAAATGAAATCATGAAGCCTTCTGGCTAACACACAGCACTGCAGCACAATACGAGAACAAGGTCGACAATTTGTGCAGGGGGTATTAATATTCTTGAAGGGTATAGAACTGAAATAATATAGCCTTCTGGCAAACATACAGCACTGCACCACAATAAAATAAAGGTCGACACTTTGTGCAGGGGAAATTTATATTCTTGAAGGGCATAGAACTGTATTCATATGGCCTTCCAGCTAACACACAGCATTACAGAAAAATAAAAAAGGTCGATACTTTGTGAAGGGGAAATTTATATTCTTGAAGGGCATAGAACTGAAATCTTGTAGCCTTCTAGCTAACATACAGTACTGCAGCACAATAAAATAAAGGTCGACACTTTCGGGAGGGGAAAATTATATTCTTGAAGGGCGTAGAACTGTATCCATGCAGTCTTCTGGTAAACATACAGCACTGCAGCGCAATAAAATAAATGTTAACACTTTGTGCAGGGGGAATTGACATTCCTGAAGGGCAAAGAACTGATATCATGTATCCTTCAAGCTAACATACAGTACTGCAGTACTATAATATACATGTCGACACTTTGTGCAGCGGAAATTAATATTCTTGAAGGGCATAGATCTGAAATAATGTAGCCTTCTGACAAACATACAGCACCCCAACACAATTAATTAAAGGTCGACACTTTGTGCAGGGGAAATTAATATTCTTGAAGGGCGTAGAACTATTTTCATATAGCCTTCCAGCTAACGCGAAGCACAATAAAATAAATGTCGACACTTTGGGAAGGGGAAATGAATAACCTGTATTCATGCAGCCTTCTGCAAACATAAAGCACTGCAGCGCAATAAAATTAAGGCAAACACTTTCTGCAGGGGGAATTGACATTCTTGAAGGGCAAAGAACTGAATTCGTGTACCCTTCTAGCTAACATGCAGTACTGCAGTTCAATGATATACATGTCGACAATTTGTGCAGTGGAAATTAATATTCTAGTAGTAGTAGTAGTAGTTAAAGAAGTAGTAGAACAGTAGTAGTAGTAGTAGTAGTAGTAGTAGTAGTTAAAATAATAGTAGTTGAAATAAGAGTAGTAGTAGTTAAAGTAGTAGAAGTAGTAGTAGTTAAAGTATGAGTAGTAGTAGTTAAAGTATGAGTAGTAGTAGTAGTAGTTAAAGTAGTAGTAGCAGTTGTAGTTAAAGTAGTAGAAGTATTTAAAGTAGTAGTAGTAGTCGTAGTAGTTAAAGTAGAAGTAGTTTAAGTATTAGAAATTAAAATAGTAGTATTAGTAGTATAGTTAAAGTAGTAGTAGTAGTAGTTAAAGTAGTAATAGTAGAAGTAGTAGTAGTAGTATTAGTAGTAGTAGTAGTTAAAGTAGTAGTAGTAGTTGTAGATGAAGTAAGAGTAGTAGGAGAAGTTAAAGAAGTAGTAATAGTTAAATAAGTGGAAGTAGTAGTAGTTAAAGTAGGAGTGTAGTATATGTTAAAGTAGTAGTAGTAGTAGTAGTTAAAATAGTAGTAGTAGTTGTAGTTGAAGTAAGAGTAGTAGTAGTAGTTAAAATAGTAGTAGTAGTAGTTAAAGTAGTAGAAGTAGTCGTAGTAGTTAAAGTACTACTAGTTAAAGCAGTGGTAGCAGCAGTAGTAGTTACAGTAGTAGTAGTAGTTAAAGTATTAGTAGTAGTAGAGGTTAAAGTAGTAGTAGTTGTAGTAGTAGATAAATAAGTAGTAGTAGAAGCAAGAGTTAAAGTAGCAGTAGGAGTAGTAGATGTAGTAGTAGGTAAAGTATTAGTAGTAGTTAAAATGGTAGTAGTAGTAGTAGTAGTAGTAGTAGTAGCAGAAGTAGTAGTAGTAGGTAAAGTAGCAGTTGTTGAAGTTAAATTAGCAGTAGTAGTAGTAGTTAAAGTAGAAGTAGTAGAAATAGCTACAGTAGTAGTTATAGTAGCAGTTAAAGTAGCAGTAGTAGTAGTTAAAGAAGTAGCAGTAGCAGTTAAAATATTAGTAGCAGTAGTAGTTAAAGTAGAAGTAGTAGTAATTAATGTAGTAATAGTAGTAGTTAAAGTAGTAGTAGCAGTTAAAGTTAAAGTAGTAGTAGCAGTTAAAGTAGTATTAGTAGTAGTAGTCGTTAAAGTGGTAGTAGTTAAAGAAGTAGTAGTATGAGTAGTAGTTAAAGTAGTAATAGTAGTAGTTAAACTACAGTTAGAGTAATAGTAGTAGTAGAAATTAAAGTAGTGTGTGTGTGTGTGTGAATTCGGGTTAAACGTCGCTTTCAACAATTTTTCAGTCATATCACGACGGTGTCTGGTTGCGAAAGGGAGCTCAATGCTCTCTTTCATAGTGCTGCCTCACTGACGAATTATGTTCCAGACACAGTATATGATACCACACCCAGACACATTATCCTGACACTGGGTCAACCAGTCCTAGCTCTACCCCGTAAATCTGAGTGCCAAGCGAGGAGCAGCTAGTACCATTCTTAACGACTTTTGTATGTCGCGGCCGGGGATCGAACCCGTGACCTCCCGTTCCCCGGAGCGGACACTCTACCAACTGAGCTATCGGGGCCGGTGAGAAATTTAAGTAGTAGGTATAAAAGTAGTAGTTAAAGTAGGAGTAGTAGTTAGATTAGTATTAGTAGTAAAGTTAAAGTAGTAGAAGTAGTAGTAGCAGTTAAAGTAGAAGTTGTTGCAGTAGTAGAAGTTGTAGTAGTTAAAGTAGTAGTTGTAGAAGTTAAAGTAGTAGAAGTAGTACTAGTTAAACTACCAGTAGTAGTTAAAGTAGTAGTAGTAGTAGTAGTAGAAGTAGTAGTAGTTAAAGTAGTCGTTATAGTAGTAGTAGTTTAAGTAGTAGTAGTAGTAGTAGTAGTTAAAGTAGGAGTATTAGTAGTATTAGTTGAAGTAGTAGTGGTAGCAGTTAAAGTATCATTAGTAGCAGTTAAAGTACCAGTAGTAGCAGTTTAAGTAGTAGTAGTAGTAGTAGTTTAACGACTAGTTAAAGTAGTAGTAATAGTACTAGTTACAGAAGTAGAAGCATGAGTAGTAGTTAAAGTAGAGGTAGTTGTTAAAGTAGTAATAGTTAAAGAAGTAGTAGAATGAGTAGTAGTCAAGTAGTAGTAGTAGTTGTTAAAGTACTAGAAGTAGAAGTTGCAGTAGTAGTAGTTGTAGTAGTTTAAATGGTAGTAGTAGAAGTTAAAGTAGTAGTAGTAGTAGTAGTAGCAGTAGTAGTAGTAGTAGTAGTAGGTAAAGTAGCAGTAGTTGAAGTTAAATTAGCAGTAGTAGTAGTAGTTAAAGTAGAAGTACTAAAATCTGAGTGCCAAGCGAGGAGCAGCTAGTACCATTCTTAACGACTTTAATATGTCGCGGCCGGGGATCGAACCCGTGACCTCCCGTTCCCCGGAGCGGACACTCTACCAACTGAGCTATCGGGGCCGGTGAGAAATTTAAGTAGTAGGTATAAAAGTAGTAGTTAAAGTAGGAGTAGTAGTTAGATTAGTATTAGTAGTAAAGTTAAAGTAGTAGAAGTAGTAGTAGCAGTTAAAGTAGAAGTTGTTGCAGTAGTAGAAGTTGTAGTAGTTAAAGTAGTAGTTGTAGAAGTTAAAGTAGTAGAAGTAGTACTAGTTAAACTACCAGTAGTAGTTAAAGTAGTAGTAGTAGTAGTAGAAGTAGTAGTAGTTAAAGTAGTCGTTATAGTAGTAGTAGTTTAAGTAGTAGTAGTAGTAGTAGTTAAAGTAGGAGTATTAGTAGTATTAGTTGAAGTAGTAGTGGTAGCAGTTAAAGTATCATTAGTAGCAGTTAAAGTACCAGTAGTAGCAGTTTAAGTAGTAGTAGTAGTAGTAGTTTAACGACTAGTTAAAGTAGTAGTAATAGTACTAGTTACAGAAGTAGAAGCATGAGTAGTAGTTAAAGTAGAGGTAGTTGTTAAAGTAGTAATAGTTAAAGAAGTAGTAGAATGAGTAGTAGTCAAGTAGTAGTAGTAGTTGTTAAAGTACTAGAAGTAGAAGTTGCAGTAGTAGTAGTTGTAGTAGTTTAAATGGTAGTAGTAGAAGTTAAAGTAGTAGTAGTAGTAGTAGTAGCAGTAGTAGTAGTAGTAGTAGTAGGTAAAGTAGCAGTAGTTGAAGTTAAATTAGCAGTAGTAGTAGTAGTTAAAGTAGAAGTACTAAAATCTGAGTGCCAAGCGAGGAGCAGCTAGTACCATTCTTAACGACTTTAATATGTCGCGGCCGGGGATCGAACCCGTGACCTCCCGTTCCCCGGAGCGGACACTCTACCAACTGAGCTATCGGGGCCGGTGAGAAATTTAAGTAGTAGGTATAAAAGTAGTAGTTAAAGTAGGAGTAGTAGTTAGATTAGTATTAGTAGTAAAGTTAAAGTAGTAGAAGTAGTAGTAGCAGTTAAAGTAGAAGTTGTTGCAGTAGTAGAAGTTGTAGTAGTTAAAGTAGTAGTTGTAGAAGTTAAAGTAGTAGAAGTAGTACTAGTTAAACTACCAGTAGTAGTTAAAGTAGTAGTAGTAGTAGTAGAAGTAGTAGTAGTTAAAGTAGTCGTTATAGTAGTAGTAGTTTAAGTAGTAGTAGTAGTAGTAGTAGTTAAAGTAGGAGTATTAGTAGTATTAGTTGAAGTAGTAGTGGTAGCAGTTAAAGTATCATTAGTAGCAGTTAAAGTACCAGTAGTAGCAGTTTAAGTAGTAGTAGTAGTAGTAGTTTAACGACTAGTTAAAGTAGTAGTAATAGTACTAGTTACAGAAGTAGAAGCATGAGTAGTAGTTAAAGTAGAGGTAGTTGTTAAAGTAGTAATAGTTAAAGAAGTAGTAGAATGAGTAGTAGTCAAGTAGTAGTAGTAGTAGTTAAAGTACTATAAGTAGAAGTTGCAGTAGTAGTAGTTGTAGTAGTTTAAATGGTAGTAGTAGAAGTTAAAGTAGTAGTAGTAGTAGTAGTAGCAGTAGTAGTAGTAGTAGTAGTAGTAGTAGTAGTAGTAGTAGTAGTAGGTAAAGTAGCAGTAGTTGAAGTTAAATTAGCAGTAGTAGTAGTAGTTAAAGTAGAAGTACTAAAATCTGAGTGCCGAGCGAGGAGCAGCTAGTACCATTCTTAACGACTTTAATATGTCGCGGCCCGGGATCGAACCCGTGACCTCCCGTTCCCCGGAGCGGACACTCTTCCAACTGAGCTATCGGGGCCGGTTAGAAATTTAAGTAGTAGGTATAAAGTAGTAGTTAAAGTAGTAGTAGTAGTTAGATTAGAATTAGTAGTATAGTTAAAGTAGTAGTAGTAGTAGTAGTAGCAGTTAAAATAAAAGTAGAAGTTGTTGCAGTAGTAGAAGTTGTAGTAGTTAAAGTAATAGTAGTAGTAAAAGTCGTAGAAGTAGTAGAAGTAGTAGTAGTTAAAGTAGTCGTTAAAGTAGTAGTAGTTTAAGTAGTAGTAGTAGAAGTTGTAGTAGTAGTAGTAGTAGTAGTAGTAGTTAAAGTAGGAGTATTAGTAGTAGTAGTTGAAATAGTAGTGGTAGCAGTTAAAATAAAATATAAGTAGCAGTAGTAGTTAAAGTAGAAGCAGTAGTAATTAATGTAGTAATAGTAGTAGTTAAAGTAGTAGTAGCAGTTGAAGTAGTAGTAGTAGTAGTAGTTTTTAAAGTGGTAGTAGTTAAAGAAGTAGTAGTGTGAGTAGTAGTTAAAGTAGTAATAGTAGCAGTTAAAGTAGCAGTAGTAGTAAGTGAGTGAGTGAGTTTTAGTTTTACGTCCCACCGACAGGTAAGGTCATATGGAGACGGGGCCTCGGTTTAAAGACTCCGAAAGTCTGGAGAAGCCCGGGATCGATCCTGGCATCCCTGGTGTACAAGGCGAGTAGCGTAACCACTGCACCACGGAGGCTTCTAGTAGTAGGAAGAGTAATAGTAGTAGTAGAAATTAAAGTAGTGTGTGTGTGTGTGTGAATTCGGGTTTAAAGGCATTTATTCTTGATTATTGAGGACTATCATTTCATTACATAATATTATGTAGCCCTCGGTGCTCTCTGAAGTTCTGTCCTCTGTCTTCAACAGGTAAGGGGCCTCCTTGGGGAAAATCAATAAATTACTTACTGTTGACTGGTGTACATTATTGGTTTTCCCCTTAAGTGTCTCAGTCAGGGGATTCAACAAGAGCTACTAATCACCCTATTAAGGGTCGCCTTTGATCTGCTATAGTCAGTATATCACAGGGGGCAATAAAACAATTATGGACACACCTTGTGTTCTACCATTACAGAATAAATGCCTTTAACGTCGCTTTCAACAATTTTTCAGTCATATCACGACGGTGTCTGGTTGCGACAGGGAGCTCAATGCTCACTTTTATAATGCTGCCTCACTGAAGAATCATGTTCCAGACACAGTACATGATACCACACCCAGACACATTATCCTGACACTGGGTCGACCAGTCCTAGCTCTACCCCGTAAATCTGAGTGCCAAGCGAGGAGCAGCTAGTACCATTTTAACGACTTTGGTATGTCGCGGCCGGGGATCGAACCCGTGACCTCCAGTTCCCCGGAGCGGACACTCTACCAACTGAGCTATCGGGGCCGGTGAGAAATTTAAGTAGTAGGTATAAAAGTAGTAGTTAAAGTAGGAGTAGTAGTTAGATTAGTATTAGTAGTAAAGTTAAAGTAGTAGAAGTAGTAGTAGCAGTTAAAGTAGAAGTAGAAGTTGTTGCAGTAGTAGAAGTTGTAGTAGTTAAAGTAGTAGTTGTAGAAGTTAAAGTAGTAGAAGTAGTACTAGTTAAACTACCAGTAGTAGTTAAAGTAGTAGTAGTAGTAGTTAAAGTAGTCGTAGTAGTAGTAGTAGTAGGTAAAGTAGTAGTAGTGGTAGTAGTTGAAGTAAGAGTAGTAGTAGTTAAAGTTAGTAGTAGTAGAAGTTAAAGTTGTAGTAGTTGTAGTAGTTAAAGAAGTGGCAGTAGTATTTTTTTTTTTTTTGGTTTGGGTTTTACGGCCCTTTCAAGATTATTTCACTCATATCGAGCCGATCGTTAATCAGAGGTGGGCGAAAACCGGAGTACCCGGAGAAAAACCACCTGACCTTCCGTTGCAGAACTTGGCGTCTCACACGTGGCCCGAGCGAGGCTCGAACCTACGGCGGTGAGAGACCTAATGACTAAGAGTCAGCGCTCTTATCCACTAGGCCACGAAGGCCCGTTGACAGTAGTAGTAGCAGTAGCAGTAGTTGAAGTAAGAGTAGTAGTAGTAGTAGTAGTTAAAGTAGTTAAATTAGTAGTTGCAGTTAATAGTAGAAGTAGCAGTAGTTAAAGTAGGAATAGTAGAAGTAGTTAAAGTAGTAGTAGTAGTTAAAGTAGTAGTAGCAGTACTAGTTAAAGTAGTAGTAGTAGTAATAGTAGTAGGAGTAGTAGAAGTTAAAGTAGTAGTAGCAGAAGTAGTTAAAGTAGTAGTAGATATAGTAGTTAAAGTAGTAGCAGTAGTAGTTTAAGTAGTTTAAGTAAGAGCAGTAGTAGCAGTTATTGAAGTAGAAGTAGTAGATAAAGTAGTAGCAGTAGTAGTGAGTGAGTTTTTGTTTTACGTCCCACCAACAGCTAAGGTCATACGGAGACGGGACCTCGGTTTAAAGACTCATCCGAAAGTCTGGAGAAGCCCGGGATCGATCCTGCGATCCCTGGTTTACAAGGCGAGTAGCATATCCACTGCACCACAGGGGCTTCTTAGCAGTAGTAGTAGTTAAAACAGTAGTAGCAGTAGTAATTAAGTAGTAGTAGTTGTTATAGTAGTGGTAGTTAAAGTAGCAGGAGTAGTTAAAGTAATAGTAGTAGTAGTAGTAGTAGTAGTAGTAGTAGTTGAAGTAGTTGTAGTAGTTGTTATAGTAGTTATAGTGGTAGTTAAAGTAGTAGGAGTAAGTAAAGTAGTAGTAGTAGTAGTAGTAGTAGTAGTAGTAGTAGTAGTAGTAAAAATAGCACTAGTAGTATTTATAGTCGTAGTGGCAGTAGCAGTAGTAGTAGTTAAAGTAGTAATAGCAGTAGAAGTTAAAGTAGCAGTAGTTAAAGTAGTAGTAGAAGTACTAGTTAAAGTACTTGTAGTAGTAGTAGTTAAGGTAGTAGTAATAGTAATAATAGTAGTATCAGTTACAGTTAGTAGTAGTAGTTAAAGTAGTAGTAGTAGTAGTGGTAGTTGTTAAAGTATTTTAGTAGCAGTTAAAGCAGCAGTAGTAGTAGTAGTTTAACTACTAGTTAAAGTAGTAGTAGTTTTAAAGTAGTAGTAGTAGCAGTTAAAGTTGTAGTAGTTAAAATAGTAGCAGTAGTAGTAAAGTAGGTGTATTATTAGTAGCATTTAAAGTAGCAGTAGTAGTAGTTAAAGTAGGTGTATTATTAGTAACATTTAAAGTAGCAGTAGTAGTAGTTAAAGTAGTACTAGTAGTTTAACAACTAGTTAACGTAGTAGTAGTACTTAAAGTAGTAGTACTAGCAGTTAAAGCAGTAGTAGTTAAAATAGTAGCAGTAGTAGTAGTACTAGTTAAAGTAGTAGTAGTAATAACAGTTAAATAAGTTATAGTAGAAGTTGTAGTTATTTTGTTTGATTTGAGGTTTAACGTCCCCGTCAACACTGTAAAGGTCATTTTGGAGACGTTGCTTCAAATTTTGTGGGACTTTTACCCGACATTGAGAAGAAATGACATCTCAAGCCCTGTCACCCAATGAAACCAATAGGGTTTATTAGCATGGACGGTTCGCCTCACACCGCGATTCCTGGACAAGCTTAGATCCTCTAAGCGGTTTACCAGTACAAGTGTGCGGGCCGGATTCAGCTCTGCAGTTGTAGTTAAAGTAGAAGTAGCAGTAGAAGTTAAAGTAGCAGTTGTAGTAGTAGAAGTTCAAGTTGTAGTAGTAGTAGTTAAAGTAGTAGTAGTAGTAGCAGTAGATAAAGTAGTAGTAGTGGAAGTAGTTGAAGTAAGAGTAGCAGTAGTATCAGTTAAAGTCATTAGTAGTAGCAGTAGTTAAAGTAGTAGTAGTAGTTCAAGAAGTAGTTAAAGTAGAAGTTGTACTAGTAGAAGTAGTAGTTAAAGTAGTAGTAGCAGAAGTAGTAGTTAGAGTAGTAGTAGTAGTAGTAGTTAAAGTAGTAGCAGAAGAAGAAGTTAAAGTAGTAGTAGTTGTAGAAGTTATAATAGTGGTAGTAGCTAAAGTAGTAGTAGAAGTAGCTGTTAAAGTAGTAGTAGTAGTAGTAGTAGGTAAATTAGTAGTAATAGAAGTACTAGATCAAGTAGTAGTAGTAGTAGTAGTTAAAGTAGTATTAGCAGTAGTTAAAGTAGTAGTAGTAGTAGGTAAAGTAGTAGTAGTGGTAGTAGTTTAAGTAAGAGTAGTAGTAGTTAAAGTTAGTAGTAGCAGCAGTAGTAGTAGTAGTTAAAGTAGTAGTAGTAGTAGTAGCAGTAGTTAAAGAAGTGGCAGTAGTAGTAGCAGTAAGTGAAGTAAGAGTAGTAGAGGTAGTTAAAGTAGTAGTAATAGTTAAAAGTAGAAGTAGTAGTAGTTAAAGAAGGAGTAGTAGTAGAAGTTAAAGTAGTAGTAGTAGTTAAAGTAGTATTAGTAGTAGTAATAGTAGTTAAAGTAGTAGTAGCAGTACTAGTTAAAGTAGTAGTAGTAGTAGTAGTAGTAGTAGAAATAGTAGTAGAAGTTAAAGTAGTAGTTGCAGTAGTAGTTAAAGTAGAAGTAGATGTAGTAGTTAAAGTAGTAGCAGTGTGTGTGAATTCGGGTTTAACGTCGCTTTCAACAATTTTTCAGTCATATCACGACGGTGTCTGGTTGTGACAGAGAGCTCAATGCTCACGTTTATAGTGCTGCCTCACTGAAGTATCATGTCCCAGACACATTACATGATACCACACCCAGTCACATTATCCTGACACTGGATCGACCAGTCCTAGCTCTACCCCGTAAATCTGAGTGCCAAGCGAGGAGCAGCTAGTACCATTTTTAACGACTTTGGTATGTCGCGGCCCGGGATCGAACCCGTGACCTCCCGTTCCCCGGAGCGGACACTCTACCAACTGAGCTATCGTGGCCGGTAAAGTAGTAGCAGTAGTAGTTTAAGTAGTTGAAGTAAGAGCAGGAGAAGCAGTAGTTAAAGTAGAAGTAGAAGTAGTAGTATGAGTAGTAGCAGTAGTAGTAGTTAAAATAGTAGTAGCAGTAGTAGTAAAAGTAGTAGAAGAAGTTACAATAGTAGCAGTTAAAGTAGTAGCAGTAGTTAAAATATTAGCAGTAGTAGTTAAATTAGAAGTAGTAGTAGTAGTAGTAGTTAAAGTTAGTAGTAATAGTAGTAGTAGTTAAAAGTAGTAGAAGTAGTATTTAAAGAAGAAGAAGTAGTAGTAGTAGTAGCAGTTGAAGTCAGAGTAGTAGTAGTAGTAGTTAAAATAGCAGTAGTAGTTAAAGTAGTAGAAGTATTTACAAAAGTAGCAGTTAAAGTAGTAGTAGTAGTAGTAGTAGTAGAAGTAGTAGTTAAAGTAGTAGCAGTAGTAGTTGAAGTAAGAGCAGTAGTAGCAGTAGTTAAAGTAGAGTAGAAGTAGTAGTAGTAGTTAAAGTAGTAGTAGTAAAGTAGTAGTTAAAGTATTGGTAGTAGTTAAATAGTAGTAGTAGTAGTTAAAGAAGTAGTAGAATGAGTAGTAGTTAAAGTAGAAGTTGTAGTAGTTATAGTAGTAGTTAAAATACTAGTAGTAGTAGAAATTAAAGTAGTACTTATAGTAGTAGTACTTAAAGTAGGAGTAGTAACAGTAAAATTAGGAGTAGTAGTTGTTGCAATAGTAGTAGTTGTAGTAGGTAAAGTAGTAGTAATAGACGTTGTAGTAGTAGTAATAGTTCTAGTTAAAGTAGTAGTTGTAGTAGTAGTTAAAGTAGTAGTAGTAGTAGATGCTGCAGTAGTAGTTGTAGTAGGTAAAGCAGTAGTCGTAGAAGTTGAAGGAGTAGTAGAAGTTCTAGTTAAAGTAGTAGTAGTAGTAGTAGTAGTTATTAAAGTAGTAGTAGTAGTTAAAGTAGTAGTAGTTTGAGTAGTAGTAGTTGTTGTAGTAGTAGTAGTAGTAGTTAAAGTAGGAGTAGTAGTAGTTATAGTAGTAGTGGTAGTAGTTAAAGTATTATTAGTAGCAGTTAAAGCAGCAGTAGTAGTAATAGTTAAAGTAGTAGTAGTAGTAGTTTAACTACAAGTTAAAGTAGAAGTAGTATTTAAATTAGTAGTAGTAGCAGTTAAAGTAGTAGTAGTTAAAATAGTAGTAGTAGTAGTAGTTAAAGTAGTAGTAGTTTAAGTAGTAGCTGTATTAGTAGTAGTTAAAGTAGTAGTGGTAGTAGTTTAAGTATTATTAGTAGCAGTTAAAGTAGCAGTAGTAGTTAAGGTAGTAGTAGTTGTTTAGCAACTAGTTAAAGTAGTTATAGTATTTAAAATAATAGTAGCAGTTGAAGTAGAAGTAGCAGTAGTTAAAGTAGTAGTAGAAGTACTAGTTAAAGTACCAGTAGTAGTAGTTAAAGTAGTAGTAGTAGTAGCAGTAAAAAAGTAGTAGTAGTGGAAGTAGTTAAAGTAAGAGTAGCAGAAGAATCAGTTAAAGTCAGTAGAAGTAGTAGTAAAGTAGTAGTAGAAGTAGTAGGTAAATAAGTAGTAGTAGAAGTACTAGATCAATTAGTTGTTGTAGTAGTAGTAGTAGTAGTAGTAGTAGTAGTAGTAGTAGTAGTAGTAGTAGTAGGTAAAGTTGTAGTGGCAGTAGTAGTTACAGTAGTGGCAGTGCTAGTAGTTGAAGTAAGAGTAGAAGTACTAGTAGTTAGTAGTAGTAGGAGTAGAAGAAGTAGTAGTAGTAGTGGTTAAAGCAGTAGTAGTAGTAGTAGTAGTATTTAAAATAGTAGTAGTTAAAGTAGTAGAAGTAGTAGTAGTTAAAGTAGGAGTAGTAGTAGTAGTTAAAACAGTAATAGTAGTAGTAGTTAAAGCAGTAGTACTAGTAGTTGAAGTAAGAGTAGTAGTAGTAGTAAAAGTAGTAAAAGTAGTAGTAGTTAAAGTAGGAGTAGAAGTAGTAGTGAAAGTAATAGTAGTAGTTGTAGAAGTAGTTAAAGAAGGAAGTACTAGTTAAAGTAGTAGCAGTAGTAGAATCTGGAGTAGTTAAAGTAGTAGAAGTAGTTACAGTAGTAGCAGTTAAAGTAGTAGCAGTAGTAGTAAAATTAGTAGTAGTAGTAGTTGTAGTTGTAGTTAAAGTTAGTAGTAGTAGTAGTTTGTAGTAGTAGTAGTTAAAGAAGTTGTAGTAGTAGTTGAAGTCAGAGTAGTAGTAGTAGTTAAAGTAGCAGAAGTAGTTAAAGTAGTAGAAGTATTTTCAATAGTAGCAGTTAAAGAAGTAGTAGTAGTAGTAGTTAAAATAGTAGCAGTAGTAGTTGAACTAAGAACAGTAGTAGCAGTAATTAAAGTAGAAGTAGAAGAAGTAGTTAAAATAGTATCAGTAGTAGTAGTTAAAATAGTAGTAGAAGTAGTTAAATTAGTAGTGGAAGTAGCAGTTAAAGTAGTATAAGTAGAAGTAGTAGTTAAAGTAGTAGTAGTTAAAGTAGTAGTAGTAGGAGTTAAAGTATTAGTAACAGTAGTAGTAGTTAAAGTAGTAGAAGTAGTAGTAGTAGTTAAAGTAGTAGTAGTTAAAGTAGTAGTTAAAGTAGTAGTAGTAGTAGTAGTTAAATTAGAAGTAGAAGGAGTAGTAGTTAGTTGTAGTAGAAATAGTAAAGTACTAGTAGTAGTAGTAGTTGTAACAGTTGAATTATTGGTAAGTTCTTAAAGTAGTAGTTAAATTAGAAGTAGTAGCAGTTAAAGTAAAAGCAGTAGTTAAAGTAGTAGTAGTAGTTAAAATAGAAGTAGTTAAAGAAGTAGAAGTAGAAGTCGTAGTAGTAGTTAAAGTAGCATTAGTTGTAGTTGAAGTAAGAGTAGTAGTTGTAGCAGTTAAAGTTAGTAGTAGTAGTTAATGTAGTAGCAGTAGTAGTAGTATGTAAAGTAGTAGTAGTTGTAGTTAGAGTAGTAGTAAGTAGTTGAAGTAGTAGTAAGAGTAGGAGTAGTAGTTGAAGTAAAAGTAGTATAAAGCAGTAGTAGTAGTTAAAGTACTAGTAGTAGTTTAACTACTAGTTAAAGTAGTAGTAGAAGTAGTAATAGTAGTATTAGTTAAAAAAGTAGTAGGAGCAGTTAAAGTACTTGTAGTTAAAATAGTAATAGTAGTAGTAGTAGTTAAAGTAAGAATAGTAGTACTAGTTAAAGTAGATTTACTAGTTAAATTAGTAGTAGTTAAACTAGTAGTAGTTAAGATAGTAACAGTAGTAGCAGTGAAAGAAGTAGTAGAATGATTAGTAGTTAAAGTAGAAGTTGTAGTAGTTAAAGTAGTAGTAGTAGTAGAAGTAGTCGTTAAAGTAGTAGTAGTATTTGTTGCAGTAGTAGTAGTTGTAGTAGGTAATGTAGTAGTAATAGAAGTTGTAGGAGTAGTAGTAGTTCTAGTTAAAGTAGTAGCAATAGCAGTAGTAGTAGTAGTAGAAATAGTAGTAGTAGTATTTAAAGTAGTTAAAGTAATAGTAGTTTAAGTAGTAGTAGTAGTATTAGTAGTAGTAGTAGTAGTTAAAGTAGGAGTAGTAGTAGTAGTAGTTAAAGTAGTAGTGGTACAAGTTCAAGTATTATTAGTAGCAGTTAAAGTAGCAGAAGTAGAAGTTTAAGTAGTAGTAGTAGTTTAACTACTAGTTAAAGTAGTAATAGTATTTAAAGTAGTAGCAGTCAAAGTAGTAGTAGTTAAAATAGTAGCAGTAGTAGTAGTAGTAGTTAAAGTAGCAGTAGTAATAGCAGTTAAATTAGTAATACTAGCAGTAGTAGTTAAAGAACTAGTAGTAGTAGAAGTTAAAGTAGCAGTTGTAGTAGTAGAAGTTTAAGTAGTAGTAGTAGTAGTAGTAGAAGTAGTTAAAGTAGAAGTAGTAGTAGTAGTTAAAGTTGTAGTAGTAGTTTAAGTAGTAGTAGTATTAGTAGTAGTAGTAGTAGTTAAAGTAAGAGCAGTAGTAGTAGTAGTTATCCTACTTTAAGTAGTAGTGGTACTAGTTCAAGTATTATTAGTAGCAGTCAAAGTAGCAGTAGTACAAGTTAAAGTAGTTTTAACTACTAGTTAAAGTAGTAGTAATATTTAAAGTAAAAGCAGTTAAAGTAGTAGTAGTTAAAAAAGTAGCAGTAGTAGTAGTAGTAGTAGTTAAAGTAGTAGTAATAATATGAGTTAAATTAGTAATACTAGCAGTAGTAGTTAAAGTAGTAGTAGTAGTAGAAGTTAAAGTAGCAGTTGTAGTAGTAGAAGTTTAAGTAGTAGTAGTAGTAGTTAAAGTTGTAGTAGTAAATGTATTTAAAGTAGTAGTAGTAGTTGTAGTTAAAGAATTAGTAGAAGTATTAGTGAAAGAAGTAGTAGCAGTAGTAGTAGCAGTTAAAGTAGTAGTAGTAGTTAAAGTAGTAGTAGTAATAGTAGAAAGTAGTAGTAGGAGAAGTAGTTAAAGTAGTAGTAGTTACAGTAGTAGTGGTAGTAGCAGTAGTAGTAGTTAAAGTAGAAATAGCTTAAGTAGTTAGTAGTAGTAGCAGTAGTTAAAGTAGTAGTTAAAGTAGTAGTAGTAGTTTTAGCAGTAAAAAGTAGTAGTGGAAGTAGTTGAAGTAAGAGTAGCAGTAGTAGCAGTTAAAGTCAGTAGTAGTAGCAGTTAAAGTAGTAGCAGTAATTAAAGTACTAGTAGTAGTAGTTAAAAGTTGTAGTAGTAGTTAAAAGGAGTAGCAGGGGAAGTAGAAGTTAATGTAGTAGTAGTTGTTGAAGCTAAATTAGTAGTAGAAATAGAAGTAAAAGTAGTAGTAGGTAAAGTAGTAGTAGTAGAAGAACTAGATCAAGTAGAAGTAGTTAAAGTAGTAGCAGTAGTTAAAGTAGTAGTAATAGTTGTAGAAGTAAAAGTAGCAATAGTGGTAGTAGTTGCAGTAAGAATAGAAGTAGTAGTAGTAGTAGTTAAAGTTAGTAGTAGTAGTAGGAGTTAAAGTAGTAGTAGCAGTAGTAGTACTTAAAGAAGTAGTAGTAGTAGTTGAAGTAAGAGTAGTTGTAGTAGTTAAAGTAGTAGTAGTAGTAGTAGTAAAAGCAGTTGCAGTTTAAGTAGTAGTAGCAGAAGTAGTAGTTAAAGTAGTAGCAGTAGAAGTAGTTAAAGTAGTAGAAGAAGGAGAAGTTAAAGTAGTAGTAGTTGTAGAAGTTAAATTAGTAGCAATAGTAGTCAAAGTCGCACTAGTAGTAGTTACAGTAGTAGTGGTAGTAGCAGTAGTAGTAGTTAAAGTAGTAATAGCAGTAGAAGTTAAAGTAGTAGTAGTGGTATCAGTAGTAGTTAAAGTAGTAGTAGTAGTTAAAGACGTAGTTAAAGTAGTAGTAGAATTAGTTGTTGAAGTAGTGGCAGTGGAAGTATTTGAAGTAAGACTAGTAGTAGTAGTAGTAGTAGTATCAGTTAAAGTTCGTAGTAGTAGTAGTAGTTAAAGTAGTAATAGAAGTAGCAGTTGTTATAGTAGTGGTAGTTAAAAGAGGTAGGAGTATTTAAACTAGTAGTAATAGTAGTAGTTAAAGTAGTAGCAGTAGTTGTATTAGTAGTAGTGAAAGTAGTAGTAGTAGTTAAAGTAGTAGTAGTGGTGGTTAAAGCAGTAATAGTAGTAGTTAAAGTCGTAGTAGTAGTTAAAGTAGTAGTAGTGGAAGTTAAAGTAGTATTGGTAGTTAAAGTAGTATTGGTGGTTAAAGTAGTAGTAGTAGTAGTTAAAGAAGTAGTAGAATGAGTAGTATGTAAAGTATTCGTTGTAGTAGTTAAAGTAGTAGTTAAAGTACTAGTAGTAGTAGAAATTTAAGTAGTTATAGTAGTAGTAGTAGTTAAAGTAGGAACAGCAGAAGTTGTTAGAGTAGTATTAGTAGTATAGTTAAAGTAGTAGTAGTTGTTAAAGAAGTAGAAGTTTAACTACTAGATAAAGTAGTAGTAGTAATAGTAGTAGTAGTAGTAGTAATAGTAGTAGTAGTAGCAGTTAAAGTAGTAGTAGTTAAAATAGCAGAAGTAGTAGCAGTAGTTAAAGTAGTAGTAGTAATAGTAGTTAAATTAGTAATAGTAGCAGTAGTAGTTAAAGTAGTAGTGGAAGTTAAAGTAGCAGTTGTAGTAGTAGAAGTTAAAGTAGTAGTAGTAGTTAAAGTAGAAGTAGTAGTAGTAGTAGTTAAAGTTGTAGTAGTAGTAGTTGTTAAAGCAGTAGTAATATTAGTTGTAGAAGTAGTAGTTTACGTAGAAGAAGTAGTAGTTGCAGTTAAAGTAGTATTAGTAGTAGAGAAAGTTGTAGTAGTGAAAGACTTTCGGATGAGTCTTTAAACCGAGGTCCCGTCTCCACATGGCCTTAGTTGTTGGCGGGACGTAAAACTCAAACACTCACTCACGCACTGTAGTGGTGAAAGTAGTAGTAGTAGAAGCAGTTAAAATAGCACTTGTAGCAGTTACAGTAGTAGTGGTAGTAGCAGTAGTAGTAGTTGAAGTAGTAAAAGCAGTAGTAGTTAAAGTAGTAGCAGTTAAAGTAGTAGTAGAAGTACTAGTTAAAGTACTAGTATTAGTAGTAGTTAAAGTAGTAGTAGTAGTAGTAGTAACAAAAGCACTAGCAGTAGTTACAGTAGTAGTGGTAGTAGCAGTTGTAGTAGTTAAAGTAGTAATAGCAGTAGTAGTTAAAGTAGTAGTAGAAGTACTAGTCAAAGTACTAGTAGTAGTAGTAGTAGTAGTTAAAGTAGTAGCAGATTAAGTAGTTGAAGTAAGAGTAGTAGTAGTAATAGTAGTATCAGTTAAAGTTAGTAGTAGTAGTAGTTAAAGTAGTAGTAGTAGAAGTAGTTAAAGTAGTAGTAGTAGTTGTTGAAGTCAAGAGTAGTAGCAGTAGTCAGAGTAGTAGCAGTAGTTAAAGTAGCAGTAGTAGTTAAAGTAGTAGAAGTATTTACAATAGTAGCAGTTAAAGTAGTAGTAGTAGTAGTTAAAGTGATAGCAGTAGTAGTTGAAGTAAGAGCAGTACTAGCAGTAGTTAAAGTAGAAGTAGAAGAAGTAGTTAAAGTAGTAGCAGTAGTAGTAGTTAAATAGTAGTAGTAGTCAATATTGTAGAAGTAGTAGTTAAAGTAGTAGTTGTTAAAGTAGTACTAGTAGTTTAACAACTAGTTAACGTAGTAGTAGTACTTAAAGTAGTAGTAGTAGCAGTTAAAGCATTAGTAATTAAAATAGTAGCAGTAGTAGTAGTACTAGATAAAGTAGTAGTGGTAATAGCAGTTAAATTAGTTATAGTAGCATTAGTAGTTAAAGTAGTAGTAGCAGAAGTAGTTAAAGTAGTAGTAGCAGAAGAAGTTAAAGTAGCAGTTGTAGTAGTAGAAGTTAAAGTAGCAGTAGTAGTAGTAGTAGTTAAAGCTGTAATAGTAGAAGTAGTTAAAGTAGTAATAGTATTAATTGTAGTTAAAGAATTAGTAGAAGTAGTAGTTAAAGTAGTAGAAGCAGTAGTAGTACTAGTTAAAGTAGAAGTAGTTGTTAAAGAAGTAGTAGAAGTAGTAGTAGTAGAAGTAGTTAAAGTAGCAGTAGTTACAGTAGTGGTGATAGTAGCAGTAGTGGTATTTAAAGTAGTAATAGCAGTGGTAGTTAAAGTAGTAGTAGCAGTTGTTAAAGTAGTAGTAGAAGTACTAGTTAAAGTTCTAGTAGTAGTAGTAGTGAGTGAGTGTTTGAGTTTTACGTCCCACCAACAGCTAAGGTCATACGGAGACGGGACCTCGGTTTATAGACTCATCCGAAAGTCTGGAGAACCCCGGGATCGATCCTGCGACCCCTGGTTTACAAGGCGAGTAGCGTAACCACTACACCGCGGAGGCTTCTAATAGTATTAGTTAAATAAGTAGCAGAAGTAGAAGTAGTAGTAGTAGTAGCAGTAAATAAAGAAGTAGTAGTGAAAGTAGTTGAAGTAAGAGTGGCAGTAGTATCAGTTAAAGTCATTAGTAGTAGCAGTAGTTAAAGTAGTAGTAGTTAAAGAAGTAGTAGTAGTTATAGTAGTAGTAGTTAAAGAAGTAGTAGTAGTTAAAGTAGTAGTAGCAGTAGTAGTAGAAGTTAAAGTAGTAGTAGCAGAAGTAGTAGTTAGAGTAGTAGAAGTTAAAGTAGTAGCAAAAGAAGAAGTTAAAGAAGTAGTTGTAGAAGTTATATTAGTAGTAGTAGCTAAAGTAGTAGTAGAAGTAGCTGTTAAAGTAGTAGTAGTAGGTAAAGTAGTAGTAGTGGTAGTAGTTGAAGTAAGAATAGTAGTAGTTAAAGTTAGTAGTAGTAGAAGTTAAAGTAGTAGTAGTTGTAGTAGTTAAAGAAGTGGCAGTAGTAGTAGCAGTAGTTGAAGTAAGAGTAGTAGTAGTTGCAGTTAATAGTAGAAGTAGCAGTAGTTAAAGTAGGAATAGTAGTAGTAGTTAAAGTATTAGTAGTTAAAGTAGTAGTAGCAGTACTAGTTAAAGTAGTAGTAGTAGTAGTAATAGTAGTAGGAGTAGTAGAAGTTAAAGTAGTAGTAGCAGAAGTAGTTAAAGTAGTAGTAAATATAGTAGTTAAAGTAGTAGCAGTAGTAGTTTAAGTAGTTTAAGTAAGAGCAGTAGTAGCAGTAATTGAAGTAGAAGTAGTAGATAAAGTAGTAGCAGTAGTAGTAGTTAAAATAGTAGTAGCAGTAGTAATTAAGTAGTAGTAGTTGTTATAGTAGTGGTAGTTAAAGTAGCAGGAGTAGTTAAAGTAGTAGTAGTAGTAGTAGTAGTTGAAGTAGTTGTAGTAGTTGTTATAGTAGTAGTAGTGGTAGTAAAAGTAGTAGGAGTAGTTAAAGTAGTAGTAGTAGTAGTAGTAGTAGTAAAAATAGCACTAGTAGTATTTATAGTCGTAGTGGTAGTAGCAGTAGTAGTAGTTAAAGTAGTAATAGCAGTAGAAGTTAAAGTAGCAGTAGTTAAAGTAGTAGTAGAAGTACTATTTAAAGTACTAGTAGTAGTAGTTAAGGTAGTAGTAATAGTAATAATAGTAGTATCAGTTACAGTTAGTAGTAGTAGTTAAAGTAGTAGTAGTAGTAGTGGTAGTAGTTAAAGTATTTTAGTAGCAGTTAAAGCAGCAGTGGTAGTAGTAGTTTAACTACTAGTTAAAGTAGTAGTAGTTTTAAAGTCGTAGTAGTAGCAGTTAAAGTAGTAGTAGTTAAAATAGTAGCAGTAGTAGTAGTAAAGTAGGTGTATTATTAGTAGCAGTTAAAGTAGCAGTAGTAGTAGTTAAAGTAGTATTAGTAGTTTAACAACAAGTTAACGTAGTAGTATTTAAAGTAGTAGTACTAGCAGTTAAAGCAGTAGTAGTTAAAATAGTAGCAGTAGTAGTAGTACTAGTTAAAGTAGTAGTAGTAATAACAGTTAAATTAGTTATAGTAGCAGTTGTAGTTATTTTGTTTGATTTGAGGTTTAACGTCCCCGTCAAAACTGTAAAGGTCATTTTGGAGACGTTGCTTCCAATTTTGTGGGACTTTTACCCGACATTGAGAAGAAATGACATCTCAAGCCCTGTCACCCAATGAAACCAATAGGGTTTATTAGCATGGACGGTTCGCCTCACACCGCGATTCCTGGACAAGCTTAGATCCTCTAAGCGGTTTACCAGTACAAGTGTGCGGGCCGGATTCAGCTCTGCAGTTGTAGTTAAAGTAGAAGTAGCATTAGAAGTTAAAGTAGCAGTTGTAGTAGTAGAAGTTAAAGTAGTAGCAGTAGATAAAGTAGTAGTAGTGGAAGTAGTTGAAGTAAGAGTAGCAGTAGTATCAGTTAAAGTCATTAGTAGTAGCAGTAGTTAAAGTAGTAGTAGTAGTTCAAGAAGTAGTTAAAGTAGTAGTAGTACTAGTAGTAGTAGTAGTAAAAGTAGTAGTAGCAGAAGTAGTAGTTAGAGTAGTAGTAATAGTAGTAGTAGTAGTAGTTAAAATAGTAGCAGAAGAAGAAGTTAAAGTAGTAGTAGTTGTAGAAGTTATATTAGTAGTAGTAGCTAAACTAGTAGTAGAAGTAGCTGTTAAAGTAGTAGTAGTAGTAGTAGTAGTAGTAGTAGTAGTAGGTAAATTAGTAGTAATAGAAGTACTAGATCAAGTAGTAGTAGTAGTAGTAGTAGTAGTAGTAGTAGTAGTAGTAGTTAAAGTAGTATTAGCAGTAGTTAAAGTAGTAGTAGTAGTAGTAGTAGGTAAAGTAGTAGTAGTGGTAGTAGTTTAAGTAAGAGTAGTAGTAGTTAAAGTTAGTAGTAGCAGCAGTAGAAGTAGAAGTTAAAGTAGTAGTAGTAGTAGTAGCAGTAGTTAAAGAAGTGGCAGTAGTAGTAGCAGTAGTTGAAGTAAGAGTAGTAGTGGTAGTTAAAGTAGTAGTAACTGTTAAAAGTAGAAGTAGTAGTAGTTAAAGAAGGAGTAGTAGTAGAAGTTAAAGTAGTAGTAGTAGTTAAAGTAGTAGTAGTAGTAGATAAAGTAGTAGTAGCAGTACTAGTTAAAGTAGTAGTAGTAGAAGTAGTAGTAATAGTAGAAGTAGTAGTAATAGTAGAAGTAGTAGTAGAAGTTAAAGTAGTAGTAGCAGTAGTAGTTAAAGTAGAAGTAGATGTAGTAGTTAAAGTAGTAGCAGTGTGTGTGAATTCGGGTTTAACGTCGCTTTCAACAATTTTTCAGTCATATCACGACGGTGTCTGGTTGTGACAGGGAGCTCAATGCTCACGTTTATAGTGCTGCCTCACTGAAATATCATGTCCCAGACACATTACATGATACCACACCCAGTCACATTATCCTGACACTGGATCGACCAGTCCTAGCTCTACCCCGTAAATCTGAGTGCCAAGCGAGGAGCAGCTAGTACAATTTTTAACGACTTTGGTATGTCGCGGCCCGAGATCGAACCCGAGACCTCCCGTTCCCCGGAGCGGACACTCTACCAACTGAGCTATCGGGGCCGGTAAAGTAGTAGCAGTAGTAGTTTAAGTAGTTGAAGTAAGAGCAGGAGAAGCAGTAGTTAAAGTAGAAGTAGAAGTAGTAGTAAGAGTAGTAGCAGTAGTAGTAGTTAAAATAGTAGTAGCAGTAGTAGTAAAAGTAGTAGAAGAAGTTACAATAGTAGCAGTTAAAGTAGTAGTAGCAGTAGTTAAAATAGTAGCAGTAGTAGTTAAATTAGAAGGAGTAGTAGTAGTAGTTAAAGTTAGTAGTAGTAGTAGTAGTTAAAAGTAGTAGAAGTAGTATTTAAAGAAGAAGAAGAAGTAGTAGTAGTAGCAGTTGAAGTCAGAGTAGTAGTAGTAGTTAGAATAGAAGTAGTAGTTAAAGTAGTAGAAGTATTTACAATAGTAGCAGTTAAAGTAGTAGTAGTAGTAGTAGTAGTAGAAGTTGTAGTTAAAGTAGTAGCAGTAGTAGTTGAAGTAAGAGCAGTAGTAGCAGTAATTAAAGTAGAGTAGAAGTAGTAGTAGCAGTTAAAGTAGTAGTAGTAAAGTAGTAGTTAAAGTATTGGTAGTAGTTAAAGTAATAGTAGTAGTAGTAGTTAAAGAAGTAGTAGTAGTTAAAGTAAGACTAGTAGTACAATTTAAAGTAGATTTACTAGTTAAAGTAGCAGTAGTTAAACTAGTAGTAGTTAAAGTAGCAACAGTAGTAGTAGTTAAAGAAGTAGTAGAATGAGTAGTAGTTAAAGTAAGAGTTATAGTAGTAAAAGTAGTAGAAGTAGTAGTAGAAGTAGCAGTTAAAGTAGTAGTAGTATTTGTTGCAGTAGTAGAAGTTGTAGTAGGTAAATAGTAGTAATAGAAGTTGTAGGAGTAGTAGTAGTTCTATTTAAAGTAGTAGTAGTAGCAGTAGCAGTAGTAGTGGTAGTAGAAGTAGTAGTAGTAGAAATAGTAGTAGTAGTATTAAAAGTAGTTAAAGTAATAGTAGTTTAAGTAGTAGTAGTATTAGTATTAGTAGTAGTAGTTAAGTATTGTTAGTAGCAGTCAAAGTAGCAGTAGTACAAGTTAAAGTAGTAGTAGTAGTTTAACTACTTGTTAAAGTAGTAGTAATATTTAAAGTAAAAGCAGTTAAAGTAGTAGTAGTTAAAATAGTAGCAGTAGTAGTAGTAGTAGTTAAAGTAGTAGTAGTAATAGGAGTTAAATTAGTAATACTAGCAGTAGTAGTTAAAGTAGTAGTAGTAGTGGAGTTAAAGTAGCAGTTGTAGTAGTAGAAGTTTAAGTAGTAGCAGTAGTAGTTAAAGTTGTAGTAGTAAATGTATTTAAAGTAGTAGTAGTAGTAGTTGTAGTTAAAGAATTAGTAGAAGTATTAGTGAAAGAAGTAGTAGCAGTAGTAGTAGCAGTTAAAGTAGTAGTAGTAGTAGTTAAAGTAGTAGTAGTAATAGTAGAAAGTAGTAGTAGGAGAAGTAGTTAAAGTAGCAGTAGTTACAGTAGTAGTGGTAGTAGCAGTAGTAGTAGTTAAAGTAGAAATAGCTTTAGTAGTTAAAGTAGTAGTAGTAGTAGCAGTAGTTAAAGTAATAGTTAAAGTAGTAGTAGTAGTTTTAGCAGTAAAAAGTAGTAGTAGTGGAAGTAGTTGAAGTAAGAGTAGCAGTAGTAGCAGTTAAAGTCAATAGTAGTAGCAGTTAAAGTAGTAGCAGTAATTAAAGTACTAGTAGTAGTAGTTAAAGTAGTAGTAGTAGTTAAAAGTTGTAGTAGTAGTTAAAGTAGTAGCAGGGGAAGTAGAAGTTAATGTAGTAGTAGTTGTTGAAGCTAAATTAGTAGTAGAAATAGTAGTAAAAGAAGTAGTAGGTAAAGTAGTAGTAGTAGAAGTACTAGATCAAGTAGAAGTAGTTAAAGTAGTAGCAGTAGTTAAAGTAGTAGTAATAGTTGTAGTAGTAAAAGTAGCAATAGTGGTAGTAGTTGCAGTAAGAGTAGAAGTAGTAGTAGTAGTAGTTAAAGTTAGTAGTAGTAGTAGTAGGAGTTAAAGTAGTAGTAGCAGTAGTAGTACTTAAAGAAGTAGTAGTAGTAGTATTAGTTGAAGTAAGAGTAGTTGTAGTAGTTAAAGTAGTAGTAGTAGTTAAAGTAGTTGCAGTTTAAGTAGTAGTAGCAGAAGTAGTAGTTAAAGTAGTAGCAGTAGAAGTAGTTAAAGTAGTAGCAGAAGGAGAAGTTAAAGTAGTAGTAGTAGCTAAAGTAGCAGTAGAAGTTAAAATAGTAGTAGTTAAAGTAGTAGTAGTAGTAGTAGTAGTAGTAGTAGTAGTAGTATCAGTAGTAAAAGTAGCAGTAGTTGTGGTTGAAGTAAGGGTAATAGTAGTAGAAGTTGAAGTTAGTAGAAGTAGTAGCTAAAGAAGTAGCAGTAGTAGTAGTAATTAAAGAAGTAGTAGTAGTAGTAGAAGTAGTTAAAGTAGTTATAGCAGTAGTAGAAGTTGAAGTAAGAGTAGATGTAGTTAAAGTAGCAGTATTAGTTAAAGTAAAAGTACAAGTAGAAATTAAAATAGTTGTAGTAGTAGTAGTTAAAGCAGCATTAGTAGTAGTTAGAGTAGTATTAGTAGTAGTATTTAAAGTAATACTAGTAGTTGTTGTTGTAGAAGTCGTTGTAGTAGTTATAGAAGTAGTAGTAGTTAAAATATTAGTGGTAGAAGTAGTGGTAGTTAATAAAGTGAAAGTAGTAGTAGTAGTAGAAGTAGTAGTAGTAGCAGTAGTTAAAGTAGTAGCTGTAGTAGTTAAGGTAGTAGTAATATTATTTAAAGTAGAAGTAATAGTAGTTTAAGTAGCAGTAGCAGTAGTAGTAAAAGTAGTAGTAGTAGTAGTAGTAGAAGTTACAGTAGTAGTAGTTGTAGTGCTTAAAGCAGTAGTAGAAGTAATAGTTAAAGTAGTAGTAGTTAAAGTAGTAGAAGTAGTTACAATAGCAGCAGTTAAAATAGTAGTAGTAGTAGTTGAAGTAAGAGTACTAGTAGCAGTAGTTCAAGTAGAAGTAGAAGTTAAAGAAGTAGTAGTAGTAGTAGTAGTAGTAGTAGTAGTAGTTGTAGTAGTAGTAATAGTTAAAGTAGCAGTAGTTGTAGTTGAAGTAAGAGTAGTAGTAGTAGCAGTTAAAGTAAGTAGTAGTTAAAGTAGAAGCAGTAGTAGTAATTAAAGTAGTAGTAGTAGTTAAAGTAGTAGTAGTATATAGCAGTTAAAGTAGTAGCAGTAGTTGAAGCAAGAGAAATAGTAGTAGGTAAAGTAGTAGTATTAGTTACAGTTGTAGAAGTAGTAGTAGTAGTTTAAGAAGTTGTAGTAGTAAAAGTAGTAGAAGTTAAAGTAGTAGTAGTTAAAGTAGTAGTACTAGTAGTAGTAGTAGCAGAAGTTTAAGTAGTACTAGCAGTAGTAGTTAAAGTAGTAGTAGTAGTAGTAATAGTTAAAGAAGTAGAAGGAGTTAAAGTAGTTGTAGTGGTTTAGTAGTTAAAGTAGTAATAGTAGTAGTAGTTAAAGTAGTAGTAGTAGTAGTAGTTAAAGTAGCTGTAGTAGGAGCTAATAATAAAGTATTATGTTATACTACTGTAGATGTAGCAGTTGAATTAGTGGTAAGTAGTTAAAGTATTAGTAGAAGTAGTAGTTATATTAGTAGTAGTAGTAGTAGTAGTAGTAGTAGTAGTAGTAGTAGTAGTAGTAGTAGCAGTAGTTAAAGTAGTTGTAGTAGTAGTACTAGAAGTTAAGGTAGCAGTAGTAGAAGTAGTACTAAAAGTAGCAATAGTAGTAGTAGTAGTTGTAGTTAAAGTAGTAATAGTAGTAGTAGTAGAAGTAGTAGTAGTAGCAGTTAAAGTAGTAGTAGTAGTAGCAGTTAAAGTAGCAGTAGCAATTATAGAAGAAGTAGTAGTTAAAATAGTAGTAGTAGTAGTAGTTAAAGCAGTAGTAGTAGTTAAAGTAGTAACAGCAGTAGAATAACTAGTTAAAGTAGGAGTAGTAGTAGAAGTAGTAGTTAAAGTAGTAATAGTTGTAGTAGCTGAATTATTAGTTTGTAGGTAAAGTAGTAGAAGAAGTAGAAGTTAAATTAGTAGTAGTAGTAGTTAAAGTAGTAGTAGTAGTTAAAGTAGCAGTAGTAGTTAAAATAGTAGTAGTTAAAGTAGTAGTAGTAGTTTTGTTTGTTTGTTTGATTTGAGGTTTAACGGACTTTTACCCGACATTGAGATGAAATGACATCTCAAGCAATGTCGCCCAATGAAACCAATAGGAATTATTAGCATGGACGGTCCGCCTCGCACCGCGGTTCCTGGACAGGCTTAGATCCTCAAAGCGGTTTACCAGTACTAGTGTGCGGGCCGGATTCAGCTCTGCGCGGGAAGCATCATGCAGCCCATATATTTCTTCAAGCCCCTATGGGCGGGGGCTTTAGTAGTAGTAGTAGTAGTAAAAGTAGCAGTTGTTGTAGTTGAATTAAGAGTAGTAGTAGTAGAAGTTAAATTTATTATTAGTAGTAGCTAAAGTAGTACTAGTAGCAGTAGTAATTAAAGTAGTAGAAGAAATATTAGAAGTAGTTAAAGTAGTAATAGCAGTAGTAGAAGTTGAAGTAAGTGTAGTAGAAGTAAAAGTAGTAGTAGTAGTTAAAGTAGTAGTAGTAGTTAAAGTAATATTACTAGTAGAAATTAAAATAGTTGTAGTAGTAGGAGTTAAAGCAGCAGTAATAGTAGTTAGAGTAGTATTAGTAGTAGTATTTAAAGTAATAGTTGTATTTGTTGTAGTAGTAGTAGTAGTTGTAGTGGTTAAAGTAGTAGTAGTAGTTAAAATATTAGTAGTAGAATTAGTAGTAGTTAAAGTAGTTGTAGAAGTAGCAGTAGTAGGAGTAGTAGTAGTAGTAGTAGTAGTAGTAGTAGTAGTAGTAGTAGCAGTAGTTATAGTAGTAGCTTTAGTAGTTAAAGCAGTAGTAATAGTATTTAAATTAAAAGTAGTAGTAGTTAAAGTAGCAGTAGCAGTAGTAGTTAAAGTAGTAGTAGTAGTAGTAGTAGCAGTAGTAGTAGTAGAAGTAGTAGAAGTTAAAGTAGTAGTAGTTGTAGTGGTTAAAGCAGTAGTAGAAGTAATAGATAAAGTAGTAGTAGTTTAAGTAGTAGAAGTAGTTACAAAAGCAGCAGTAGTAGTAGTTGTAGTTGTAGTAGACGTAGTTAAAGTAGTAGCAGTAGTAGTTAAAGTAAGATTAGTAGTAGCAGTAGTTCAAGTAGAAGAAGAAGATAAAGAAGTAGCAGTAGTGGTAGTTAAAGTAGCAGTAGCAGTAGTAGTTAAATAGTAGTAAAGAAGTTAAACCAGTAGTAGTAGTTGTAGAAGTAGATAAAATAGTAGTAGTAGTAATTAAATAGTAGTAGAAGGAGTAGCAGTTAAAGTAGTAGTAGCAGTAGTTAAATTAGAAGTAGTAGTTAAAGTTGTACTAGTAAAAGTAGTACCAGTAGAAGTAGAAGTAGTAGTAGTAGTAGTTAAAGTATCAGTAGTAGTAGCAGAAGTTAAAGTAGTACTAGTAGTAGTAGTTATAGCAGTTAAAGTAGTAGTAGCAGTAGTTAAATTAGAAGTAGTAGTTAAAGTTGTACTAGTAAAAGTAGTAGTAGTAGAAGTAGTAGTAGTAGTAGTTAGTAGTAGTAGTTACAGTAGTACTACTGCTACTACTACTTTAACTACTTTAACTACTACTACTAGTACTACTTTAACTTCTGCTACTACTACTGATACTTTAACTACTACTACTACTACAGTTGGTTACAGTTATGTTATAACTACTACTACTACTAAGTAAAGTAGTAGTAGTAGCAGTTAAAGTAGTTGTAGGAGTAGTAGTATTACATGTAGTTAAATAATTAGTAGAAGTAGTAGTTAAAGAAGTAGTAGCAGTGAAAGTAGTAGTAGTAGAAGTAGTTAAAGAACTATAGTTAAAGTGAGATGTCATTTCATCTCAACTAGTAGTAGTAGTTAAAGTAGCAGTAGTAGTAATAGTTAAAGTAATAGAAGTATTTAAAGTAGTAACAGTAGTGTAGTAGTTAAAGAAATAGTAGTAGTAGTAGTAGTTAAATAGTAGTAGTAGTAGTAGTTAAAGTAGCAGTAGTGGTAGGAGTAGTAGTTAAAAGTAGTTAGTAGTAGTAGTAGGAGTAGTTTTTTTTTTTTTTTGGTTTGGGTTTTACGGCCCTTTCAAGATTATTTCACTCATATCGAGCCGATCGTTAATCAGAGGTGGGCGAACACCGGAGTACCCGGAGAAAAACCACCTGACCTTCCGTTGCTGAACTTGGCGTCTCACACGTGGCCCGAGCGAGGCTCGAACCTACGGCGGTGAGAGACCTAATGACTAAGAGTCAGCGCTCTTATCCACTAGGCCACGGAGGCCCGTCTAGTAGGAGTAGTAGTAGTAGCAGAAGTTAAAGTAGTACTAGTAGCAGTAGTTAAAGTAGTAGTAGTAGTAGTAATAGTTAAAGAAGTAGAAGTAGTTAAGTAGTAGTAGTGGTGTAGTAGTTAAAGTAGTAATAGTAGTAGTAGTAGTTAAATTAGTAGTAGTAGTAGTAGTTAAAGTAGTAGAAGTAGTAGTAGTTAAAGTAGTAGAAGCAGTAGTAGTAGTTAAAGTAGAAGTAGAAGTAGTAGTTAAAGTAGTAGTAGTAGTAGAAGTAGTAGTAGTAGTAGTAGCAGTTAAAGTAGTAGAAGTAGTAGTTGTAGTAGTTTAAGTAGTTGTAGTAGTAAAAGTAGAAGTAGTAGTTAAAATAGTAGAAGTTAAAGTAGCAGTAGTTAAAGTAGTAGTAGTAGAAGCAGAAGTTAAAGTAGTACTAGTAGTTGTTAAAGTAGTATTAGTGGTAATAGTTAAAGTAGTAGAAGTAGTTAAAGTAGAAGTAGTGGTGGTGTAGTAGTTAAAGTAGTAATAGTAGTAGTAGTTAAAGTAGTAGTAGTAGTAATTAAAGTAGCAGTAGTAGTAGAAGTAGTAGTTAAAGTAGTAGAAGTAGTAGTAGTTAAAGTAGTAGTAGCAGTAGTAGTAGTTAAAGTAGCAGTAGAGGTAGCAGTTGAATTAGTGGTAAGTAGTTAAAGTATTAGTAGAAGAAGTAGTTTAATTATTATTATTATTAGTAGTAGTAGTAGTTGTAGTAGTAGTAGTAGTAGTAGTAGTAGTAGTAACAGTAGTTTAAGTAGTTGTAGTAGTAGTAGTAGAAGTTAAGGTAGCAGTAGTAGAAGTAGTACTTAAAGTAGCAATAGTAGCAGTAATTATAGTTAAAGTAGTAATAGTAGTAGTAGTAGTAGTAGTAGTAGTAGTAGTAGTAGTAGTAGTAGTAGTAGTTAAAGTAGTAGTAGTAGTAGCAGTTAAAGTAGCAGTAGCAGTTATAGAAGTAGTAGTAGTTAAAATAGTAATAGTAGTTAAAGCAGTAGTAGTAGTAGAAGTTAAAGTAGAAACAGCAGTAGAATAACTAGTTTAAGTAGGAGTAGTAGTAGAAGTAGTAGTTAAAGTAGTAGTAGTTGTAGTAGCTGAATTATTAGTTTGTAGGTAAAGTAGTAGAAGAAGTAGAAGTTAAATTAGTAGTAGTAGTAGTTAAAGTAGCAGTAGTAGTTAAAGTAGCAGTAGTAGTTAAAATAGTAGTAGTTAAAGTAGTAGTAGTAGTTTTGTTTGTTTGTTTGATTTGAGGTTTAACGTCCCCGTCAACACTGTAAAGGTCATTTTCGAGACGTTGCTTCCAATTGCAGATACAAGAACAGTACTACAATATTTGACGTAACATTCCTGTCTGTCACGTGATTCCTGTCTCTAGGCGTGCACTGATTGCCTTGACCGGGGCCTAGACCAACCACTTAGGATCATTTTGGAAGATATGAAATCAACAGCTGAATTAGCCCATTTTGTTCGAGCATCTGTGGCCTAGTGGGTAAGGGCGCTGACTCTTCATCATTAGGTCTCTCACCGCTGTGGTCACATGTGAGCACGCCAAGCTCTGCAATGGAAGGTCAGATTTTTTTTTTCTTTTCCGGGTGCTCTGTTTTATGCCCCCACCCGCCAAGAAGTGAGGCGGGGCATATAGTTGCCTGAACGTTCATAAGTCTGCACGTCAAACATTGTAGTACTGTTCTTGGCTCTACAACTTCTCCCACGGTATTTAATATAGGGCATTGAAACTTGCAACACAGTTCAGACATGCATTGAAAATGTGCATAGCGGAAACAGGATTCTGATCCAGCCCCTAAATGTAGAATTATGTCATATTAAACAATTAGCCATATTTGTACCATATGAGGTTAAATCGTATGCTGTGCAACGCGACACCACCCCAGAGATAAGGTTGTACTGGTCCTGCATGGCTCTTGCCCAGTAGCAAGACTGCTCTTACCCGACCTGACCTGACCTGACCTGACCTGAAAAGCTGGTTACTTTCTTCAACATAACATAGCAAGGCTATCCTTCGTACAGGGGAAATTTATTTTCTTTTATCATATGATGTGTGATGAGAATGTAATAACGCCGTGTAATAAATTCGGAAACCCACTAGTGGATTATATATATGCAAATTAGTTAGATAGGCCCAGTAACGTTACATGTACGACGCCCTTCACAAAATCGTGTTTACTAATATTGAATATTGACATTAATGTAAAATAATTGTGCTTACAATGCGTTTTAAAGGCCATATGATAGATAGATTTTTTTTATTTTCCCTCTACTCCTTTAATAAATTCAATAATACATGAACACTCATATAAGATCCTTTATGAAGGGCCATAATACTCGAATCAGACATATCATACCAGCATAAGTTCAGTACTGTCAGTGACAATCATGTGACCAATTGCAATACCGCCTGGAATGTAAACCTTTATTGCTAAATGACAATCATGTGACCGATAGCAAAGTGTCTGGACGTTTTAACTTTATAAGTCAGTGACAGTCATGTGACCTATTGCAATACAGTTTGAATGTTTCAACTTTATTGGTCAGAGACCGTCATGTGACCAATAGCAATACGGTTTGGGCGTTTCATTGATAGTCCAATGGCCAATGACTACACAGTTATTATGTTTTACTTTATTGGTCGGTGTTAGTCATGTGACCAATTTCAATAAAATTTGGTAGTCATGCGACGAACAGCAACTATAAAATTGTGTTGTTATACTTATTTGGTTAGTGCAATCATGTGACCAGTACCAATACAGTTTGGACGACTTAGCTTTATTGACCAGTGACTGTCATAACAATACAGTCATGTGAGAAATCGCTATATAGATTAGAGGTTTTACTTTATTGAGCAGTGAATGTCATGTGACCAATAACAATACAGTCATGTGAGAAATAGCTATATAGATTAGAAGTTTTACTTTATTAATCAGTGACTGTCATGTGACCAATAACAATGCAGTCATGTGAGACATAGCTATTTAGATTAGAAGTTTTACTTATGACCCATCTTCGTTGTTATGAATGTTTTCATTGCTCTTAAAGGAACTCATTTTTGATTTTTATTTATTAATCAGTGAATGTCATGTGACCAATAACAATACTGTCATGTGAGAAATAGCTATATAGATTAGAAGTTTTACTTTATTAATCAGTGACTGTCATGTGACCAATAACAATACAGTCATGTGAGAAATAGCTATATAGATTAGAAGTTTTACGTTATTAATCAGTGACTGTCATGTGACCAATAACAATACAGTCATGTGAGAAATAGCTATATAGATTAGAAGTTTTACTTTATTAATCAGTGAATGTCATGTGACCAATAACAATGCTGTCATGTGAGAAATAGCTATATAGATTAGAAGTTTTACTTTATTAATCAGTGACTGTCATGTGACCAATAACAATACAGTCCTGTGAGAAATCGCTATATAGATTAGAAGTTTTACGTTATTAATCAGTGACTGTCATGTGACCAATAACAATACAGTGATGTGAGAAATAGCTATATAGATTAGAAGTTTTACTTTATTGACCAGTGAATGTCATGCGACCAATAACAATGCTGTCATGCGACCAATAACAATGCTGTCATGTGAGAAATAGCTATATAGATTAGGTTTTACTTTACTGACCAGTGAATGTCATGTGGCCAATAACAATACAGTCATGTGAGAAATAGCTATATAGATTAGGCTTTACTTTATTGACCAGTGAATGTCATGTGACCAATAACAATACAGTCATGTGAGAAATAGCTATATAGATTAGAAGTTTTACTTTATTGACCAGTGAATGTCATGTGACCAATAACAATACAGCCATGTGAGAAATAGCTATACAGAGTAGAAGTTTTACTTTATTGACCAGTGAATGTCATGCGACCAATACGAATACAGTCTGGAAGATTCAGTTTTAATGGTCGGTGACATGGTCGGTGACAGTTATGTCACCAACACGAATACAGTTTGGAAGTTTTAACTTTACTGGTCAGTGGCAGTCATGTGACCAACAGTAATGCAGTTTTGACGATTTACCTTTATCGGTCAATGACGGTAATGTGAGCAACAGCAATATAGTTTGGATGTTTCACTTTATTGGTCAGTGACAGTCTTAAGACCATTAGCAATACAACAAAGATGTATTACGTTTTTGATCAGTGACCGTCATATGACCAATAGCAATGCAGTTTGGTCGATTTAACTTACTTGGTCAGTGACAGTCATGTGACCAATAGCAATCCAATTTTTATTGTTCAGTGACCATAATGATACCTATATCAGTAGAGTGTGTCTTATCTTTATTGCTCAGTGACAATAATGAGACCGGTATCAATGCAGTAACAATGTGTTATCTCTATTGGTCAGTGACAGTCATAGGACAAATACCAAAATATTAAGGGCGCGTTTTCTTTATTGCTTTATTGATCATTGACAGTCATGAGACCAATATCAATACCGAAAGGGTTAGTTATCTTTATTGGTCAGTGACACTAAGAGAACAAATCTCAATACAGTTAGGTGTTTTTTTTTTATTTTTATTGTGTGACAATAATGAGATCAATATGCGCCAAGTACCTTTTTCAGGTCTCTAGTGCAAAAAGGCTAAAATCGTGTGCAGTGGAATCCATAAGTTATCATAGTGCAGTGAAATCACTTAGATAAGTCCTTAAAATATAACAGTAAGTTGATCATATAATTACCAATGGAAATCAAACAAGCTGTGCGTCACACGAATAAGACTTTGTGATTTATTGTTTGTTTGTTTGATTTGAGGTTATATTCTTTGATTTCTGTGTTCACGGAGATGTTGCACTGATGAGTTAGGAGGCCTTCATGCGGACTGAACAAATTATTTGTCTAAATCGCGACGGAAGTAAGGGCGAGGATTGTGGCCACGTAAAATCGATTTAAGCCCCCCAGTGGAAATCTTCCACTGACCGTTCCAAGGCGGCACTTCTGTGGCGATTTATTTATGTTGTTGTTTGTTACTTACTGTGTGTATCACTTGTGTCTTTTAATTTTGGATGGCCATATGGCCATTTTGTGGGAAAGTAACTGTCCGTATGGCCTTCCTTTGTTTAGGTTTCCATTATGGTCTGGTCGCTTAATGTTTGTATTTCTTTCCCTTTGGTGTCTTTTATGGATGGAGTAAGTTAATTGTATCAATTCCTGATCTTTGTTTTACTTCTACTTAACGTCCCTGTCACCACTGTAAATGTCCTTTTGGAGACGTTGCTTCCAATTTTGTGGGAATTTAACCCGACATTGAGATGAAATGACATCTCAAGCCCTGTCGCCCAATGAAACCAATAGGGTTTATTAGCATGGACGGTCCGCCTCGCACCGCGGTTCCTAGAAGGCTTAGATCCTCTAAGCGGTTTACCAGTGCTAGTGTGCGGACCGGATTCAGCTCTGCGTGGAAACATCATGCAGCCCATATATTTCTTCGAGCCCCTATGGGCGGGGGCCTTCTTTGTGATTTAAGAATCTTTTTTTCGATTTTGTAGCCTGTCCCAAACTGTTACAGATTTCATGTCAAAAATGATTTGATTTCCTATCATGAAGTGGATGGGGGACCACAGAAAAACTATGTCTATACGTACTGCTCGCTCACCATCTCCAGAATCCTACAACAGACTTCCACGAAACCCTGGCCAAATATTCCCTTCAGTGAGCTGACGCGCAGAACCCATAAATAAACCATGCCGATACCAGGCCATGGCCACAGTTGAAGGTCACAAGTTTGAATCTTTGAATTTTGTGCCCGCTCTATCTCCTGCAGCCCCGGAAGGATTTTCAGTAAACTTTGGACAAACATACCCCACCAGTCTGAATCCCTGGATCCAGTGCCTGCTCCACATCCCGTTGGATTCCCATTGGCCTAATTGAGTATGTGCAAAACCCCTAACTCAACCACGCCAACCCAATGTGAAGCCACAACTTAAGGTCATCATTTTGAGCCTTGAATTGCCTGTACATTTTATTTTCTCTTTAACCCTTTATTCCAACCAGCCCTGGTCAAACATCCGCCACAGTGAGATGTGCAAAACGCATAACAACACCATGACAACACGAGTAGAAGGCCATAGCTGAAGACCAAGAGTCCAAGCATTGAACCCCATGTCTGCTCCTTATCCATTTCACCCCCTGGAAGATTTTCATTCAACTCCGGCCAAACACTTGCCCCAGTGAGAAGATGTGCAGAAATTGCAACTCAGTCATGCAGACACATGATCATGGTCACAATTAAAGGTCAAGAGCCAGATCCTCAAACTTTGCCTACCCTACATATCTCCCTACCCACAGAAGGACTCTCATTCAACTTTGGTCCAATGAAGATCTGAATATGATGATACACTGAACCCACAGCTCAACCATGCAGACTCGAGGTGAAGGTCACAAATGAAGGTCACAAGCTCCAGCCTTGAATTTCCTGTCTGCTCAAAATCCCCCGCCCCCCACCCCTGGAAAGATTCTCGCCAAACCTAGGTCAAATGAGGGCCCAAAAAGATGATGAGCAAAACTTGAAACTCAAACATCCAGGGCCAAACTGCGTCGGGGGACATAGCTGTCCCTCAGCCTGTCCTGTTCAATTTGGTAACTGTGCCAAACACATTGTTTCGAAATCTTAAAAGAAATATTTTTGCACTAGTCAGTAGGTACTTAGTTACTTTTCAATGGCAAATACCAAATTAGCTAATTGAATGAGTACACTCTAGCAGCATATCAACAGCATATATTTTAGATCATTAAATAAATGAGTTGAAATGATTCAAAAGTAACTTGTAGCATCACTATCCTGCCCACTTCCTAACAGAATTTATCTTTACCTATTTTAATCATTTAATAACTATTTATTTATCTATTTACTATGCTATTGATTTTTTACTTGATAACTATTTTTTTTACATTTATTTATTTACATAATTTTTACTTATTTATTTTATACTTATTTATTTATTTCTTATTTATTTATTCATTATTTAATTTTTATACTAATTTTTATTTACTTTAATGTTAAGAAGTCAATAAAACAGTCATTCTACAAGTTCAAGAAGTTATCAAAAATTGAACAAGAAAGCAACCGAAAGGACAGCCATATCGCCCTGCCACATCCCAACCCAGATGCCCTAGCCACAGGTTCCACTCATCATCCCAGATAGGCCATAATTTGAGCAAAGTTAATTGAAAATCCCTCCACGGGCAAAAGGGATATAGAGCTGACAGGAAACCCCAAGGCTCCTTTTTATGACCCCATCTGCAATCCTAACCCAGAGAATGCATGACTGAGCTTTGGGTTCAGCATATCATCCCTCTCTGTCCAACACTAGACCAAAGCCCAATGAAAATCCTTCCAATGGCAAGGAGATATAGCGGAGAAACAAATCTTCTTGAGTCCCAAACTCCCAACCCCTAACCGTGACCATGACTAAGTGCCAACACGCCAAAGTCACAGGCCCCGCACACCATCCCGATAAGGCAAACGTTCGACCAAAGTCAAACGAAAACCCACCAAGGGGCAAATGAGACAGCGCCGACATGAAACTCAACGTCCAAACTCGAGACCCCCAACTAGGACCACCACCACGAGCCGCCACGGTGCGATTGGGGACATTTACACACGTGCATCGAGGCAAATATTTGACCAAAGATCAATGAAAACTGCTCAAGTGGAATAAGAGATGTAGTTACAGGAAATTCAAGGATCGAACTCCTGACACGCAATTGAAGCCTTCACCTTGAAGCCGAGTCAGTTACCGCACTTCAACTCAATTAGGCCAACTTATGTCCGAAGTTTAATAAAAATCCCTCAAGGGACAAAGGAGACATGGAAAGACACAAAACCCCAAACCCAAACAAGTGACCCTCAACTATGAACCCGACCTTGAGTCGGCATAGCCCATCCATAGGCCCCGCACACCAGCTCAGCGTGGAAATATTTGACCAAATTCTTATGGAAATCCATCAAAGGTCTAGGAGATACGGAACAGTAAAGAAAATGTTAAAGACAAGAACGTGTTAAAGACAAGAAAGTGTTAAAGATAGACTGACAGGCAAAGGGCACTTCTATAATCCCCCATCTGCCTTGCCGAAGGGGATTAATGAAAAAAGTCTTACACTCATGGAACAGCAAGGATGTGTTATATCTAATGGTTAGTGACATACATGAAATCAATATAAATACAGTTTTGTTTGTTTGTTTGTTTGTTTGTTTGTTTGATTTGGTGTTTCTCGTCCCCGTCAACACTGTATAGGTCATTTCTGAGACGTTGCTTTCAATTTTGTGGGACTTTTACCCGACATTGAGATGAAATGACATCTTCAGCCCTGTCGCCCAATGAAACCAATAGGCTTTATAAGCATGGACGGACCGACTCGCACCGTTCTGCCTGGGCAGGCTTAGATCCTCTAAGCTGTTTACCAGTACTCGTGTGCGGTCGGTCTCAGCTCTGCGTGGAAGCATCATGCAACCCATCCATTTCTTCAAGCCCCGTTGGGCGGGGGCCCATATCAATACAGTAAGGGTGTGTTATCCTTATTGGTCAGTGACAAAAATGAGATTAATATCGATACTGTAAGAGTGTGTTATCTTTATTGGTCAGTGACAATACTAAAACCAACATAAATAGAGTAAGAGTGTTCATTGTTCAGTGACTGATATGTGACCAATATCAATACTGTCACTGTGTGTCATCTTGGATGTTCTGTAAATAACAATAATGACACAAATATTGAAACCGTAAGGATGTGATATCTTAATTAGTCAGTGACATGAATTAGACCAGTGTCAACACAGTAAGAGTTTTTAATCTTTATTGCTCAGTCACAGACATTAGACTTAAATCAAAATGGTAAAGGAGTGTTATCTTCATTTGTCAGCGACAGTCATTTAACAATATCAATACAGTAAGGGAGTGTTAACGTTCTTGCTCGGTTACAATAACGAGACCTATATCGACTAAATCAGGGTGTGTTATCTTTATTGGTCAGTGACATTTATGAGACCGATATCACTGCAGTAAGTGTGTGTTATCTTTATTGGTCAGTGACAGACATTAGACCAATATCAATTCATACTTGGTGTGTTGTCTTAATAAACCAATATCAATACAGTAAGGTAGTGTTATCGTTCTTGATCGGTGACAAAAGTGAGCTGTATATCGACACAGTTAGGGTGTGTTACCTTTATTGGTCTTTGACAATAATGAGACCTATATCAATGCAGTGAGTGTATGTTGTCTGTATTAATCAGTGACAGACATGAGACCAATATCAATACAGTAAGGGTGTATAATCTTTATTGGTCAGTGACACTAATGAGACCTATATCAATACAGTAAAAATGTGTTATCTTTATTGACCAGTGACAATAATGAGACCAAAATCAATACAGTAAGGTTGTGTTAATCGTTATTGGTCAGTGACAATAATGAGACCTATATCATGTCAGTGTGTGTTATCTCTTTTGGTCAGTGACAGTCATGAGATCAATATAAATACAGTAAGTGTTTGTTATTTTTATTGGCCATGTCAATAATGGGAACAATATCAATACAGAAAGAGTGTGTGATCTTCTTAAGTCAGTGACAATCATGAGACCAATATCAATACAGTAAGAGTATGTTATCTTTACTGGTCAGTGAGACCAATATCAATTCAGTAAGTATGTGTTATCTTCATTGGTCAGTGACAGTCATGAGCCAAAACTCAATACATATTACGTGTGTTATCTTTATTGTTAAATGACAATAATGAGACCAATATCAATACAGCAAGAGTATGTTATCTTAATTGGTTAGTGACACACAGTCATGTTAACAATATCAATTCAGTATAGGTGTGCTATCTATCGTGATCGGTGACAATAATGAGACCTATATCAATACAGTAAGGGTTTGTTATCTTTATTGGTCAGAGACAATAATGAGACCTATATCAATACGGTAAGGATGGATTATCTGTATTGGTCAGTGACAATAATTGGACCAATGCGAGGGATGTTCGAAAAGAATTGCTTATTTCTATATGGAGACAGACATCTAATGTCAAACTAGTCCAACAGTGCTCATTTCATGATCTCGAAGTACTCCCCGGGGCTAGTAATGCAAAGTTTCAGCCGATGGATCCACTTCTTGAAGACGCCATGGTACGCTGATTTGAGCACAGTAATAAGGTACTAATGAATGGCAGATCCAAGTGCCTGTCGGGACTGGTATTTCCGCCCGGCAAGGAATGATTTCAATTTCGGAAACAAAAACAAATCACATGAGGCAAGATCTGGGGAATACGGGAGGGGGGGGGGGGTTTGAGGCAAAACAGTTATTTTTTCTTTCTTCAAAAAACGCCGTACTATTGCGGAGGTATGAGCGGTTGCATTGTCATGTACAAGACGGGCATGTTTAAAACATCATTAAGAGCATCGTTTCTGATAATACTTTCTCCATTTCTTCAGTCTTTGTGGTACTTTCTTTTGATGCGTTTGTCCTTTTTTACCGCCACTTTCATTGCGACCCCTTCACCAGAGAAGAAGATTGCTACAAAACCTTTGTACTCAAAGAAGGTTTGGCAAATTATTGGGCGTTTGCTGTGTTTAGTGGCCCAGATCTTACTGCTAACCTTTCTGACGGACTGAAAATAATGGACCTAGGTTTCATCACCTGTGACGACAGTGGCAAACTGCTTTTTATCATATTTTTGAATCATTTGAAGCAGGTGTTTTGCCACATTAACCCGTTGCCTTTTTTGCTCGCCAGTCAACAGATGTGGTACCAATCTAGTAGAAATATTATTTACTTTCAAATGCTTCTTCAAAATAAGGTGAACCGTTGATAGTGATATGCCTACCTTTCGTGCAATACCAAGAACTGTAAATCTGGCATCTCCTTTAATGATTTCCTTTATTTTGGAAGCGATTTCTTTACGAGATGCTGATTATGGCTTACCTGATTTCGGTGCAATTTTGATGGACTCTACACCAGACTCAGATTTCTTTTTCCACCACCGAACTGTGTCATAAGACACAGAAGAAGGTCCAAAAGCAGTAGAAATTTCCATCATCAGCTTCTTCAAAGAACAACCAAGTTTTAAGCAAGCTTCGACGCTTCTACCAACTATTTTTATTGCAGTGGTCAATGACTGTGTGTATTCAAAGGGCAAATTTTATGTCTCACACTTGACGGGCCTCCGTGGCCTAGTGGTTTAGAGCGCTGACTCTTGATCATAAGGTCTCTCACCGCTGTGGTTCGAGCCTCGCTCGGGTCACATGTGAGACGCCAAGTTCTGCAAGGGAAGGTGATGTGGGTTTTCTCCATGTACTCCGGTTTTCGCCCACCTCTGATTAACGATCGGCTCGATATGAGTGAAATAATCTTGAAAGGGCCGTAAAACCAAAACCAAAAAAAATGTCTCACACTTAGTCTACCATGTACATTTATACACCGTTGTGTAGATATTAAATAACCCTATACCAGTATGTGTTGGTTTTGACCGTGCCCATCGTGGATATCGAAGTAGAGGACAATAAACAATTCTTTTCGAACATCACTCGTAATTATACA
The DNA here is from genome assembly GCA_963580285.1 of Lucinisca nassula. Classification (NCBI taxonomy): domain Eukaryota; kingdom Metazoa; phylum Mollusca; class Bivalvia; order Lucinida; family Lucinidae; genus Lucinisca; species Lucinisca nassula. Next base: position 91,707,556 of record OY757013.1, on the reverse strand, counting down.
GTACTTTGTTTGTTTGTTTGATTTGAGGTTTAACGTCCCCGTCAACACTGTAAAGGTCATTTTGGAGACGTTGCTTCCAATTTTGTGGGACTTTTACCCGACATTGAGATGAAATGACATCTCAAGCCCTGCCACCCAATGAAAACAATAGGGTTTATACACATGGACAGTCCGACACTCGCAACGCTTTGCCTGGGCAGGCTTAGATCCTCTAAGCGGTTTACCAGTACTTGTGTGCGGGTCGGTTTCAGCTCTGCGTGGAAGCATCATGCAGCCCATCTATTTCTTCAAGCCCCGATGGGCGGGGGCCGTAATACAGTACTTGTGTGTTATCTTTATTTGCCAGTGACGATAATGAGAAATAGTATCAATACAGTAAGGGTGTGTCATCGTTATTTGTCAGTGACAATAATGAGACCAATATCAATACAGAAACGTTTTGTTATCTTTATCGGTCAGTTACAGTTATGAGACCAATATCCATAGTCAGGGTGCGTTATCTTTATTGGTCAGTGACAATCGTGAGACCAATATCAATACATTAAGGGTTTGGTATCTTCATTGGTCAGTGACAATGATGAGACCAATATATATATCAATACAATAACGGTGTGCTATCTTTATTGGTCAGTGATAATAATGAGACTTATAGCAACACAGTAAGGATGGGTTATCCTTACTGGTCAGCGACAATAATTGGACTAATACTTATACAGTAATTGTGTGTTATCTTTATTGGTCAGTGACAATAACGAGACCAATATCAATACAGTAAGGGTGTGTTATCTTTATTGGTCACTGACAATAATGAGACCAATATCAATTCAGTGTGTGTTGCTCAGTGTCCGTGACGGTCATGAGACCAATATCAATACAGTAAGGGTGGTTTATCTTCATTAGTCATTGAGAGTCATGGGACCAACTTCTATACAGAAAAGTTGTGTTATCTTTATTGGTCAATGACAATAATGGGTCAATATTAATGCAGTAGGGCTGTGTTATCTTTATTGGTCAGTGACAATAATGAGCCCAATATTAATACAGTAAGAGTGTGTTATTTTAATTGAACATTGACAATCATGAGAACTAAATCAATGCAGTAAGTGTGTGATATCTTTATTGGTCACGGCCCCCCGCCCATAGGGGCTTGAAGAAATATATGGGCTGCATGATGCTTCCACGCAGAGCTGAATCCGGCCCGCACATTAGTACTGGTAAACCGCTTAGAGGATCTAAGCCTGTCCAGGAACCGCGGTGCGAGGCGGACCGTCCATGCTTATTAACCTTGTTAGTTTCATTTGGCGACAGGTCTTGAGATGTCATTTCATCTCAATGTCGGGTAAAATTCCCACAAAATTGGAAGCAACGTCTCCAAAATGACCTTTACAGTATTGACGGGGACGTTAAACCTCAAATCAAACAAAATCTGTATTGGTCAGTGACAATAATAAGACCAATATCAATACAGTAAGGGTGTGTCATCTTTGTTGGCCAGTGACAATAATGAGACCTATATCAAAACAGTAAGAGTGAGTTATCTTCATTGTCCAGTGACGGTCATGAGACCAATATCAATACATTAAGACTATGTTATCTATATCAGTCAGTAACAGTAACAGACGGGTGACCAATATCTAAACAGTACGAGATTGTTATCTTTGTTGGTCAGTGACAATTATGAGACCAATATCAATTGAGTAAGAGTGCGTTATCTTTATTGGTTAATGACAATAACAAGACCTACATCAATACAATTAGAGTGTGTTATCTTTATTGGTCAGTGACAATAATGAAAAGTAGAAGTAAAACAAAGATCAGGAATCGATAAAATTAACTTACTCCAACCATCAAAGACACCAAAGGGAAAGAAACACAATCATTAAGCGAGCAGACAATAATGGAAACCTAAACAAAGGAAGGCCGTAAGGACAGTCACTTTCCCACAAAATGGCCTTATGGCCATCCAAAATAAAAAGACACAAGTGATACACACAGTAAGTAACAAACAACAACATAAATAAACCGCCACAGAAGAACCGCCTTGGAACGGTCAGTGGAAAGATTTCCACTGGGGGGCTTAAATCGATTTTACGTGGCCACAATCCCCGCCCTTACTTCTGTCGCGATTTAGACAACTAATTTGTTTAGTCCGCATGAAGGCCTCATAACTCATCAGTGCAACATCTCCGTGAACACAAATAATCAAAGAACCACAGAGACAACGGTGAGGATTCGACAGCAAGAAACCACTGAAATGCTGGAGCAAAAGAAAACCAACAGTTAGACTCCGATGTGCCCGACAAGACACAGAGCATCAGGCACCAACCAACATTACCTTGAATTAGATCTCTCTAATTCTTAATAAACCTTTACGTTGGAACCGTCATAGAATCTGAGGCCTGACCCACCGGCGTGCAATTAAAGACGGAAGCAAAGTTGCCAACCGTGATTGAGTTAACTACCATGCATGCAGTCTGTCGTATAACATCCATGTTGTACCCAATCTTTTTATATCGAAAAATGATTTTACGAAATTGGGTGCTGAAGTCATTGCGGTTATATATTTTTCTGAATTTATATACTAAGTCACCATAAAATTCGGGTTCCGATAGACCTTGTTGCAGAAGAGATTTAAGTCCAATATTGAAATTTGAAATTAAATCAGAATGGCGTCTATAAAATTTTGAAAAGGCTTTGCGTAGTTTATGGTACAGATAACCCTGATTAAGAAGTTTAGCCGTTAATAAATTATTACGAGTGTTGAAGTCAGTTGAACGACTACACACTCTAGCAAATCGAATTAACTGCGAAATATAAACGCCATAGGATGGCGCACGAGGAACATCACCATCCAAAAAAGGAAAATTTACAATCTCAAAATCAAAGTCATCGCGTTTATCATACATTTTGCACGAAACAAACCCATCTACAATAGATAGATGTAAATCCAATAACGGGGCCTCGGTATCAGAAGAATTTGCTTTATTTAACTGAAGTTCTGGGGGGGGGGGGTAAATCTGACTGATCAAACCATCCAAATAGGTATTATCAATATTTAATAAATTATCGAATTATCTAGAAGTGGAGCTAAAAGCTTCAATAATTTCAGATTGGTTATCAATGGAAAGCGACAGCATGAAGTCTCTTTCATAACAATACAAGAACAGATCAGCCACAAGAGGTGCGCAGTTCGTACCCATCGGAATACCCACAATTTGTCTAGATAACTTAGTACCGAATCTAATATAAATATTGTCACGTAGAAAGGTGAGGGCATCACACACTTTCTGACATGACCAAAGTGTATAATTCTTATGCTCTTTAGAAGTGAAAAATGCATTCAGACATTACATGCAAGATAGAGAGAATTTTCTCTGTGAAAAGCCCATTCAATGCAGTAAGGATGAGATATCTTTATTGGTCAGTGTCAATAATGAGACCAATCTCAACAGTAAGTGTAATTTATCTTTATTGGTCAGTGACAATGTGTGTGTGAATTCGGGTTTAACGTCGCTTTCAACAATTTTTCAGTCATATCACGACGGTGTCTGGTTGCGACAGGGAGCTCAATGCTCACGTTTATAGTGCTGCCTCACTGAAGTATCATGTCCCAGACACAGTACATGATACCACACCCAGTCACATTATCCTGACACTGGATCGACCAGTCCTAGCTCTACCCCGTAAATCTGAGTACCAAACGAGGAGCAACTAGTACCATTTTTAACGACTTTGGTATGTCGCGGCCCGGGATCGAACCCGAGACCTCCCGTTCCCCGGAGCGGACACTCTACCAACTGAGCTATCGGGGCCGGTGGTCAGTGACAATAATGAGACTTATATCAATACAGTAAGAGTGTGTTATCTTTATATATTTTGTTGGCTTGATGTGATGTTTAACGCCCCGAAAAGACTGTATGGGTCAGTTGAGGGAGGTTGGTATCAATATTGTGGGTCTCTTACCCGACATTGGAAAATGACATTTCAAGCCCTGTCGCCCATTGAAACCAATAGGACTCATACCGCTTTGCCCGGACAGACTAAGATCCTCCCAGCGGTTTACCAGTACTCGTGTGCAGTCGGTTTCAGCTCTGCTTGGAAGCAACATGCAGCCCATCTATGTCTCTAAGCCCCGATGGGCGGGACCGTATCTTTATTGGTCAGTGACACTAATGAAACCAATATCAAAACAGTAAGGTTGTGTTATCTTTATTAGTCAGTGATAATATTCAGAGAAATGTCAATGGTGTATGCGTGTGTTAACTTTACTGGTCATTAACAATAATGAGACCTACATCAATACAATAAGACTGTTACCTTTATTGGTCAGTGACAATAATGAGACCGATAAAAATACAGTAAGGATCTGTTATTTTTATTGTTCAGTGATAGACATTGGACCAATATCAATGAAGTTATTAGACAATATTTATACATTAAGGGTGTGTTATAGTGATTGGTCAGTGAAAGCCATGATTCTAATATCCATACAGTAAGGGCGTGTTATCTTTATTGGTCAGTGACAATAATGAGACCAATATCAAAACAATCAGAGTGTGTTATCTTGATCGGTCAGTGACAATATTGAGACAAATATCAATGTAGTAAGGGTTTGTTCTCATTATTGTTGAGCGACAATATTGAGACAAATATCAACACAGTAAGAGTGTTATTCGTATTGGTCAGTGACAGTCATGAAACCCATATCAATACAGTAAGGGTACGTTATATTTATAGGTCAGTGCCAGTCGTGTGACCAATATCAAAACAGTAAGTGTTTATTATTTTTATTGGCCAGTGACAGACATGTGACCAATATCAATACAGTCATGGTGTGTTATCTTTATTGGTCGTTGACAGTCATGATACCGAATTCAAGACAGAAAGGATGTGTTATCTTTATTGGTCAATGACAATAGTAAGACCAATATCAATGCAGTAAGGGAGTGTTATCGTTATTGGTCAGTGACAATAATGAGAGGAATATCAATACAGTAAGGTTTGTTAGCTTTATTGGTCAGCAACAATAATGAGGCCAACATCAATACAGTAAGGGTGTGTTATCACGATTGGTCAGTGACAGTCATGAGATCAATATAAATACAGTAAGGGTGTGTTATCTTTATTGCCCTTAAAATATAACAGTAAGTTGATCATATGATTACCAATGGAAATCAAACAAGCTGTGCGTCACACGAATAAGACTTTGTGATTTATTGTTTGTTTGTTTGATTTGAGGTTTAACGTCACTGTCAACACTGAAAAGGTCCGTTTGGAGACGTTGTTTCCAATTTTGTGGGAATTTAACCCGACATTGAGATGAAATGACATCTCAAGCCCTGTCGCCCAATGAAACCAATTGGGTTTATTAGCATGGACGGTCCGCCTCGCACCGCGGTTCCTAGACAGGCTTAGATCCTCTAAGCGGTTTACCAGTGCTAGTGTGCGGGCCGGATTCAGCTCTGCGCGGAAACATCATACAGCCCATATATTTCTTCGAGCCCCTATGGGCGGGGGCCTTCTTTGTGATTTAAGAATCGTGTTTCGATTTTGTAGCTTGTCCCAAACTGTTACAGATTACATGTCAAAAATGATTTAATTTCCTATCATGAAGTGGATGGGGGACCACAGAAAAACTATGTCTATACGTACTGCTCGCTCACCATCTCCAGAATCCTACAATAGACTTCCACAAAACCCTGGCCAAATATTCCCTTCAGTGAGCTGACGCGCAGAACCCATAAATAAACCATGCCGATTCCAGGCCATGGCCACAGTTGAAGGTCAAAAGTTTGAATCTATGAATTTTGTGCCCGCTCTATCTCCTGCAGCCCCGGAAGGATTTTCAGTAAACTTTGGACAAACATACCCCACCAGTCTGAATCCCTGGATCCAGTGCCTGCTCCACATCCCGTTGGATTCCCATTGGCCTAATTGAGTATGTGCAAAACCCCTAACTCAACCACGCCAACCCAATGTGAAGCCACAACTTATGGTCATCATTTTGAGCCTTGAATTGCCTGTACATTTTATTTTCTCTTTAACCCTTTATTCCAACCAGCCCTGGTCAAACATCCGCCACAGTGGGATGTGCAAAACGCATAAACCCACCATGACAACACGAGTAGAAGGCCATAGCTGAAGACCAAGAGTCCAAGCATTGAACCCCATGTCCGCTCCTTATCCATTTCACCCCCTGGAAGATTTTCATTCAACTCCGGCAAAACACTTGCCCCAGTGAGAAGATGTGCAGAAATTGCAACTCAGTCATGCAGACACATGATCATGGTCAGAATTAAAGGTCAAGAGCCAGATCCTCAAACTTTGCCTACCCTACATATCTCCCTACCCACAGAAGGACTCTCATTCATCTTTGGTCCAATGAAGATCTGAATATGATAATACACTGAACCCACAGCTCAACCATGCAGACTCGAGGTGAAGGTCACAAATGAAGGTCACAAGCTCCAGCCTTGAATTTCCTGTCTGCTCAAAATCCCCGCCCCCACCCCTGGAAAGATTCTCGCCAAACCTAGGTCAAATGAGGGCCCAAAAAGATGATGAGCAAAACTTGAAACTCAAACATCCAGGGCCAAACTGCGTCGGGGGACATAGCTGTCCCTCAGCCTGCCCTGTTCAATTTGGTAACTGTGCCAAACACATCGTTTCGAAATCTTAAAAGAAATATTTTTTGCACTAGTCAGTAGGTACTTAGTTACTTTTCAATGGCAAATACCAAATTAGCTAATTGAATGAGTACACTCTAGCAGCATATCAACAGCATATATTTTAGATCATTGAATAAATGAGTTGAAATGATTCAAAAGTAACTTGTAGCATCACTATCCTGCCCACTTCCTAACAGAATTTATCTTTACCTATTTTAATCATTTAATAACTATTTATTTATTTATTTACTATGCTATTGGTTTTTTACTTGATTACTATTTTTATATTTATTTATTTACATAATTTTTACTTATTTATTTTATACTTATTTATTTATTTCTTATTTATTTATACATTATTTAATTTTTATACTAATTTTTATTTACTTTAATGTTAAGAAGTCAATAAAACAGTCATTCTACAAGTTCAAGAAGTTATCAAAAATTGAACAAGAAAGCAACCGAAAGGACAGCCATATCCCCCTGCCACATCCCAACCCAGATGCCCAAGCCACAGGTTCCACTCATCATCCCACCTAGGCCATAATTTGAGCAAAGTTATTTGAAAATCCCTCCACGGGCAAAAGGGATATAGAGCTGACAGGAAACCCCAAGGCTCAACTTTATGACCCCATCTGCAATCCTAACCCAGAGAATGCATGACTGAGCTTTGGGTTCAGCATATCATCCCTCTCTATCCAACACTGTCCCAATGAAAATCCTTCCGATGGCAAGGAGATATAGCGGAGAAACAAATCTTCTTGAGTCCCAAATTCCCAACCCCTAACCGTGACCATGACTAAGTGCCAACACGCCCAAGTCACAGGCCCCGCACACCATCCCGATAAGGCAGACGTTCGACCAAAGTCAAACGAAAACCCACCAAGGGGCAAATGAGACAGCACCGACATGAAACCCAACGTCCAAACTCGAGACCCCAAACTAGGACCACCACCTCGAGCCGCCACGGTGCGATTAGGGACATTTACACCAGTGCATCGAGGCAAATATTTGACCAAAGATCAATGAAAACTGCTCAAGTGGAATAAGAGATGTAGTTACAGGAAATTCAACGATCGAACTCCTGACACTCAATTGAAGCCTTCACCTTGAAGCCGAGTCAGTTACCGCACTTCAACTCAATTAGGCCAACTTATGTCCGAAGTTTAATAAAAATCCCTCAAGGGGCAAAGGAGACATGGAAAGACAAAAAAACCCCAAACCCAAACAAGTGACCCTCAACTATGAACCAGCCGGCCTCAGTGGCTCAGTCGGATGCGCGTCTGACTGGTGATCAGGAGGACGCGGGTTCGACTCCCGCCGGGGTCGGCAACATTCTTTCGTGGAGATTGATCATGAAATCTTTTCTACGGTCATTCTCTCCCTTCCGCTGATTCAAGAAGGGCAGTTGTCAGTTTCTGGCGAAAGAATGTGCACTGTACTGGTTAACCGCTTACGTATAAGCCTGCCCAGGAAAGTGTTGATAGGTAAACTGACCGGCTCAAAAATGACCTTAATAGTGTTGACTGGGCCGTAAAACTCCAAAACAAACAAACAAATCAACTATGAACCCGACCTTGAGTCGGCATAGCCCATCCATAGGCCCCGCACACCAGCTCAACGTGGAAATATTTGACCAAATTCTTATGAAAATCCATCAAAGGTCTAGGAGATACGGAACAGACAAGAAACTGTTAAAGACAAGAACGTGTTAAAGACAAGGAAGTGTTAAAGATAGACTGACAGGCAAAGGGCACTTCTAGCACCCCCCATCTGCCTTGCCGAAGGGGATTAATGAAAAAAGTCTTACACTCATGAAACAGCAAGGAAGTGTTATATCTAATGGTTAGTGGCATACATTAAATCAATGTAAATACAGTTTTGTTTGTTTGTTTGTTTGATTTGATGTTTCTCGTCCCCCTCAACACTGTATATGCCATTTTTGAGACGTTGCTTTCAATTTTGTGGGACTTTTACCCGATATTGAGATGAAATGACATCTTCAGCCCTGTCGCCCAATGAAACCAATAGGCTTTATAAGCATGGACGGACCGACTCGCACCGTTCTGCCTGGGCAGGCTTAGATCCTCTAAGCTGTTTACCAGTACTCGTGTGCGGTCGGTCTCAGCTCTGAGTGAAAGCATCATGCAACCCATCTATTTCTTCAAGCCCCGTTGGGCGGGGCCCATATCAATACAGTAAGGGTGTGTTATCCTTATTGGTCAGTGACAAAATGAGATTAATATCGATACTGTAAGAGTGTGTTATCTTTATTGGTCAGTGACAATAATGAGATCAATATAAATAGAGTATGAGTGTTCATTGTTCAGTGACAGATATGTGACCAATATCAATACTGTCACTGTGTGTCATCTTTGATGTTCTGTAAATAACAATAATAACACAAATATTGAAATCGTAAGGATGTGATATCTTAATTAGTCAGTGACATTAATGAGACCAATATCAACAGAGTAAGAGTTTTTAATCTTTATTGCTCAGTCACAGACATTAGACTTAAATCAAAATGGTAAAGGAGTGTTATCTTCATTTGTCAGCCACATCCATTTAACAATATCAATACAGTAAGGGAGTGTTAACGTTCTTGCTCGGTTACAATAACGAGACCTATATCGACACAGTCAGGGTGTGTTATCTTTATTGGTCAGTGACATTTATGAGACCGATATCAATGCAGTAAGTGTGTGTTATCTTTATTGGTCAGTGACAGACATTAGACCAGTATCAATTCATACTTGGTGTGTTGTCTTAATAAACCAATATCAATACAGTAAGGTAGTGTTATCTTTCTTGATCGGTGACAAAAGTGAGCTGTATATCGACACAATAAGGGTGTGTTACCTTTATTGGTCTTTGACAATGATGAGACTTATATCAATGCAGTGAGTGTATGTTGTCTGTATTAATCAGTGACAGACATGAGACCAATATCAATACAGTATGGGTGTATAATCTTTATTGGTCAGTGACACTAATGAGACCTATATCAATACAGTAAAAATGTGTTATCTTTATTGACCAGTGACAATAATGAGACCAAAATCAATATAGTAAGGTTGTGTTAATCGTTATTGGTCAGTGACAATAATGAGACCCAAATCATGTCAGTGTGTGTTATCTCTTTTGGTCAGTGACAGTCATGAGATCAATATAAATACAGTAAGTGTTTGTTATTTTTATTGGCTATGTCAATAATGGGAACAATATCAATACAGAAAGAGTGTGTGATCTTCTTAAGTCAGTGACAATCATGAGACCAATATCAATACAGTAAGAGTATGTTATATTTACTGGTCAGTGAGACCAATATCAATTCAGTAAGTATGTGTTATCTTCATTGGTCAGTGACAGTCATGAGCCAAAAATCAATACATATTTGGTGTGTTATCTTTATTGTTAAATGACAATAATGAGACCAATATCAATACAGCAAGAGTATGTTATCTTAATTGGTCAGTGACCCACAGTCATGTTAACAATATCAATTCAGTATAGGTGTGCTATCTATCTTGATCGGTGACAATAATGAGACCTATATCAATACAGTAAGGGTGTGTTATCTTTATTGGTCAGAGATAATAATGAGACCTATATCAATACGGTAAGGAAGGGTTATCTGTATTGGTCAGTGACAATAATTGGACCAATGCGAGGGATGTTCGAAAAGAATTGCTTATTTCTATCTGGAGACTTCTAATGTCAAATTAGCCCAAACAGTGCTTATTTCATGCTCTCGAAGTACTCCCCGGGGCTAGTAATGCAAAGTTTCAGCCGAAGGATCCACTTCTTGAAGACGCCATGGTACGCTGATTTGAGCACAGTAATAAGGTACTAATGAATGGCAGATCCAAGTGCCTGTCGGGACTGGTATTTCCGCCCGGCAAGGAATGATTTCAATTTCGGAAACAACAAGAGCTGTCGCATGACAGCATAGCTCGCCTGTTTTGTGCCTTCAAGATATAAGGTAAAATTATTGAACCATGAAATTTAGACCACACTCACCTACATATAGTTTAAGGTCAATCATCAGATCACATGGAACATGTATTCCAGATATTACATTTCAGAATCAAACTGTGTCTGAATTATAAGACTTATCATTGAACTTTGAAAATAGGTCACATTGACCTAGATATATTTCTATGTCAATCATCTGGTCACATGGAATTGAATATTCAGATATGAAGTTTCTCTATCCAATAGTATTCAAGATATGTCAAAGTCATTGAACCATGTAATATAGGTAAAACTGACCTAGATACATTTTGAGGTCAAACATCTGGTTGCATTAAAGTAATATCCCAGGTATAACATTTTGTTATCAAAATATTATTCAAGATAAGAGGCAAAATCACTGAGCCATGAAATATAGGTCACACTGACCTAGATATATTTTGAGGTCAATCAGCAGGTCACATGGAACTAATAATCAAGGTATGACATTTCATTATCAAATAGTATTCAAGATAATAGGCAAAATCAGTGAACCATGAAATATAGGTCACACTGTCCTAGATATATTATGAAGTTAATCATGGGGTCACATGGAACTAATAATCCAGCTAAGACATTTTTCCATCAAATAGTATTCAAGATAATAGGCAAAATCACTGAACCATGAAATATAGGTCACAGTGACTTAGATATATTTGGTGGTCAATTATCACGTCAAATGGATGTAATAGTCCAGGTATGACATTTCTCCTTCGAATAGTTTTCAAGGTAATAGGCAAAGTCACTGAACCATGAAATATAGGTCACAGTGACCGAGACATATTTTGAGGTCAATCATGGGGTCACATGGCACTAATATCCAAGGTATGACAATTCTCCAACAAATAGTCTTCAAGATATAAGGCATAATCACTGAACCATGAAATATAGGTCAAAGTGACCTAGATATATTTTGAGGTCAATCATGGGGTCACATGGTACTAATATCCCAGGTATGACATTTCTCCAACAAACAGTCTTCAAGATATAAGGCAAAATCACTGGACCGTGAAATGTAGGTCACCATGACCTTCACCCTTTTACACTTGAACCAATGTCACATGGTTGGCTGATATATAACCAATTTTGTTTATAACTCGTTAGCATATTGGAAACATATATAACAAATTACAAAGGTGTCCTAGATTTTGACCCCTAGCCCCACCCCATCTGTCCTCCCAGACATGAACCCAGGGGTGTGTTGTCTTGGAATCTCAGAAGACACACCCGGGTATCCAACTTGGACAATATGAATCCCTTGTGATGAGTGTCTGTTGAGATATAAGCACTTCAAAAACTTTAACACAGTTTTACAGAGGTGTTCTAGATTTTGACCCCTAGCCCCACCCCGGGGCTACAAAAACTTTGTACTCAAAGAAGGTTTGGCAAATTATTGGGCGTTTGCTGTGTTTAGTGGCCCAGATCTTACTGCTAACCTTTCTGACGGACTAGTGTCATTTAATGGGAATAAACTTCGGTGGAAGGAATTCTAGGACCCTTTTGAATTCTGCATTCATAAAAATCCTAAGTTATCCGAAAAAGAGAAATTCACCTTTCTTCTACGAGTAACTATAGTCGTTGGCGAGGGAAAGGATACTATTGCAGGTTTAGCATTGTCCAACGAGATTACGCCGTGGCGGTTGCTCTTTTGAAAGCGAGGTATGGAATCATACAAGAAGTAATAAATAATAATAATAATAATCGACCTTATTTATAGAGGGTAACACATTTAGTAAACTAGTACTAATCTTCCATGTGGCCCTCTTTTCCTGGGTAGAACCAGTACTAAGCAATGTGGATAAAGTCTCTTGCTCAAGGAAACAACACTTGCCGCTCGTGGGATTCGAACCCGGAACCTCTCGATCCCGAGGCCGATACTTTACCACTGCACCACAGCGCTCCACATCAAATTGATCTTCACATTACGAAAACACGCCTATACAAATACATTGCATATTTTACAACCCAAAAATGAAAATTTTCAGGTGAAACATTTGGTATTTCTCTATTTTTTGCTCAAAATATAGATGGTGGATACTCGTTAGAACCGCCTCAATGAGGCGGTTCTGACGAGATCCACCTCAAAATATAGATTGTGGATACTCGTTAGAACCACCTCAATGAGGCGGTTCTGACGGGATCCACAATCTATGTTTTTGAGCTGAATTAAGAAAAATAATGTATACCCCTTCAAACCCCATTTTTACTATATAAAAATGGAGTTTAAGGGATTCAAATTTATATAGGCGTGTTTTCGTGATGTTACAGTAAGTTGATTAATCTCTCACCATCTAAAACACTACAGATGGACTGACGCGTCTTCTGGATAATGCAGAAAGACACATTAGAAGGCTTGTGGTTGTAGAGTATAAGAATCTTATATGGGTGTGAGCGGTGGATGGAAAAATCCGTCCCGCGGGACACTGTCCGGCATCACGAGGCTTGCCGAGTGATACCGGACAGTGATCCCGAGGGACGGATTTTTCTATCCACCCCTCACACCCATATTGGATTCTTTTTCATGCATACCTTCCATTTCTTAGCGCGGAATTTCAATGCTGCAGTCACTTCGGTTACCAGCGTCCGCCATATTGTGTTGACACTACAGGAATGTAAAGTGACGTCACTGATCGTGCATGAGGTCAACCTTAACGACGGCGCACACAAGGTCGTAATCAACCAATGCATTTATCAAACACGCGATTATATTCGATTTGGGGTCAGAACACCAGGGTCAGAACATAAATTTCTATCCCAGGGTAAAATCACGGACTCCTTGTCTGGTGTGCAAGAACAAAATAGTAATTAAGAAGTATTCATATCATTAATAAAATACAAGATACCAAGGGAAGTTCTTCTTCAGATGGAGTTACGAAAGGATCCTGGCATAAAATGGACTGTAGCAACAATACGTAAGTCTTTACATTCTTATATTGTTGCACGTGAGCATGCGGAGCAAGACTCAAAACAAAAAGTAAAATCTTGGAATAATTCCCGAAATTTCAATCGACATGACAGGCAAACGATGAAACACTCTGCCCTGAAACATTCATCAGGTGTCTAACGCTACGAGTTTTTCTAAATCAAAGAACTATTCTGATAAATGCAGATACTGTGAAAAACACCATTAGAGCGATGAATGTCAAGAATACAAAAGTATCGAGGAAAGGAAACATGTATTGAAAGATTCCTGTTACAAGTGTTTGAAAATAGGTCACAGGGCCAGCGATTGTTTAAGAAGCAAAGTGTGTGTACATTGTAAAGCAAATAATGAGCATCACATAGAGTTGTGCCCAAAGAACTTCCGACTCAAAATTAACACCGAAAGTGTACATATTATAAAAGAGACCAACTTAACAGAAAAAAATGTTTTTTTCATCAAGTGAAACAGTTCTTATGCAGACCGCCATAACTGAAGTTCAAAACCCGCACAGAAATGTTATTGTGGATCTCAGAGGACTCATATTTCCGAAAGATTAGCAACAGAATTAAACCTTAAAGGTAAAGAAATAAGAGTGGTCACATTTCGAAGTACAACTCCTAAAGTTATTAAATGTCCGTCAACTAAATTAGGCATAAAATTGAAAGACGGTAAAGTTTTCTATATAACTGCAAACATTGTGTCAAATATCACAGGGACAATATATGGAAGACCCTTACATCTGAATTCTTCGGAAAACATCAACTACTTGATGAAAAAATTGGACTTTGCCAATATATTACCATATGAACATGAATCTCCTACTGTAGAATTATTGTTAGGAAACGACTACCACTTAGACATTTATCTTCCACAGAGAATAACAATTCAAGATGGTTTATATTTTCGCAGTACTAAATTGTTTTGGATTCTTACGGGTCGAACTGGTGAGTATGAATGGAATGAAGGCGACAATAGTTTGGTTTGTTAATTCTTACATATTGTACGAATTAAAATAGAACAAATGTTTTCACAAGTGTTGACAAAGCCATTATATCAAAACCAGACCCAAAAGACTTTTGGAAAATTGAGCCTATAGGAGTGACAGATAATCCAGAGGCAGAAGACAATAAGGTTGCAATGGACACCTTTAAAGACACTTTGACATTCGTGGATAACAGATACTAAGTAACTTGGCCATGACAAACTGAGAATGCAGTTTTACCACAAAACAGAGAAATTGCTATTGGTCGCCTAAAATCTTGTGTCTCAAAACTAAAACATAAACCTGCATTAATGATGAAGTATGATGGGGTTATTCAAGAACAGTTAAACAAATGTAGCATAAAAAGGGTTGACGCGAACAGTGCAGTAGGCATTATGCATTATTTTCCACATCACGCCGTTATTAATCCAACAAAGACAACAGCGAAGCTGCGTGTGGTCTATGATGCCTCTGCCAAAGCAAGACACGGTCAAGAAAGTTTAAACGACTGTCTGTATAAAGGTCCTATAATGCTTTTTGACTTATCTGGTATTCTATTAAGGTTCCGATGTATAGATTTCGTGAAAAGCCAAATAAACATTCTAATAGATCAGTTGCTTTTGTGGTCCGACTCCCAGTGTGTTCTGAGTTGGATATATAAAGACAAGGACTTGTCAGTTTTCATGCGGAATCGTGTAAATGAAATTAAAATACATAGACACATCAAGTTTGACTATATAGAATCAAAGGATATGCCAGCAGATATTGCAAATCGGGGCTGTTCTCTAGATTCTCTTGTTGAAAACATGTTATGGTAGGAAGGCCCCAGATGGCTTATACAAGATGAAGATTATGGCCTAAACATCAATCTGGATCCACGCCGACGGATGTTAACAATAGCTTTTTTATGATTTTTTCAATTATTTGATATATTTCATGCAGCGCATGTAATTTCGGAGTCAGTAACGCATATTAATACCCAATAAGCTAAAATTCCATGTAAGAAAGAAATAAAAGGGGAATTTAAAAAAATAATGTGTGAAATGTTTTTCTCTTCGATTATAACAAATAAGGATATATAGATATATACAATTTTCACCTTTCTATTCTGGTCGGTGACTGTGTTGAATCGGTGCAATAATCCGAGTGTGGTGGCGAAACAAGAAAAGCAAAATTAAACGATCTCCAATACAAGAAGGGTGTGTTATCTTTATTGGCCAATGGCAATAATGAGACCAATATCAATACAGTAAGGTGTCTTATCGTTGTCGCTCAGTGACAATGATGAGACCAATGTCAATAGAGTAATGGTGTGATATCTTAATTGGTCAGTGGCAATAATGAGACCAATATCAATACATTAAGGGAGTGGTATCTCTATTAGTCAGTGACAGTCAGTAGATCAGTATCAAAACAGTAAGGGCGTGTTATCTTTATTCCTCATTAACGGTCATGAGACTACTATCAATACTGTAAGTGTGTGTTATTTACATTGTTCAATGGCAGACATATCAATACACTATGTTATCTTTATTGGTTAGTGACAATAATGAATAATGTGACCAATATCAATAAAGTAAGTGGATGTTATCTTTATTGGTCAGTGACAATAATGAGAATTATATCAATACAGTAAGAATGTTAGCTTTATTGGTTTTGTTTGTTTGATTTGAGGTTTAACGTCCCCGTCAACACTAACACAGGTCAGTTTAGAGACGTTGCTTCCAATCTATTTCTTCAAGCCACGATTGGCCTGGGCCGACTCTTTATTGGCCAGTGACAATAATGCGACCTATATCAATACAGTAATGATGTGTTACCTTTATTGGTAAGTGACAATAATAAACCAATATCAGTGCATTTAGGGTGTGTTAACTTGCTTGTTAAGTGACAATAATAATAATAATAATAATAATAATAATAATAATAATAATAATAGCTTGTTCCCCATTTAGTAAGAGGGTTGTGTTTTCTTGGAGATGTTGTACTGGTGAGTTAGGTGGCCTTCATGCGGACTGAACAAATTATTTGTCTGCAACGCAACGGATTTGTTGTTTAGATCTATAAATATACACATGTAATAGAATAAGTGATGATGAGTAGAAACGCGCACAGCGCAAAGCCAAAGCTAAGACACCACCATCAGAGGTGTCTTCCTCGAGCCTCTGTTGCTCTATTTGCAACAGGCAGTTCAGAACTAGAACTGGTCACACCAGCCATCTTAGAATACACACACAGTTACATTTCTCAAATGTGATTCAAGTTGGTTATTGCCAGAAATAATAATCGGACTATTATAGCAATACAATAAGGCTATTTTAACTGTACCAGTCAGTGACAATAATGGGGCTAACAGCAATATAATTTGGACTTTTTCGTTATGTTTGTTTAATTTGAGGTTTAACGTCCCCGTCAACACTGTTTATGTAATTTTGAAGACATTGCTTCCAATTCTGTGGGACTGTTACCCAACATTGAGATGAAATGCCACCTCAAGCCCTGTCTCTCTCAATGAAACCAATAGGCTTTATATAACGGTCCGGCTCACACCCCTTTCTTTACCAGTCCTCGTGTGCGGTCGGTTTCAGCTCTCATGCAGCCCATCTATTTCTTCTAGTCCCGACGGGCGGTGGTGAAGGACGTTTTAGTTTACTGGTCAATGACAACAATGTGCCCAATAGCAATACACTTCGGAAGATTTAACTTTAATGGTCATGGGACCAATAGCAATACAGTTTTGATGTTTTACTTTATTGGTCAGGTGAAAGTCATGTGACAAATTGAAATACAATGTGTTTGCCCGTGACAGTCACGAGGTCAATAGCAATATAGTTTTGACGTTTTAACTGTATTGGTCAGTGACAGCCATTTGAACAACAGCAATACATTTTGGACGTTTCAACTTCATTGGTCAGTAACAATCATGCGTCTAATAGTTATAAAGTTTTGATGTTCTAACTTAATTGGTCAGTGACAGTCAAGTGACTCAGGGCTTTTTTGGTTTGTGATAGTCATGTAACGAATAGAAATACAGTTCGGTCGTTTTAACTTTTTTGGTCAGTGACAGTCATGTGATCAATAGCAGCAATACAGTTTGGATGTTTTACTGATCTGTGACAGTCATGGATACAATGACAATTCAGTTTGGAAGTTTTAATTCAGTCATTTGACCAATGGCAGTACCGTTTGGATGTTTTAACTCCATTGATCAGCGGGAGTCATGTGACCAATAGCAATACAGTATGAATTGTTTTAATATATTGGCCAGCGACAGCTATTTGACCAATATAAATACAGTTTGCACGTTTAACTAGATCGGTCAGTAAAGTTCGTGTGACCAATAGCTATACAGGTTGAATGTTTTAACTTCTTTGGTCAGTGACAGTCCTGTGACCAACACCAATAGAGTGTGTACGTTTAAACTTTAATGGCCAGTGGTAGTCATTAGACTAATCTCAGAACCATTGCCCATAGCGACAGGAAGTAACATAACCTGCCGTCAAAGACCACGTAAAGAACTCGCGCGTTACTCATTGTATATGAACCGACTTCAATAGCGAAGATTAAAAGACGGGAAACCAGATTTCACGAATTTGAGGTTTAAACTTCAGTCATGGTCACTATGAAACCAGTTTGCAAATAGTTTAGACTGTTCAGACGCCTCGTTCTGTGATGCCGATCTGGACCTACACTGTTTGTCAGTATGCCGTTTCGTAGGTCTCCACTACAATTTTGTTTTTCGTTCCTTTCAAAATTATTTCACACGTCAAAGTGAAAAAAAAAAAAACATTAACAAAACAAGAGGGCAGTGATGGCCCTAGATCGCTCACCTGACCCATAGGGTAACGTGGGCTCCGAGGAGAGGCATTATTGGCCCCAGGGCTATGATTTGAATAATATTGGTAGTGGTCTTAAAGGTGAAGCTTCAAACCCTTAATCAAAGCCTTCTGGTTTCAGACAAGAATATTTTTATAGGTTTTCCTTATAGAAGTCTATATAAAACCTGCGGGCCCCGGGGCAGGGCCGTTTTTTGCCCCAGGGCTATATTAACAATCTTGGAAGAAAATCACAAGACAAGCTCCATACCAAATTTCAAAGACCCAAGCCTTCTGGTTTCAGACAAGAAGCTTTTCAAATGTTTTCCCGATATAAGTCTATTTAAAACCAGTAGGCACCAGTGTCGGTCCATTTTTGGACCAAGGGCTATAATTTCAACCATCTTGATAGAGGTCCACCAGATGAAGCTTCATACCAAATATCAAAGACCTTATGATGATTTCGTGTTTAACGACGCGTCAACCCTCTTTATGGGTCGTAAGCGTCAAGCGGTTAATGGTTAAACGGTATGTAGAATTATGAGGATATTAAAAGTAAAAAAAGTCAGTATGATATGTATTAAAATCTGAAACAGTTAAAATCAAAGACCTGAGCCTTCTCGTTTCAGACAAGAAGAGTTTTAAAGAATTTCCCTTTATATACTGAGCCAAAGTTATAACGCAACAGTGGTTTATACTGATTTAACGAACAGAATGTACATACATTCTAAGAATTGTCTGTTGAATAACACTGGCCACTGTCGCAAGCATCCAGTACCACTTTGGTTTTAACATTCTGTTTTGATCTGTTCGAGAAACAAACCCTATTCTGGGGCTAGGGTGTTTCTTAAAAATGAATCACATTCTGATTTTCAAGAACGCGGCATGTCACATGCATTCGTACAACTGAAATGAAGATCATTTTCTGAGAATACTGCTGCGAATTTTCAGAGTAATTATTAATTTTATTGTTAATCAATATGTTTTCTTTATTTTTGATCACAAGCGACGACTTGTTTTCACTTCCAGACAAGAAATTATGGAACTTTGGCATAAAGGGTCCAGTCGGCAATTCAGAATATGTTGAAGACAGTGCTAAGTCCTGATGCAATAATTCCACAGAATTGTGCTTTCTAACACCCAATAACAAAACAAGTAAGGGAGGTTTACAAGGTTTTCATTGGAAAAACTTATCGTTGGATTTTGGTGCCATTTTAATTTTCTGTTGTTGTCTATGGAATGTTCAGTAAAAATGCCAACATGTCAGTCGTTTGAACTTGGTCATTAAATTTTGAGATAACGGGAAAGACATTTTTAAATCACACCATCTTTCCTTATTGGGCGATCATTTACAAAGGAATTATTGAAAAAAAAAAATGGCATTCCAGATGTCTCTGGAAGCGGATGGAATCAAAATTACCATTTTGACCAATCAGATTCAACCTCCATATACCGTGCTCTGGAAACTGAAATCAATGAAACCGAAACATTCACTGGTGATAGTTCAGCAACATATGTCATCAAGATTATCCTGCACCAGACATTACCACGAAAATTTAACCATATCCGTGTTGCGTTATGTGTTTGGCTCAGTATAAGTCTATGGCAGGGACATTTTGACCCTATGGCTATAATTTGAACAATCTTGATAGAGGTCCTTTAGATGAAGCTTTACACCAAATATCAAAGACCTGGGCCAGGGGGTTTCAGAAAATGAGATTTTAAAAGTTTTTTCCCAATATAAGTCTATGTAAAACCAACGGGCCCCGTGGAGGCGGCATTTTTCCCCTAGGGCTATAATTTGAACAATCTTGATAGAGGTCTACTAGATGAAGCTTCACACCAAATATCAAAGACCTGGGCCTTGCGGTTTCAGAAGCTTTTTTTAAAGATTTTTACTATATAAGTCAATGTAAAATTAAAAAGGGCCCCGGGTCGGGGACATTTTTGGCACAGGGGCTATAATTTGAACAATCTTGGTAGAGGTCCAATAGATGAAGCAACACACTAAATATCAAACACCTGGGCCTTGTGGTTTCAGAGGAGGTTTTTTTTTTTTAAAGATTTTTGCTATTCATGTATAAGTCAATGTAAAACTAAAAGAGCCCGAGGCAGGGGGCATTTTTGGCCCCAGGGCTATAATGTAAACAATCTTGATAGAGGTCCACAAGACGAAGTTAATATTAAATATCAAACACCTGAGCCTTCTGATCTCAGACAAGAAGATTTTTTTAAGGTTTTCCTTATTAAATCTATGTAAAAACAAAGGGCCCCGGCGTGGGGGCATATTGGCCCCAGGGCTATAATTTGACCAATCTTGGTAGAGGTCCACTGGATTGAGCTTCACATCAAATATTAAAGATCTGGGTTTCAGGAGAAGATTTTAAAAGATTTTTCCTATATAAGTCAATGTAAAACAAAAGGGTCCCGGGGCGGGGGCCTTTCTGGCCCAAGGGCCATAATTTGAGCAATCTTGATAGAGGTCCACAAGACAAAGTTTAATACCATACATCAAACACCTGAGCCTTCTGGTTTCAGACAAGAAGGTTTTTAAAGGTTTTCTTAATTTAAGTCTATGTAAAACCAAAGGGCCCCGGGCTGGGGCATTTTTGGCCCCAGGGCTATAATTTGAACAATCTTGATAGACGCTTCATACGAATTATCAAACAACTGAGCCTTCTGGTTTCAGACAAGAAGGTTTTTAAAGCTTTTCCCTATGTAAGTCTATGTAAAACCAAAGGGTCCTCGGGCGGGGGCATCTTGGCCCTAGGGCTATAATTTGAAAAATCTTGGTAGAGGTCCACGAGATGAAGCTACACACCAAATATCAAAGACACGGGCCTTGCGGTTTCCGAGGAGACGAATGTTTAAGTTTTCAATAAAAAATCTACTTTTGGCTCCCGTGACATTGATGTGCAACGGACCGGAACCATATGGACAACTTTGAAAGGGGACCACCAAAGGATCATTTCTGTGAAGTTTGGTCAAAATTCGATCAGTGGTTTATGATGAGATGTCGTTTAAAGAAATTGTTTACGCACGCACGGATGCCCGACGACAACGGACGAAAAGTGATCCCAAAAGCTCACCTCGTCATTACATAACAGGTGAGCTAAAACAACAACAACAACAAAAACTGGTCAATCACTAAAGGTGATGAATGCCCCCGCCAAATACCTCTTGCTTGACCTAATGAGTAGACAGGCATTCTTTCTAACTAAACTGGATACTGCAACATTCTCCAAGAAACATAAGGCTAAATGTTTAAGTCGTTCAAGGGGACATGATTCTGGAAAAAAAGCGGCTGGATCAAAATCATATTTCCTTCATGCACTTGTTCAATGCAGGTCTGAACTGAGTTGCAATTTTCAATGTCCTGCACCAAACACTGTAGGAGTTATGGAGACACCTTTGCTATTGATATGGCCAAAATGGTTTAAGTCATCCAAAGGGGACATACTTCTGTAATAAGGGGCTTGATCAGAATCTTGTTCCTTTAGGTACATATTCAATCAATGTCTGAACGGCTTTCTAGAACATAATTGGCTGCTTCAATGTCCTGAATCAAATACTGTAGGAGTTGTGGAGACACGAACAGTACTATTTAACCTCATATACTAGAAATGTTTAAGTCGTTCAAGGGGACATTATTCAGCAATAAGGGATTGTATCAGAGTTCTGTTTCCTCAATGCACAAATACAATGCATGTCTGAACTGTGTTGGAAGTAACAATGCCCTGCGTCAAATACTGTAGGAGGAGTTGTAGACTCACGAACAGTACTATTTAAACTCATATGCTACAGATATGGCCAAATGTTTAATTAAGTCGTTCAAGGGGACATAATACGTTAACAAGGGGTTCGATCAGAATCCTGTTTCCGTTGAGCACATTTTCAATGTATATCTGAACTGTGTTTGTTTGTTTGTTTGTTTGATTTGAGGTTTAACGTCCCCGTCAACACAGTATAGGTCATTTTGGAGACGTTGATTCCAATTATTTAGGGACTTTCAACCGATATTGAGATGAAATGACATCTCAAGCCATGACCCTAATGAAACCAATAGGGTTTAAAAGCATGGACTGGCCGACTCGCACCGCTTTGCCTGGGCAGGCTTAGATCCCCTAAGCGGTTTACCAGTACTCGGGTGCGGGTCGGTTTCAGTTTTGCGTGTAAGCATCATGCAGCACATCTATTTCTTCAAGTCCCGATGGGCGGGGGCCGAACCTGAACTGTGTTGCATGTTTCAATGCCCTATATTAAATACTGTATGAGAAGTTGCAGAGCCAAGAACAGTACTACAATGCTTGACGCAGAGACTTACGTACGTATGGACAACTATATGCCCCTCCTCACTAAAAGCTGAACAACCGGAGAAGGAAAACCATCTGACCTTCCATAGCAGAACTTGGCGTAATCGCATGTGGCCACAGCGGTGAGAGACCTAATGAAGAAGAGTCAGCGCTCTTACCCACTTGGCCATAGAGCCCGAACAAAATGGGCTATTTCAGCTTCACATCAACCAAACTGTTCCGAAATGTTTGGATAGGCAGGTATATACCCCGGTCTAGGCAACCAGTGCACGCCCAGATAAGTCAGAATCTGGCCAGGAATTACATGTTGGTTTTATGTCATTTCATCTCAATGTCGGGTAAAAATCCCACAAAATTGGAAGCAACGTCTCCAAAATGACCTTTACAGTGTTGACGGGGACGTTAAACCTCAAATCAAACAAACAAACAAACAAACGTGTTGTGTTTGATAAGCATAGTCGACCCAAATAGACGTCACAGAATACGGTCTATAGTATTTTCTTAAAATACTTGTATTTCAGGGTTAAATCGCAGCTTAGGACTGTCGACAAATCAGTGCTGTCACTACAACTCTTAAGGTGCGACTGTTTATACCGTCGGCTATATATACTTTTAATACTTTTTACACCTATTTTGGCAAAAAGGCAAACAGTGTAGATGCTGATCTAACAAACTGCTCATAGTTGAGCTGTTCGATCTGGGACCACATTGTTTGCAACAATGACAGCAGACAACAAAGCAGACGAGCATTGTTGTGATTGGCATCTTAAGGGTCTAACGAATTTAAATGAAATCAACGGAAGCCTGCTGACGGACCTCAGCGAGCACTTAACGGAAACTATTGGACGCTACACCGGCCAGCAAAACAAGCCTTACGACATAAATTTAAAAAGGCAGTTAAGTGGTAAAAATATTTTAACACGAAAAATCAAAAACAAAAAAGCCCTTTCCAGCATAGCTTGTTTTGCATTTGTGCTTGCGCACTTGCAGTAAGATGAATCTGTTGTGTTGCTTCTAGTTAATACATGCGTTCATGATGTATACAGCAGGCCATACGATAAAGCTGAAAATGTTTTGGGCTAGGTCAAGAAAGCAAATAAATAAAGGCTTACAAATTAAAGATAAATAAAGTGGAGAGCCTCCAAAATGCTATCATGCAGTGCAATAACGGCTCCTGAGTAGCGAATTAGCAAACCGTGATTATATACATAAACAGACGACACACATGGCAGCATTACGCGGTGTATGATCAGCCTACACTTAAAATACTGGCATCTTAGGGTTAAACAAAAAGTTCAGGACTATTTTCTCAGCCTAAACGCAGAGACAGTCGACCAACAAAACCTATAATTTTGACCCCCGCCAATTGAACCCCACGTTTATAAAGTAAAACTCGGGTTTGCAGGGGTAAACCATGTGTTTCTTATTTTTGCTCTTAAATATAAATTGTGGGTACTCGTTAGAACCACATAATCGAGGCGGTTCTAACGAGTATCCACATTCTATATTTAAAGCAGAAGTTAGAAAAATATCACAACTTTTCATCTTATTTTTTTTGGGCGGTAAGGTCTACAATGCATTCGTAAAGGCTTGTTTTCGTAATGCAGTACGTTTAGTGCTTTGATTCTACTTTTGGCGTTATTGTCCTTAGAACATTGAACATAGCCATTTCCATCATGTAATTGTGCCCGCTCCAAAACTCTGGCCCTGTTGGACAGATCTTCATGAAACTTCATACAAATGTGAAGCACCATTCGACGACGTGCAGACCATATGAACCATATTGTCGTTTGAACGTTAAACATAGTCATTTCTACCTTGTACTCATGTCCTCTCTGTATTTTGAAAACTTGCCCCCCACCCCGCCCATTGAAGAAATAGATTGGGCTGCATGATTCTTCCACGCAGAGCTGAAGCCGACCGCACGTGAGTACTGATAAACCGCGTAAAGGTTCTAAGCCTGTCCAGACCAAGTTCTGCAAATCGGACTATCCATGCATAGAAACCCTATTGGTTTCAATAGGCGACAGGGCTTGAGATGTCATTTTACCCAACGTCGGGTAAAAGTCCGATAACATTGGAAGCAGCGTCTCCAAAATGACTTATATAATGACATATACAGTGTTGACTGGGAGGATAGCCTCAAATAAAACAAAAACAAAATAAGTTGAAAACTGTTCTAGATATTTTCATGAAATCTCTCAAAAATGTAAAGCACTATGAGACGACATGCAGAACACAAGAACCATAATTCTGGTTAACCTACTTCTGAAAGTGTGGCCCTTAGAACCTAGTAAATATTGCAAATAGCCGTTTCTCTGTGTTTGCTCTGTAAGTTGGAAACCGTTTCAAAATATTTTGAAGAAATTTCATAAAAATGTAACGCATTATGAGTTAAGGTTCATAGTCCGGGATTTGAGACCAGATTTCGAAAAATTTAATGCACCCAAAATTCTCACGCTTTATTTGTGCCGTTTCATTGAGATTGGAGACTAACCTATATGACATGTGATTATTTAGCAAATCTGGTGGGGAAAAGGGGTTGAAAATTCTATGAGTTTACACCCACCCCCATGCGGATGGTATAGTTGGATTGAGTTTAGTTATGTGTAGCTTGCGCTTACATGTGAATGTTGATTTATTGCATCAGCCAAAATATTTGTCAATACTCGAAGACACCAAAATTCATGATATGACGTAATTACATACGGTGTTACCATAAATTTTGACCATTGAAATTTGACCGCCAAAATTTGGTAAATTTTACACTATTTTCGCGCTAAATAATTTTTAGTACTTTTTGAAACAATTTCTTTTGCGTCAGTATGAAGGACGGTTATTTTTTCACGGGCATGTGAAACTTGATGACCCTGTTTCAATCCGGGCATGAACAAGGGACTCCGATACCTATGGACCATTGTACCACTTTTTCCTGTTGTGTCACAGATCGTGATAAAAAATATATTAAATCCAACATAAACTAAATTATTTTACTGGCTGCTCATAGATGTATCATAACAGGGACTGACAGATATATTTTTGAAAAGTTACTGATGGCCATTTCCTTCCGGTTTATATTTAGTGATGGGGAATATACATCACCAAGCATATTTGTCAGCGGGTGAATTGGCAAGTGATTCTCTAAACTGGTGACTTGAAACAATCAACATTTAATGAATACATAGGGCCTATATTTCAAGAATCATTATCCAAAGTTTCCGGTTTGTGCGGAAGGCTCCCCAAGTAACATCGACACTATTATATTTTAAACACGTAAATGTTACTGGCCACTTGAAATCTTAATGGGTACCTTATTTTCTGTTAAGTCGCACGACTAAAAATAAATTGTACCCGAGGTTTAATGTAACGTAAATTCATCCCTTAAACATTCTTCCATCTTCCCTTTTCCCAGAGTTGTGGTATAACCTGTAAACGTGCATCTTAAGATGTCACCTGCACTTACTTTCTACCATTTTGTTGGGCAACCTGCCTACGATAGCCTTGTCCCTCTATTCACCATTAGCTCTTAATCATCCTATGTCTCTTGTCACACACTGATTAATCTGTTCTTCATCTCCTTTATTGCTACTTCCTTTTTCTGACATTTGTCCCATATATTGATTGTTTTGGGTTTAAAGGCACGTCACCCCTTGTTGGTCATTTTTGTCCTCTCTCCAGAGAAAGGGAGAAAAGCGACAGAAGAGATAGATGAGCAGATGAAAGTAAGGGGCAGAGGAGAAATGAGAAAATGTAGAAGAAATAACTGTTTTCCACCTCTACCCATAACTGCTGGAAGAACAGCAGGTCTTGTCCAGCTGTAAGCCACTATCAGCTGGACGCCCCATTGACGCAAGATACACGTCACCTTTGCCTCGCCCAACCACCCCAATTGTCCCATATAGATTGGCAAAAAAGGCCTTCTATGACAAGCCATCAGGAGTTATCACGTTTGAAAAACAGAGTGTATGCAATAATCAGGAATCTATACAAAATATCTCGCAATTCCCATTCAAAACACCAAAATGAAAACGTCATGGATGGAAAGCCAGAATGACAGTTATCTCCCCACATGACCGAACGGCTATCCAAAATAAAAAAAAAAAGCATTAGCAATACATACATCTTAAGGACTAACTATGAAAATAATAAACCTCATAAAAGGATCGACGACGGGGTCATTAAGAAGTTTTACGGGGGCGGGGGTAGGGTTGGACACTTTAATAGATTTTAGATGGTCACACTACCCGCCCTTGATTGTCGTGGTTAAAACCGATAAATTGTTCACTCTACATGATGGAGTTCTAGCTCATCAGTGCAACATCTCCGAGAACAGAAAATCAAACGACTAAAAAGATGAAATAACGATGATGACTCGACAGCATGAAATAGCTAGAATTCTGCAGCAAAGGAAACCAAACAATTAGGCTCCGGTTAACCCTACCAGAGACAGAACATCAGACACCTACCTTCAGGCGTTCTGGCGGAAATGCGTTCGTACTTATGAAAGGAACTGAATAAAAGGTTAACTTGAGGTTGACACCTTATAGGTCAGATACGTATTTTGAACAGGGGCGATGTTTGGCATAATAAATGTAACGATTCCTATGTAAATCAAGCTTCTTCTCTTCACCTTTGTCAAGAAGGGTGGGAACATAGGGTTCAACACCGACCCTCGACTGAACTTTTCTGCATCTTCATGTAACTTGGTGACCTCAATTTGCGCATGTTTGCCAAAAGATCAACCAAAATCAGAGTCATTCAATCAGCAAATAAGTTGGAGTATATCAAATCCGCAGCTGGAGAATTAGATGCCGATATTTAAATTTAGTGGAGTATCTTTTTTGCAGCAAATTAATGTTAAAAACCAAAACAATAAACCTCTTAAACATGTAAGTAAAATCGTTCCACCAAATACTGTATAATGTTTCTTTTTTGTTCGCAGTAAAATTTCGCACACCTTCAGTCAAAAGGAGGCTTGATTGTTCAGAGGCGTAAACTCATTAAAACACGACTTTCCTTCAATTATGTTATACTGAACAAAAATCTGCCAACCCTTTGAAAAAACGAAACTGAAATAGGGCCACTCTGTTATCTTCACTGAACATTGTCGTCTTTCCGATGTATTGCTGTCATGGTAACTTCATAACAAGCTACCACTGGTCACCAATTAATTGTTTATGAAGCTAAGCAACAATAGATAACCAAACAAGCGCAGTAAAGCAGAAAACTGTGGCTGCTGTATCATGACAACGCCAATTAGATATGGTTTACGCTTGCCATCAAGTTTACGCGACTTTTCCCTGAACACAAAATTGTAAACAAGCGGCCGATGGGAAACTACGCTCACCAGAGCTCAAGTGGGCATAAATCTCCCCACACACACACACCCGTGGTGGCCATTTATTTTAACAGACCATAATGGTTTAGTAGAGGCCAATCCCAGGACCATTGGTGCCACATTATTTTGAAATCAACCATTGTTTTCTTTTGTTGCCGTCGCATACATTATAGTCAGCTTTGAACCATCTTAGGGCTAGAGTCCAAAATGTTACATACCAAGGTCTTGTATTTCTTCAGATGCAGAATTTAAAATCACTTTTGGCCGTTTATCGGTGTGACGATCACACAGATCCCTCTAACAAACTTGGATTTCTCGACCACACTGATGCAGTATATGTAATTTGGTATCAGTTAGCCCAGTAGTTTTAGAAAAATTAAAAACTATTTAATATTATGGCCCCAGGATCATTAAGCTGATTGCAAATATCAACTATTATGTCATAAGCTGCAACAGAACCAGAAAACCCTGTCTTTTCCATACAAAATCCTAAGTGACCGAATGTGACCTTGACGTAAGAAAGGTTAAGGTCAACGAAATGTCATCATTTGAACAAATTCGATAGGGACCGGGTCCTATATATGGTATACCAAGTTTCAAGGTCATCGGTCGATTGGTTCCTGAGAAGGCGATTTTCAAAGGTTTTTACCATATATGGGCATGGCGGACATTTTGGTCACGTGACCCAGATTATTCAGAATATATGTTTGTTCTTCCACCCCATGGCAGTTTCACATATAATTTGGTTCCAGTTGGCCTTGTAGTTTCAGAGGAGATGTCGTTTGGAATTCTTTGGATGCTTAAATGAGAAAAGAGGGTAGGAACATTTATCTCCCCTTTTTATGTCCACTTTTTTTATTTTCTAACTCCATTTTCAAGATGCTGAGAGACCTCTAAATAAATTCGTATCATAGTTTGTGTGAGAAAGTAAGGTGCATTAAACTCCTTAAATACGCGTGCTACGAATTTCAAATCCCCGACTATCAGAACACAATGACGGACGGGCCTCCGTGACCTAGTGGATAAGAGCGCTGACTCTTAGTCATTAGGTCTCTCACCGCCGTAGGTTCGAGCCTCGCTCGGGCCACGTGTGAGACGCCAAGTTCTGCAATGGAAGGTCAGGTGGTTTTTCTCCGGGTACTCCGGTTTTCGCCCACCTCTGATTAACGATCGGCTCGATATGAGTGAAATAATCTTGAAAGGGCCGTAAAACCCAAACCAAAAAAAAAAAAAAAAAAAGAACACAATGACGTAACTATATCTCATCTAGATCTGGAGTTACGGCCCTTTGAATGCTAAAAAGGTGATTTCTGTAATATATTTGTGTCGGCTCCATAACTTTTTGAGACATTTTCTTGAAAGTTTATGAAAATGTACATCACCATGATATGTTATACAGAAAACAAGAACCATAACTCTGAATTATCTGCTTTTGGAATCACCTCCCTTTGAACATTGAAATCAGTGCGCCTAGTCACAAATTTGTGCCATTTCTACAATACCAAAATTTCCTTGAAGCCTTGCAAACATGTGAAAAGCAATATAAGATAACATGAACATAAGAACCATAAGTCCGGCTTAGTCATGTTTAAGTTATGGCTCTTTGAACATTGAAAATAACAGTTTCTATGATATATGTGTATCTACTCTGCTAACAGAAAACTAACTGTTTGGAGGTATTACACGACCCGCAGAAAAAGCGACCGACTGAAGTCGGTTGATTTTCTAAGAGTGCCCTAAAATCACCGTGTCATTCTGTCATTAGTCAGTCTGTCAGTCTTTCTGTCCGTCCGTAACCCGTTTGTGAAAATTGGTGATAGTGACTTAACCGCTTGGAATATTTGCACAATTTTTGGCATACTGATAGATATCAATGAGATCTAACCAATGAATTTGCGAAATATTACATTCCATTTAGTATAGCCTTGCCGAGGCGAACAATGTGAAAATTTTCGAACTGCTTCTCCTCTGAAACCGTTGGGCCGATTGAAGTCAAATTTCATATGAAGCCTCTATGGGATGGGGGAAACCACAATTTGCTAATGGGGTCAAGGTCACAGGACCAAAATGGCCGCCAAGCCATATATGGTCTGTCTGTCTGTCCGTCCGTAACCCGTTTGTGAAAATTGGTGATAGTGACTTAACCGCTTGAAATATTTAAACAATTTTTGGCATACTGATAGATATCAATGAGATCTAACCAATGAACTTGCCAAATATTACATTCCATTTAGTATAGCCTCGCCGAGGCGAAAAATGTGAACATTTTCGGACTGCTTCTCCTCGGAAACTGTTGGTCCGATTGAAGTCAAATTTCATATGGAGCCTCTATGGGATGGGGAAAACCAAAATTTGCTCATGGGGTCAATGTCACATGGCCAAAATGGCCGCTAAGCCATATATGGTAAAAACCCTTCAAAAATAGTCTTCTCCAGAACAC
This sequence comes from Lucinisca nassula, assembly GCA_963580285.1. Taxonomy (NCBI): domain Eukaryota; kingdom Metazoa; phylum Mollusca; class Bivalvia; order Lucinida; family Lucinidae; genus Lucinisca; species Lucinisca nassula. The sequence goes on along the minus strand of OY757013.1, from coordinate 91,677,063 downwards.
TGGGCAGATTTCCACGAAACTTCATAAATAGCATCTGGGACGTAGGCCCATCATAAATTGCTAAAATGGTGACCGTGGGTTGACCTTGACCTTCTTTGTGCCTAGGTCAAACTTTGACACATATGCTTTTGTATTGGAAAAGTGAGAATGCATTTTATCCTGCAAACGATTCAGAATACAGTACTAAGGTATAAGATATATTTTTGCTCCTTACGATAAGGCGCATTTATTGGGGGAACCGTTTTAGGTCCAGGTCACATGACCAAAATGGCCACCATACCCATATATGGTAACACTCATAAAGCTAAAAGCATCCGGCGGGTCGTGCACTTCAGCTGAAGCACTGGTTTTCCATAAACTCCACATGAAGGTCAAGCACCATGAGGGTTCTGCAGAAAATGAGAACTAATTCTGGTGTACTTCCTTTTGGAGGCAAGGTCCTTTGAATATAGAAAAATGTCATCTCATGTATTCATGTCAGCTTCACTTTGAATTCCTCCTTATCAGTGCTATGGCACTTGCTTGGTGTGTGTGTTGTGGCAGGGCATGATACAGTGCTTGTAGCGTTTTTATTTGTTTATTTATTTAATTAATTACATCTAATTTATTTATTATTTTGATGTGGCTGGGTGAAGCATACCAGTACAAAGCTGTAATGGAATTTGGAAGTGTTATGCATCCACGTAAACAAGTCCGTGAAATGAACACCCCCTTAAACCCCAATTTATATAGAGAAAACTGGGGTTTACAGGGGTAAACCTTAATTTTCTTATTTCTGCTCAAAGACATAGGTTGTGGGTACTCGTTAGAACCGCCGTAGTGAGGAGGTTCTAACGAGCACCCACAACCTATGTTTGCAGTATCAAAAAGAAAAATATCAGTGATTTTCATAAAAAGTAGCCATTTTGGAGGTAAGAAAAAATGCACTAGTGGCACGGGTGTGAAATCGTAATGGAAATAACAAGAACACCGCAAGCGGTGCCATGCTCGTCTGTTTTTCCATGTCACAGAGACAAATCAGTCAATTTGCATGATAGAGTTATGGAACTTCGTCAAAATATACCGTATTCACCCCAATTACCACACCGTGTGCTTAGTTTTTTTTTCAAAATTGTGTCAAAAAATTGTAATGAAGTGTTTCAGAAAAAAAATCGGAAAGGGGAGATAATTCAGCCATAATCAACAATATAATTGTAGCTCTTGTTATGGTGAGTTTGTGTATGAAGTTTCATGAAGGTAGGTCAAATAGTTTTGGAAATATTGTCAAGGTTAAGGTTCTTGGTTAAATTTTTGTAAAGTCACAGGTAAAAAAAGTTGGTATCAGTGATAAAGGTCTTGTCCCAAGAAACATTCATGTGAAGTTTGAAGGCTCTGTTACAAATAGCATTGGAATGCGAGTAAACGATGTGCATAAAATCAGGTCAAAAGTCAAGGTCACTTGTCAAAAAGGTTGGTATCTGTCCCAAGAAACATTCATGTGAATTTTGAAGGCTCTGTTACAAATAGTATTGGAATGGGTGTAAACAATGGGTATAAAAACCATGTCAAGATCACATGTCAAAAAGGTTGGTAGCAGGGAAAAAGGTCTTGTCCCAAGGAACATCCATGTGAAGTTTGAGGGCTATGTTTCAAATAGTATTGGAATGGGAGTAAAAATGTGTTTCAGAAAAAAAAAACGGAAAATGGGAGTAAGTTCAGCCATAATCAGTAATTACCCTTTTTCAGAATGTAGCTCTTGTCATGGTGAGTATGTGTATGATGCTTCATAAAGGTAGGCCAAATATGTTTGGAAATGTGGTCAAGGATAAGGTTTCTGGTTAATTTTTTTGTAAAATAGGTCAAAGTCCAAACGTACTGCGATGTCCAATCTCAGTGTACACTGTTTGTCTATGTCCCTACAGATAGCCCTTTTACGAAGCACCCTGATGTCTCAGCGACAAGAATACCATGGCTGTAAATAATCGCCACCAGGATTTCATAGACGGTCAGTAATAGTCACGTGGACAATCGATGGGAAAAGTAACTTCGGGTCGATCATTAACAGTCGATCACAAAACAGTATTTTTATTTATTCATTTAAATATTTACATGTGTGTATATGGAATAAGTCTAATATTTATAAACAACACTGGTTACATAATTTTACAAAGACAAACTTAAAGGGACAGTTGACTCGCAATCTATTCCACTTAGGTTAAGACAGAATGAAAATTAGTCTGGGTCCAATTAAATTTCAGTCTTAATACAAGTGGAATACACTTGAATCACACTTGAATTACACATGAAGTACACACACTCATTCACACCCTCACATACTTAACATAATGTTCTTTCTCCCTTCCTGTTGATGATAAGGACCTGATGAGTGTTTATGGCACCATAATGTTGTATATAAACTTTATATTAACCAGTATATTCACAGTAATGACTGTTTCACCAACCAGTTTTTGCCTCTGTGTTATACCGTGGCGATTACATCTATAGCTGCTCACCGCCGAATAAAATGTAGTAACAGGGGCGGGGGACACATAAACCCCTTTACATCATTCTATACTCATCATCCATATCATCACTGCCTCATATCACTGATGCCTCATATCACTGATGCCTCGTATCACCGTTGTCTTATATCAACGACGCCTCATATTAACGATGCTTTATATCAACAATACCTCATATCAATGATTGACGTCAGGTGAGCGATTCAGGCTGCAATGTTGATATTCTATAAGTGTAACTGCAATGTCCCCAACACGGACAGTATGCGCCCACGAAGGACTGTTCCGGACAAGGTCATAGTGTTGCGTGTTGCAATTATATACTGTAGGTTCAGTCAGTATACATAAAGTATTTTAAATAGAGAAAGTAGACATCCTTACAGGTCAAAGAAGTTTTAAGTGGAATTTGTAATAAGCTTTGAAACTGGGAGCATGACTGGAATACTAGGAAATTAAGATGGGAGTCTCTCAAGAAAAGGATTAAAGACGGTAGGCTCATGCTTTTATACAAAGGTCTAAAGGGTGCGTCCAGCATTCCAACAGATGACCTTATTCCCCAAGCTAGGCACTGTAGAAATCACCATTCATTGGCTTCCAGACTCTTACTACAAGAATACTCCCAGCAGGCAAATGTCGCTATGGCAACGTCAAATCAACGTCGACGTAGATGTGACGTTGAATATACGTCATGACGTTGTACCGGCGTTGATGTGACGTCACAATTACGTCATGTGCCTGCTGGGCTCGTTCTTCCCCAGAACCATTAGAGATTGGTATGTCCTTCCCGATATGATTATGTCGACAGCTGAAGGAGCTGATGATTGTGTAGCTAAGTTAGAGCTAGGGACTAACTTCCCATATCATGGTTCCTGGTGAATGAATGTCATTTGTCGTATCACCAGTAACAATTTGATTCTGAACACCAGGGTAACACTATTATTTCTATTCGTGGCTAAAACTACGGGTTTCCTTAGCTGATGTGCTAGAATCAACCATATATAGTCCACCTTGGGTACTTGTAGAATGTTTTCAAAGGATTTATCTGGTCTAAAACAAATACTGTAAAATCTTAAAAATTCGGACACCTTGAGAACTTGCTGTGGCCGTTGTTAAGTCCATTCTTACGCTTTCGTAAGACATCCTAAAATTTGCCATTACCTTGAAAATAAGTCAGTCAGCACAAACACCATTCCGTAGTTCTGGTCAACCATTTCATATAGTCTTCATTGGTTTGCATTCAATCAACGAGCACGTATCCTGAAATTGAAACTAAACACTTATAATACAAGTAAAAAATTGCTCCATGTTGGAGCAAAGGAGGAAGCGCTGCGGAAAAAAACGTTTGTTTTAAACCTTTAATTTCATTAAAATGTTTCATAATTTTGCATGTCTTTAAAGGGTTGGACCTTTGTTTGTATTGGAGTTTAACAGCCCAGTGAACACTATTTAGGTCAATATTGAGCCGATCAGTTTACCTATGGCAAGCTTTTATAAGCGGCTTACCCGGAACAGTGCATATTCTTCCGCCAGAAACTGACAACTGCCCTTCTTGAATCAGCGGAAGGGACAGAATGAAACATTGCGAACAGGTCATAAAGAGCATTTCGCCGCAAATAAGCAACCGAATACTTCAAAAATTTTGAATGACTTCAGAATTATCTCTGTGAGGTCTGTCTATCACCAGTCAATGACACATTACCTGATTGGTCGTCATTATCCCCTCGCAACAACGTTGCGGTGGATATATAGCATCTCTGCCGTGCGTCCGTGTGCGGGTGTGGGTGTTTGTCCGTGTGTCCGGAACCTTGTGAACAGGATTGAAGACAAAGCCATCAGCGAAGAAGCATCAAACCTTCCAGAATTATTCCACATGGAGAGAGGATAAATACTATTGATTTTCAAGGTCAAGGGTCAAATGTCAAGCTAACAATGGATTTGAGATTAAAAACATTGTGAATAGGATAAAAGACAAAGCTATCATCACAGAAGCACCAAACCTTCCACAAATGTTTTCCGTGGAAAGATGATGAACACTACAGATTTTCAAGGTCTAGGGTCAAATGTCAAGGTCACTATAGACTTAACATTAAAAACCTTGTGAACAGGATAGACAACAAAGCTATCATCATAGAAGCATCAAACCTTCCATAAATGTTTCCCATGGAGAGAGGATCAGCCCTTTTTGAAATTCAAGGTCACTGGTCAAAAGTCAAGATCACAATGGCCTTGACATTAAGAACCTTGTGAACAGAATAGAAGACAAAGCTATCATCATAGATGCATCAAACCTTCCGAATATGTTCCCCATATAGGAAGGATGAGCCCTATTGATTTTCAAGGTCAAGGTTCGAATGTCAAGGTCAAAATGGTTTTGATAGAAATATAATCATAGAAACATGAAACCTTCCAAAAATAATCCCCGTGGATAGAGAATGAATCCTAATGATTTTCAAGGTCAAGGGTCAGATGTCAAGGTCACAATGGACTTGACATTTAAAACCTTGTGAACAAGATAGAAGATAAAACTATTTTACAGAAGCATTAAACCTTCCACAATTGTCCCCATGGAGAGAGGATGAACACTATTCATTTCAAGGTCAAAGGTCAGGGTCACAGGTGACTTGACATTAAAAATCTTGTGAACAAAGCTATTATCATAGGAGCACCAAACATTCCGGAACTGTTCTCCATGGAAAGAGGATAAAGTATTTTGATTTTCAAGGTCAAGGGTTGAAGTTCAAGGTCACAATCGACCTTGTGAACAAGATAGAAGACAAAACGACAATCATTGAAACAGCATACCTTCCACGGGTGCTCCCCATGGAGAGATGATGAATCCTATTGATTTTCAAGGTCAAGAGCCAAGGTCACAATAGACGACATTAAAGCATTGTGAACACGATAGAAGACAATTATCATCATAGAAGCATCAAACCTTCCACAAATGTTCCCCATGGAGAGAAAATGAACCCTATATGGATTTGACATTAAAAACCTTGCGAACAGGATAGAAGACAAAAGCTATCATCATAGAAGCACCAAACCTTCCATAAATGTTTCCCATGGAGAGAGAATGAACCGAATTGATTTTCAAGTTCAAGGGTCAAAGGTGAAGATCACAATGGACTTGACATCAAAATCCTTGTGAAGTGGATAGAAGACAAAGCATTCATCACAGAAGCATCAAACCTTCCACAAATGTTCCCCATGGAGAGGGTGAACCGTTTTGATTTTCAGGGTCAAAGGTCAAGGTTACAATGAACATAACATAAAAAACATCGGGAACAGGATAGAAGACAAAACAATCATCTTTGAATCATTCAACCTTCCATAAATGTTGCCCATGGAGAGCGAATGAACCATATTGATGTTGAAGGTCAGGGATCAGATGCCATGGTCACAATGGACATGTCATTTAAAATCTTGTGAATAGGATAGAAGACAAAGCTAGCATCACAGAAGCATCGAAAGTAATATTTTAATGCTTATATAGGTCTAATATATTCAGATTGGATTTAGATGTTGATGAGTTGTATGTAGATGCGAGGGATTGCCGTGATTCTTTTTTAGCTCACCTGTCACGTAGTGACGAGGTGAGCTTTTGTGATCACTTTTCGTCCGTCGTGCGTCCGTAAACAATTTCTTTAAACGAAATCTCCTTCTAAACCACTGATCGGATTTTGACCAAACTTCACGGTGGTCGCCTTTCAAAGTTGTTCAAATGGTTCCGGTCCGCAGCACATCAAGGTCACAGGAGACAAAAATAGATTTTTAATGAAAACTTAAAAAATCTTCTCCTCTGAAACCGCAAAGCCCAAGTCTTCGATATTTGGCGTGTAGCTTCATCTTGTGGACCTCTACCAAGATTGTGCAAATTATAGCCCTGGGCCAAAAATTCCCCCGCTCTGGGGCCCTTTGGTTTGACATAGACTTATATAGGGAAAACCTTTAAAAATCTTCTTGTCTGAAACCAGAAGGCTCAGGTGTTTGATATTTGCTATGAAGCTTCGTCTTATGGACCTCTATCAAGATTGTTCAAATTATAGCACTTGGGCCAAAAATGCCCCCACCCCGAGACCTCTATCAAGATTGCTCAAATTATAGCACTGGGGCCAAAAATGCCCCCACCCCGAGGCCCTTTGATTTTACATGGATTTTACATTTTATAGGGAAAACCTATAAAAAATCTCCTTGTCTGAAACCAGAAGGTTGGGGTGTTTGATATTTGGTATGAAGCTTTGTCTTGTAGACCTATCTACATGTATCCATCTATCTACTGATACTGCGTCGGTCACATTTGAATATAACCGCAGGTGTATATTACATACACTTCATGTTTTGCAGGAAGAACGCCTACACAGTAATCATGCAATTACGGTAGGAATCTTTACCGTGCATAGGGTATGGTTCTCCCTGCACAGGTGGCTCCAGTTAACGTCCCGATCCGAAGGACGATGCACTTTATGACATTCATAAACCTCTATCAAGATTGTTCAAATTATAGCCCTTGGGCCCAAAATGCCCCCATCCCGTGGCCCTTTGGTTTGACATATAAAGGAAAAATCTTAAAAAACAAATTCTTCCCTGAACCTGCAAGGCCCAGGTCTTTGATATTTGGTGTGCAGCTTCATCTAGTGGACCTCTGCCAAGATTGTTCAAATTAAAGCCCTGATGCCAAAAATGTTCCCGCTCCGGGGCCCTTGGTCTAATGGTCTAACATAGACATACATTGTTGTTTTTTTTTGGCTTTGGTTTTACGCCCTTTTAAGATTATTTCACTCATATCGAGCCGATCGTTAATCAGAGGTGGGCGAAAACCGGAGTACCCGGAGAAAAACCACCTGACATTCCGTTGCAGAACTTGGCGTCTCACATGTGACCCGAGCGAGGCTCGAACCCACAGCGGTGAGAGACCTAGTGATTAAGAGTCAGCGCTCTTATCCACTAGGCCACGGAGGACCAGACATTCAATGGAAAAACCTTTAAAAATCTTCTTGTCTGAAACCAGCAGGTGTTTGATATTTGGAATGAAGCTTTGTTTTGTGGACCTCTATCAAGAGTATTTAAACTATAGCCATGGGGCCAAAAATGCCCCCGCTCCGGGACCCTTTGGTTTTACATATAGACGTGCATGGGGAACACCTTTAAAACCTTCTTGTCTGAAAACAGATAGCTGAGGTGTTTGATATTTGGTATGAAGCTTCGTCTTATGGACCTCTATCAAGAATGTTCAAATTATAGCCCTTGGGCCAAAAATGCCCCGCCACGGGGCCCACTGGTTTTACATGGACTTATACAGGAAACATCTTAAAAATTATTCTCTTCTGAAACCGCAAGGTCCGGGTCTTTGATATTTGGTGTGTAGCTTCATCTAGTGGATTTCTACCAAGATTGTTCAAATTATAGCCCTTGCGCCAGAAATGCCCCCGCCCCGGGGCCCTAGTGGATTTCTACCAAGATTGTTCAAATTATATCCCTTTCGCCAGAAATGTCCCCGCCCCGTGGCCCTTTAGTTTTACATTGACTTATAAAGGAAAAATCTTTAAAATATATTCTTCTCTGAAACCGCAGGGCCCAGGTCTTTGATATTTGGTGTGAAGCCTCATCTAGTGGATCTCTATCACGTTTGTTCATATTAGAGCCCTGGGTCCAAAACGTGGTCCTTTGGTTTTACATTGACTTATATAGGGAAAAAATCTTCAAAAATCTTCTTGTCTGATATCAAAAGGCTCAGATGTTTAATACTTGATATGAAGCTTCGTCTTGCAGACCTCTATCAAGATTGTTCAAATTATGTCCCTGGGGCCAAAAATGCCCCCGCCCCGGGCCCTTTGGTTTTACATTGACTTATATAGGGAAAATCATAAAAACTCTTCTCTGAAACCACAAGGCCCAGGTCTTTGATAATTGGTGTGGAGATCCAACTAGAAGACCTCTACCAAGATTATTCAAATTATAGCCATTGGGTCAAAATGGCCCGTCCCGGAACCCACTGGTTTCCGGGCATAGATGTAGATGCGGTTTTAACGGGAATCTACAATCTATCTTTAACCAGAAATTAGAATAAAATAATATGTACCACCATTAACCCAGTTTTACCATAAAAAGTGGGGTTTAAGGGGGTCAAAATTATATAGGCGTGTTTTTCGGAAATCCAGGTAGCAGTCATTTACAAAAAAAAAAAAAACTTTATTTGTGCCGCTGTGAGTTCAGGGTGTTGCCTACATGTTAGAAAATTATTTGTAGAATATTGACTGAATCATGTGTTGGGTATTGCAAAAAGTGTAGACCCATATCAGAACGCGGTGTCTGATCAGGGTCTACATTGTTTGCTTAAGGTGTAACTATTTGACCCATTTTGTCCCGTAAACCCCTAAAGGGGTACCTTGGCAAACAGTGCAGGCCCAGATCAGACGCCGCGATCAGGGCCTACACTGCAAAACGTTCAGCCTTTTTCCCAATAAATTTTGAAGAAAACACAACTCGTCACCCCTAAATTTTGAAATGGATTCCAGCTATGTATAAACAGGAAGATTCCATTTGGTACAAAAAGGGTTAAGGGTTAAACGAAACAGTTCTACACTCAGAGAAACTCGACCTATCAGAACTGCCAGTGCTTTGATTTATTTACCCTTTGACCCCTGAGTTTCCGGAATGGACTGTACCATCACTGATTTTGGGCACGTCCATTCTACTAAATATGGTATCTAGCTTTAAAGCGTTATCAGGATGGCAAGTAATATATCCTAATAAAGTGGCTCATTATGAGCCATATCATCAGGATCTACATGGTTTGCATAAGTATCTGTGCTGGTCTTCAGGGTTGAAAGGGTTAACCTTTGCTGTAGTAACAGGCTTAATTATTACGCAGTAAACAATAATTGGAATCGAAAGGGATAGTTCTAAACCGTAGATTGTACCATCCTGTGTTGGAACACTGTCATCTATTTCAAACACACATAGACATACCCTCCTCTGTTTCAAACACTGAATTTTAATTTTGGGACAACAACGAAATATCAGAAGTATATTCAAGACTGTACTGACAGACAATAAAACAGTAATCAAAACCGAATACCCTTTCGACGATTAAAACGAAAAATATAGTTCGTTATTAAAAGTCCAGAATGTATCAAAAATAGAATGCGAATGGCAAAACTTCAGATTGCAAATGTATAATTAAATGTAGTCGCAAATAAAAATTGTTAAAACTGTGTTTTAATTGTATCTATAATCCGAACTTCTGTAACTGACAATTCGCTTACATCAATGAAAAGTCAAGTTTCATGAATACATAGTCCGTGTCTCAAACTCATTACAAATGGCGCTGCGTACCAACGCAGCGCAATCAAACAAACTGATATATTTTAAAACATGTCAGGCGAAAAACAGATGAAGAAAAGGCGGAATACCTGAACGATTATTTATCGTCGATATCAACAATAAATGACACTGGAGTTCAGTTGCCTAATTTTGAATCTAAAACTAGAAACTCGTTTAATGATAAAACATCTTTAGCTCTAGAAATTTAAAATTTAATTGACTTATTAAAACCAAATAAAGCGATTGGTCCTGATCTAATTAGTAACATGTTTAATAGGTCGTTTAGAGAGGGGGTGTTTTGGTTGTTCATTTATCTATCTGATATAAATCTGCGTTTTATGTACATGTTGTTTGCTTGTATGTGTCCTACTTGTTCATATATGATAATTATCAAATAGCCATGTTCATATGTTCTACATGTATTAGCGTCAACCTTGTATGGGGAGGGACGTAACTAATGTTTTGAGAACTTGTGGCCCGACCCATTTGCTTTTTTTTTCCTATTACTGCTACTCGCTCACGTCTGAGCATAACAGGCAGGATTTCCTGGGTGGTAACCAGTACTTTCAGTTTTTTAAGCAATGTGGATGAAGTGCCTTGCTCAAGGGCACAGCACTTTGGTCAGCGTGAGGCTCGAACCGCAACCTCTTGATTACTAATCCGATACGCTACCACTGCACCAAAGCGCTCCACCTGGCTTTGTTGTAGCAATAAAATATGATTAAACTAAAATAAACTATCTATGTTTTTTAGCAGAAATATGAACAAGAGCTGTCGCATGACAGCATAGCTCGCCTGTTTCGCGTCTTCAAGATACGAGGGTAGGCTGAATAGTTGTGAGCCCGACCAAGAAGCAGGTATCGAACAGCCATGAAATTTTGTATTCATTAAATCCAAACCTTTATTATTTGATTTGACTCAAATGACTTCAAGTTTGCCTGCAATAACGTAGAAATTCTAGACTTTGAAAATTGATACTAGCACGTTTTTGAGAAAATGGACAAAATCTGGCATCGTGGTGTCATCAAGTACCTCCATAAAAAGGGGTTAGCTCCTAAGGACATTCATGCCGATATGGTTACTACATAAGGGGATGATGCTTCTTCGTATGCAACCGTGAAAAGGTGGGCAGCAAATTTTAAGATGGGCAAGGACAGCCTTGAAGATGATGACGGGTGTGGACGACCCACAACGGCAACAACTGAGGAAACTATCAGCCAAGTGCACAGGGCCTTGATGGATGACAGGCGTTTAACTGTGAATCAGTTAGCTAGCACTGTTGAACGAGTAGAGAACATTCTACACAGTGAATTAGGAATGTCGAAGGTTTCCCCCAGATGGGTGCCACGGCTTTTGACGCCTGACCAAAAGTTGACCAGACTGAACCTGTCACAAGCCAACTTGGCTATTTTTGAAGCAGACCAAGATGTTTTTCTTGACCGTTTTGTCACTCAGGATGAGTGTTGGGTTCATCACTTATAGCCAGAGACCAAAAGACAATCCATGCAATGGAAGCACCCTGGCGCACCCCCTCCAAAGAGGGCAAAGGTCGTCTCCTCTGCATGGAAGGTGATGGCATCAGTGTTCTGGGATGCCAAGAGTATAATATTCATAGATTACCTTCAAAAGGCAGAACAATTAATGGGGAGTATTATGCAGATCTGTTAAAACAATTGCGAAAAGCAATTAAGGCTAAACAAAACAAAATTGACAAAAGGGGTCTTGTTCATAAATCGGTTGTCGCAATGGCTGCTGTGCATGACTGTGGCTTCGCACTTGTCGATCACCCTCCGTATTCACCTGATCTAGCTCCATCAGATTATTTCCTGTTGCAAAACATGAAAAAACACTTGGCTTGGAGCATTATCGGTCAGACGAGGAGGTGATAGCTGCTGTGGAGGAGTTTTTCAGGGTCCAAGATGAGACCTTCTATACCACTGGGATCCAAGGACTCCAGCATCGCTGGAGGAAGTGTGTGGACAGGAAGGGAGACTATGTTGAAAATAAGGCACTTTCAGCATGGACAAACCATTGGATCTTAATCAGGCTCAGAACTTTTCAGCCTACCCTCGTATAAGGTAAAATTTATGAACCATTAAAAAAAAGGTCACACTCACATAGATATATTTTGAGTTCAATAATCACGTTCGCATGGAACATATGTTCCCGATATTACATTTCAGAATCAAATTCTGTCTGAATTAAAAGGCAAAATCATTGAACCATGAAAATAGGTCACAATGACCTAAAGATATTTCTATGTCAATCATCGGGTCACATGGAACTAATAATCCAGGTGAGACATTTCTCCATCAAATAGTATTCAAGATAATAGGCAAAATCACTGAACCGAGAAATATAGGTCAAACTCACCAAGATACAATTCAAGCTCAATCATGGGGTCACATGGAATGAATAATCCAGGTATGACATTTCTCCATCAAATAGTATTGAAGATAACAGGCAAAATCACCGAACCATGAAACATAGGTCACACTGACCTGGATATATTTTGCGGTCAATTATCGGGTCACATGGAACTAACAATCCAGGGATGACATTTCCCCATCAAATAGTATCCAAGACTAGAAAAAGTGTCCATAGGACACGGATGCCCCCGCCAAATGCCATTCATGAAACGGTTTACTATATGGAACTAAGTCAAGGGCAGATAATTCAAAAACAAAAAATGGAAGAGTTGTCTTCCTTGTTCATGACACATCGTCTCAGTGTGATGAATGCACCTGTGACGTTTTATGAATATATTCCATACGGTTTAGGAGTTATGGCCCGGACACGGTTTACTATATGGAACTAAGTCAAGGGCAGATAATTCAAAAACCAAAAATGCAAGAGTTGTCTTCCTTATTCATGACACATCGTCTCAGTGTGATGAATGCACCTGTGAAGTTTCATGAATATATTCCATACGGTTTAGGAGTTATGACCCGACACGGTTTACTATATGGAACTAAGTCAAGGGCAGATAATTCAAAAACCAAAAATGCAAGAGTTGTCTTCCTTATTCATGACACATCGTCTCAGTGTGATGAATGCACCTGTGAAGTTTCATGAATATATTCCATACGGTTTAGGAGTTATGGCCCGACACGGTTTACTATATGGAACTAAGTCAAGGGCAGATAATTCAAAAACCAAAAATGCAAGAGTTGTCTTCCTTATTCATGACATATAGTCTCAGTGTGATGAATGCACCTGTGAAATTTTATGAATATATTCTATACGGTTTAGGATTTATGGCCCGGACACGGTTTACCAATATGGAACTAAGTCAAGGGCAGATAATTCAAAAAACCAAAAATGCAAGAGTTGTCTTCCTTGTTCATGACACATCATCTCAGTGTGATGACTGCACCTGTGAAGATTCATGAATATATTCCGTACGGTTTAGGAGTTATGGCCCGGACACGGTTTACTATATGAAACTAAGTCAAAGGCAGATAATTCAAAAACCAAAAATGCAAGAGTTGTCTTCCTTGTTCATGACACATCGTCTCAGTGTGATGAATGCACCTGTGAAGTTTCATGAATATATTCCATACGGGTTAGGAGTTATGGCCCGGACACGATGTCGGGACGGACGAACGAACGGACGAACGAACGGACGGACAGGGATAAAACTTAATGCCCTTCCGCTATTCTCCGAATAGGCGGGGGCATAATAATAGGCAAATTGATTGAACCATGAAATACAGGTCATAGTGACCTAGATATATTTTGAGGTCAATAATGGGGTCACATGGAACTAATAACCCAGGTATAACATTTCTCCATCAAATCGTACTCAAGATAATTGGCAAAATCACTGGGCCATGAAATGTAGGTCATCATGACCTAGATATATTGTGCGGTAAATTATCGAGTCACATTGAACAAATAATCCAGGTATGACATTTCTTCATTAAATAGTATTCAAGATAATAGGCAAAATCACTGAACCATGAAATATAGGTCAACCAAATCTACCAATTATAAACTCTCCCAAATAAACACCATACCAGTAGACTCTGTATCTGAAATATTATGTTTTTTTTATAAAGTAGAGGGGACGGGGCATGGACCCAATGGAGCTCTGGTTGGTATCACTAAATGCGTCTTACTAAAAGGAACAGAGACATATATATGGTTTAGCCGTCGGGATATGTATGGCTCCTGAGATGTAAGGCCTTTTATAAGCAGTGGAGGAATTGGGGCATGGCCGATCTCAGAAAAGCCCAAGATTGTTGTCACTGAATGTGTGTTATCATAAGGACCAAGAATATATATGGTTAAAAGGTGGGGATCTGAACGGTCTCTGAGATATACGGCCCTTTTATGAAGTGGAGTGGCGGCGCATGGCCCCAGCACATTGTCCCATCACAAAGGGTCACCCATGCTGGTGTGAATGAATGGGTTTTATCATAAGGAACAAGAATATATGTGGTTAAGTGGTGGGGATCTGAACGGTTTCTGAGATATATGGCTTTTAATGAAGTAAAGAGGTAGGGCATGGCCTGTGGCACCCCGAGGGTGGGACCCCATACTGGTGTCACTGATTGTGTTTTATCATGAGGAACATGAATACATATGGTTTAGGGGTGGGGCTCTGAACAGTTTCTCAGATATGTGGCCTTTTGTAAAGTCGAGGGGTGGAGCATAGCCCCGGTGCTCCCTGGGTGATCCGTATGTTGGTGTCACTGAATGTGTCTTATCAAAAGGAACAAGAATATGTATGGTTGAGGGGTGGGGATCTGTAAGGTTTGTGTGATATTGTGCCTTTTATGAAGTGGAGGGGTGGGACATGGCCCCCGCACATAATAGGGGACCCCCAAGTTGGCGTCACTTAATCAACTTTTTGTGTGTGTTTTTTTTTTTTTTTTTTTTTGATTTAAGGTTTAACGTCCCCGTCAACACTGTAAAGGTCATTTTGGAGACGTTGCTTCCAATTTTGTGGGACTTTTATCCGACATTGAGATGAAATAACATCTCAAGCTCTGCCGCCCAATGAAAGCAATAGGGTTTATATGCATGGACGGTCCGACTTGGCCTGGGCAGGCTAAGATCCTCTAAGCGGATTACCAGTACTCGTGTGCGAGTCGGTTTCAGCTCTGCGTTGAATGATCATGCAGCCCATCAATTTCTTCAAGCCCCGATGGGCGGGGCCGTTAATGCAACTTATAAGGAACAAGAATTTATATTGTTTAGGGTGGGCTCTGTAAGGTTTCAGGGATATTGGGCCTTTTATGAAGTGGTGGGGGTGGGGCAAAGCCCTGGTGCATCCCGTGGGCCCCCAGGTTGGTGTCACGGAATGCTTCTTATCAAAAGGAACAAGAATATATACGGTTAGGGGTGGGGATCTGAATGGTTTCTGAGATAAATGGCATTTTATGAAGTGGTAGGGGTGGGGCTTTTTCCCCGGCACACCCCGGGGACCCTCAGATTGGTGTCATTTAATAGGTATTATCATAAGGAACAAGAATATATATGGTTTAGGGGTGGAGATCTGTAAGGTTTCTGAGATACAGTATATATGTCTATAACACTTTATGAAGTAGAGGGGGCGGGGCATGGCCCCGGCACAACCTCGAGGACCCCCGAGGTTGATATAAAAGCATATGGCTGAGAGAGGTTTACTCAAGGAACATTTCTATGAAAGTTTTAACAAAATATCTGCAATGACTTTGCAGTAAATCCCATTTTTCAATTTTCCCCATTATAAGTCTACTGGAACTAGAAGTTGCCATAACAACCAAACTAAAAAGCCGAATTTCATAAAAAAAACAGCAACAAACTTTCAGTCATCCAGCCCAAAGATGCTACAGATGAAATTTGGGCCCAATTGGTCCAGTGGCTTCAGAGGTGATGCCGCTTGAAAATGTTGACGTCACACGACGACGACGACGCAGACGACGACGGACTACTGTCCCTCGGAGCCTTCGGCGCACAAGATATCTTGTTTGCACAACATCGATCTTGTGCGGGCAACAAAATATCTTGTGCGCACAACTTATTATCTTGTTCGCCCAAGATATCGTGTGCGCACAAGTTATTATCTTGTTCGCACAACATATCTTGTGCGCACAAGGAAGATGCTGTGCAAACAAGATAGATGTTGTGCAAACAAGATAATATCTTTTGCGCACAAGATATCTTGTTCGGACAACTGAATAACTTGTTCGCACAACATATTATCTTGTTAATCAGACGCATAAGACATTATGTTGTCCACACAAGATCTTTGTCGTGCAAACAAGATAATATCTTGTTCGCACTAGATATTATGTTGTGCAAACAAGATATTATTTTGCACAAGATAATATCTTATGCGCACAAGACATTATGTTGTCCGCACAAGGTAATATCTTATGCACAATCTTGTGCACACAACGTATTTTCTTGTGCGCACAAGATTATATCTTGTTCGGACAACTTAATATCTTGTTCGTACATAATATTAAAACAAGAAAGATGTGTTTGTGAAACCCGAACATGTCCCCGGGCAAGGCCTTTTTTCAAAGTTGGTCACACATCAAGGTCAAGGTCACATGTCAATAGTGTTTGCATGAATGTGAAGCTCTTGTCACAAGGAACCTACATGCCAAATATGAATGCTCTATCTCAAACGGTTCAAAAGTTATGACCAACGTTAAAGTTGTCCAAACCAACAAACAGACAGGGCAACACAATATGTCCCCACTATCGCTACCATGGACATAAAAAGAAAATGCATGTTCCTTACCGGATTCCGATATGGCCGACTCCGTTAGTTTGTTTGATTTGAGGTTTTACGTCCCCGTCAACACTGTAAAGGTCCTTTTGCGAGACGTTGCTTCCAATTTTGTGGGACTTTTACCCGTTGAGATGAAATGACATCTCAAGCCCTGTCGCCCAATGAAACCAATAGGGTTTATAAGCATGGCCGGGCCGACTTACACCGCTTTGCCTGGGCAGTGTAGATCCTCTAAGCGGTTTTCCAGTACTCGTGTGCGGGTCGGTTTCAGCTCTGCGTGGAAGCATCATGCAGCCCATATATTTCTTCAAGCCCCGATGGGCGGGGGCTCCGTATAAGAAGATAGATAGATACAAAGCTTACATTGCAATAGGGATCTTAACCTCATGATTCTCTCTGCACAGGGGCAAGGTGCGAACGACGTTCCATTTGCTGCATTTGCGGCATTCGTCTCTGCAATGATGCCAAAGGAGCATGTTCAAAGTTTTATTACCACTGCCGGGGATCCAACCGGCACCTCTAGAATCAGAGGCAAGTGCACTTACCGCTGAGCTACCATGCTCGATCAACTGCAAGACAAACCTGATAAAAAAACAACTTAGCCAACTTACTAAGACACACCTCCACCCTCATCTATCGAAATATCTTCTGTCTTCTACATAAACGAATACATTTATTTTTTCTTTCTTTCTGTACTGAATCTTGCCTAAATATTGAAAAACTACATGTACAAGTACGCATGTATCACCAAAACTCATGCAGTCATTGACCAATGTCATGAAAAGATCAATCAACAAACAGTTCACTCGTCTCACTTGACTTTGCATGGACTATTTAAGTCGAATGGATACACACACAAAAGGGGGTAACTCTAGGCGGAAGTAAGACATGTTAACAAATCCATATAATGAATAGCCTTGGAAGCATTGTAAACCGCACTTTATCTACCCCCGCCCATTGGGCCTTGGAGAAATAGTTTAGGCTGCCCGGTCTTCCACCCAGAGCTGAAATCGACTGTGCACATGAGTACTTGTAAACCGCTTAGAATGTCTAAGCCTGCCCAGGCAAAGTTGTGCAAGCATGCCCAGGCAAAAAACGCTTTCGGTTTTATTTTGGCGACAGGGCTTGAGAAGTCATTTAATCTCAATAGAAGTCCCACAAAAATGGAAGCAACGTCTCCAAAATGACCTGGATAGTTTGTTTGTTTGTTTTATTTGATTTATGATTTAACGTCCCCGTCAACACTATGAAGGTCATTTTGAAGGCGTTGCTTCCAATACCCGACATTGAGATGAAATGACACCTCAAGCCCTGTCGCGCAACGAAACCAATAGAGTTTGGTGATTAACTCTTTGTTGGTCATAAGCGTCAAGCGGTTAATAATCAAGCTGTATGAAAAAATTATGAGAATATTAAAAGCAAAAAGTCAGAATGATAATTTATAATATCCTGAAACAGTTAAATCTTAACCAATAAGGTTTATAAGCATGGACGATCAGACTCGCACCGCTTTGCCTGGGCAGGCTTAGATTCTCTTTCTCGTGTGCGGTCGGATTCAGCTCTGCGTGGAAGCATCATGCAGTCCATCAAGTTATTTCTTCAAACCCGCATGGGCGGGGCCGAAATGACCAAGATAGTGTTGATGGGGAGTTAAACCCCAAATCAATCAAACCCACACTTTATACATGTAGCCCAGTCAAGACCCAACTCAAGTGTGCAGAATACTTATCATCATGTTAACAAGTCCGTGAAACAAACACTCCTCTAAACCGCGCTTTATATCGAGAAAACTGGAGTTTACAGGGGTACACATTATTTTATTCTTATTTCTGCTCCAAAACATACCCTCAATATGGCGGTTCTATCGAGCACCCACAACCTATGTCTGCAGTATAAATAAGAATAATATCACAGAGTTTCATCAGTCCATTTTGGAGATATGAAAGAATGTACTTTCTTGCACACCAGACAAGGAAAGCCGTGATTTTACCCAAGGATAGAAATTTATGTTCTTACCCTGTGTTTTGACCCCGAAAATCGAATATAATCGCGTGTTTGATAAATGCAATGGTTGATTACGACGTCGTATGCGCCGTCGTTAAGGTTGACGCCACAGCACGTTACGTGACGTCACTAAACATTCCTGCAGTGTCATCACAATATGGCGGACTGCAGCATTAAAAATCCGCGCTAAGAAATGGAAGGTATGCAAAAAAAAAAAAAAAAGAATCCTATATGGGTGTGAGGGGTGGATAGAAAAATCTATCCCTCGGGTTCACTGTTCGGCATCACTTGGCAAGCCTCGTGATGCCGTACAGTGACCCTCGGGACTGATTTTTCCATCCACCCCTCACACCCATGTAAGATTCTTATAGTCTATTTTTGTCCACACAGATCCTATTGACTCTTTTATCCCAAACGAATTCTTCCACTTTATGCAGTAAAACCTGTCTTAATGGCCACCTCTATTAAGCAAGCAACCTGTCTTAAGCAAGCAGGCATTATGTCGCCCGGATGTGTTATCGTAATGTACAGTGGCAGTCCTTAGGAAAGTTTAGCCAAAACAGGTGAACAATTAGGAATTTTTAGTGAGAAATTTTAGCAAAATCTTCACCTAAATTACATTTCGCTACGACATTTACTACCATTTAGCACATTTCAATGAGATTTTGGGTAAAAAAAAAAAGAGCAAATCTCTCAAAATCTCATCCGAAAATTATTCCTGCGTATCTCTAGGCCTTCGTCTTCATTGCTTCACTTCAAGAGGGACCGTAGCAGATGACTGCATAACCACCTACAGGTACCCTGCCGTAATATGTCGGTGTTATGGTTTCAATGTTGATAAATACTCGTCTATTTATAACGAGCATAGCGGCGGCTGCCGAAGGCAGCCGTCGACGTCCGCCGAAGGCGGGCGTCGAGCGAGCTCGTATCTAGGTAACGCGTATCATCACAAGACACAATCTATGCAAGAAAGTTTAGCTTGCGCCCAGGAACTGGCTTAAACCGGTTTTCAGGTTCCCATGTATTCCATTCAAACCATGTATGAAGTCGGGAACCAGAGCCCCAAAAATCTTATGTAACCCGTATCTCTCACCGGTTGAATAGTGTGTCGCAAGGCTGATTGGTGATTCGGTTAGTTGCAATAGCTAAAAAATCAACATTGGCATATCAGTCAATTAATACATTTTTCTTATTTATGTGTTGGCATAAATTTGTACATTTTGTATTTATTTTTGTTGTTATTATTTATGAATAAATTAAAGTGACGTCACGAGGTCGAGTCATGACCTTAGGAATTTTCTACGCCGCCATATTTATTTCTGTCGTTATCTATCTATCTATCTTCTTATACTGAGTCGGTCATATTTGGCCATTACCTCAGTTGGGTGCGTAGCTAAACTTAGAATTTAGCTGAAAAAAAAAAAAAAAAAAAAAAAAAGAGAAGTCACTGGATGAGTCCTTAAAACTATTTACAATCTGAATAACAGAGGTATACTAAAACGCATACCTCTGAGTCTCAATCTTACACTGTATGGGCTTTGAACTCCTCTGCAGTCTTAGCATTCACCACAGAAGAGGGAAGATTATTCCACTGGGGAATAGTCCTAGGGAAGAAGGAATTTTTCAGGGCATCACTGTAGGACCGGCACCCGCGACACCGTGAGCCGTCTACCCCCGACGCCCCTGTTCGAGTTGAAACCGTCACAGGGGTCAAGCACCCATCCCCATCAACGGCCACTGTACCTGAATGCATCTCATAGAAGAAGGTCAAAGAGGACTGCTCACGACGGGCCTCTAGGGACGGCCACTCCAGCTCGCCAAGCATGCCACCGACGCCGCCTCCATTGCGCCATCGCCGGCAGGCCCACCGAGCAGCCGTCCCCCGCACCTTCTCCACCCGCCGAATCCGAGCCCCAACACAGGGACGCCAAACGGGCGACGCATATTCCAGCCGAGGGCGAACCAACGCCCTACACGCAACATCCCCCGCCTGCCTAGGTGCAAAAGCCAAGTCCCGTCCAAGAAATCCTAAAGCCCCAGCTGCTTTTGATGTAATTTCTGAAACGCGTTGACCCCAACCAAGACCATCAGCGATGGTGACACCAAGATATTTGGCGGACTGAACCTGCTCCAAGATTTGCTGGCGCAGTTTATAGTCAAACTTAATTTGTTTGTCAGGAGGGTGCCGCGACACCCCCACCGAATGACATCCGGCCACACCGAACCCCATCCGCCAATCGGCCCCCCACTGTGCTAGTTGACTCAGGTCATCTTGTAGAATAAGACAGTCAGAAGAAGAATATATATTCCCACAAAGGACACAATCATCAGCAAACAAACGGACAGATGACCTGACGCCATCAGGGAGATCATTAATGAATACCAAGAAAAGGACCGGTCCAAGGACCGAACCCTGGGGGACACCAGATAAAACAGGGACCGGACCAGACGCCCGGCCGTCAAGCACAACCTGCTGTGAGCGCCCCGAGAGCCATGAGCCAACCCACCCGTGTGCGGATCCCCCTATCCCACAGTAATCCAATCTACACAACAGCCTCCCGCGAGGCACCCCGCCAAAGGCCTTAGCGAAGTCCATGATAATCAAGTCAGTCTGTTTGTGGCCACGGTTTGTGGCCCCATCCAGATTGCTAACAATGTCATGGTAAAACTGAACTAATTGAGTTTCGCAAGAGTTTGTTTTTAGCGACGCTAAGGCCTTTGGCGGGGTGCCTCGCGGGAGGCTGTTGTGTACTGGAAGCACTCGAAAAACAATGAATCTGATGATTAAATCGGGCAATCTACACGTAAGTGATCTCCGGGCTCAGGGATGTGATTTATTTTCTATATTTTGACCTAGCGAACTCGGCCCATGCAAGAACTTGGGAAGTTCAAGCTCATTGTAGGGACATCTCGACCCCTTGTCCTTGACAAACAACAACAATAATTCTTGGTCTTTTCGTCCCGCCCATCAGGGAGCGTGGTGCTCCCATAAGGCGGAACTCGGAATCAGAATTGTTACTGGTGACACGTCAAATAATATTCATACACCAGAACTGAAACCGAGTGAACTTGAATACTGCCATAACTGGAGACCACTCTCAGGAAAAATGGTTGGTAGGGCTTGAGATGTCATTTCATCTTAAGTTAATGTCTATCTATCTATTGTAGCGTGTACCGGGTCGTCCACGAAGTCAAGCAACGCGGTCACCCATCCAGGTACTAACCGCAATCTCCGTTGCTAAACTTCGCGAATAAGCCAACCACTCTACCCGCGTCGCTAAAAGAGCCGGCTCCCACAGCAAGGCTGTAGACGTGGTATTTATCCATAACCGTTACATTTCTCCCCCTCATCTCTTGACTTCGTCCCGAAGTCACACATGCCTCACAAGGCTAAACCCCGAGTGCGGATTCTATGTAACAAACCAGCGGCACTGTTTCCATCCCACCGCTGCCACCAATGTAGCGTGTACCGGGTCGTCCACGAAGTCAAGCAACGCGGTCACCCATCCAGGTACACTGCAGCAACCCCGTTAAGAGGACTATTGTGCAAGTAAATTTTGTTTGTTTGTTTGATTTCAGGTTTGTCCCGTCAACACTGTAAAGGTCATTTTGGAGACGTTGCTTCCAATTTTGTGGGACTTTTACCCGACATTGAGATGAAATGTCATCTCAAGCTCTGTGGCCCAATGAAACCAATAGGGTTTATTAGCATTGACGGTCTGCCTCGCACCTCGGTTCCTGGACAGGCTTAGATCCTCTAAGCGGTTTACCAGTACTAGTGTGCGGGCCGGATTCAGCCCTGCGTGGAAGCATCATGCAGCCCATTTATTTCTGCAAGCCCCTTTTGTTTGCAATGGAGTTTAACGGCCAAGTCAACACATTTTATACCGAATGGAATCTTCCTCCTTATATATAGCACAGCTCACAAGTCTATTTCAAAGTTTTGGAGTAGCAGGTGTTTTCTTCAAAATCTATTAGGAACTGCCTGAATGTTTTGCAAACAGTGTAGGCCCTGCCGAGTTTTTTTGTTTGATTTGAGGTTTAAAGTCCCCATCAACACTGTAAAGGTCATATTGGAGACATTGCTTCCAATTTTGTGGGACTTTTACCCGACATTGAGATGATTATGATATCTCCAGCCCTGCAGCCCAATGAAACCAATAGGGTTTATAAGCATGGACTCTCACCACTTTGCCTGGGCAGACCGAGATCCTCTAAGCGGTTTACCAGTACTCAGGGATACAGACTAAGCATTTTGCTTTAGGCGCCCAGACTGCCATAAATCCAAATTTTAAAAATTAAATTAATAGGCACTTTTATTCAAAACTTAGGCGCCCAGGCAAAAATTTAGGTGCCTTGGGCAACTGGGCGCCTGTTAGTCTTTACCCCTGAGTACTTGTGTTCGGGTCGGTTTCAGTTCTGCGTGGAAGCATCATACAGCCCATCTACTTCAAGCCCCGATGGATGGGGCCCCGATGAGACGCTGTGTTCTGCGGCATCTGACCTGGGCCTGACAGGCTGTACTGTTTTGCAACTACCCGTTTTGGGGTTTCCGATACAATATGGGTTAAAAGACCAATTTTATGTTTTTAGGTTTTAACTATACTAACCTTCTCTTTTCACACTGTACTTGTAAACCTATTTCATCAACTCCTACACTTGGTTTGCCGGAACCCCTCTTATGTACCTCTCGGAGGGGTTAAGACGTATTGGAAGAAAGAAAGCACTGACTGGCTCAAAAATGACCTAAATACATTATTGAATACAACTGCTGCAATTTTTTTAACCCATGCAACTCTGTGTTGAGGGGGGGGGGGGGGTTAAAATTAAGAAATGCAATTTATTTTTCTGCAGTTCATGGAAGTATGAATGCAGTGGGTCATGTGCAAAGTAAATGAACCCCAAAGGGGCTCATGTAAACTTTGCTAGCGACCCACTGTTGTTCATACTTTCAGGAAAAGCAGAAAAATAAAGTTTATTTTTTATATTTACATTATTTGCCCCTTATCACTGGGCGAAAAAATGCTTGTAGGGCAAACTTTTAAAGCTAAAAAACATTTATACGCTGTTTTTCTATAAAGAGCGGAGCAGCGTTGACGTCATCAACACCTGTAGAGAACAATGGTTTAAAATGACATCACTAAAAATCATGTGATTCGATGTATTCATGGAAGTATGAACGCAATTTTTGTCGCACCTGCTTTAGCAGAAAGACATAGGCATGCAAGTTTCTGTCCGGTTGTCCGTCCGTCAGTTTGTCCGTCAGGTTGTCCATCCGTCAACATTTTACACTGGGTGTCTTGTCATCGCAACTCCTCCTACAGTTTCATACCGATTATTTTCAAACTCTGCGTGTGTTTTTGCCATGGTATGAGGATGCGCATGTGGTTTGGACTTTATCGTCCGATCAATTTTTGTCACTTTTTCCACATTGTGAACTCATTTTTAACCTACAATTGATACATGTATATGATAGGTACCTCTTGTCATCGCAACTGCTCTTGCAGTTTTATACCGATCATTTTGAAACTTAGCATGTGCTTTCGGCATGGTATGAGGATGTGCATGATGTGGTTTTGGCATAATTCTCAGAATATTTTTTTTCACTTTTTGCGCGTTTTGAACTCAGTCATT
>OY757013.1:91485836-91652851 GCA_963580285.1 Lucinisca nassula | reverse complement strand
GAGTTCAGCAGACATAACACAGCTGTGTTGATAACAGAAACTGTTTCATGACCTACAATCTTTAACCCTTCTCTTGCTGAATATTCATTTTAGCCACACCCATCTCTGACCTTGAACCAATCAGATTACTTGATTTTAATTTATTCCTGCAAATTCATAAACTGAATGCCAAAAAGTGTAGATCCTGATCAGATGGCTTCTTCAGAAGCTAACGGATCTGGATTCACACTGTTTGCAAAGGTAGGGGTTGTCGTGAACAGCAAGATAAGGGTTGATTTGGCAGGAACTACATTTTGTGCGGAGGATTTCAGTAATCCGGAGTCATCTACCAAAAGCGATAGCTAAAATGTTCTAATAACCACTCAATAGATGGTGGATGAGAAGGGTCATCGAGCGACGACTACAGTCTGACGACTTCACTACGTGAATTCACAGACTAAAAATAACATTTTATCTGATGTAGTTTTTCTCGGCATGCGTTTACGATCTTCTATAAAAATAAAGGTATGTTGTTTGCACTCTTTAGAATTGCGTGAGTAGTCTATCAAAACCGCCTATTCAAGTGTATTCAAGTAAATTTTACCGCCACTAAATGACAATTTTCAGGTGAAAAAAAGAATCTGCTTTTAAGCATATTTCTGGTCAAAACATTGGATGTAGAAACTCATTAGAACCGGCGAGGCTTGGACAGAGATAAGAATAAATGTTTACCCCTTACTATATAAAAATGAGGTTTAAGGGGGTCGAAAGGATATACACGTGTTTTTCTTGCACACCAGATCAGGAAATCACGCAGGAAATCCATAAGTTTAGCTTGGGATAGAAATTCTGTTCTTACCCTGGTGTTCTTACCCAAAATCGAATATTCTCGCGTGTGGTTGAATACGATCTCATATGACGTCACGGCACTTTACGTGACTTCAGTAAACATCACGGTAATGTTATCACAATATGACGAGGCTTGGACAGAGATAAGAATAAATGTTTACCCCTTACTATATAAAAATGAGGTTTAAGGGGGTCGAAAGGATATACACGTGTTTTTCTTGCACACCAGATCAGGAAATCACGCAGGAAATCCATAAGTTTAGCTTGGGATAGAAATTCTGTTCTTACCCTGGTGTTCTTACCCAAAATCGAATATTCTCGCGTGTGGTTGAATACGATCTCATATGACGTCACGGCACTTTACGTGACTTCAGTAAACATCACGGTAATGTTATCACAATATGACGGACGTCGGCAACCGAAGTGACTGCAGTATTAAATATCCACACTCAGAAATGGAAGGTCTGCAAGAAAAAGTATCCAACATGGGTGTGGGGGTGGATAGAAAAATCCGTCCCTCGGGACAGTGATCCCGAGGAACGGATTTTTCTATCCACCCCTTACACCCATCACGAAAACACGCCTATATAATTTTGACCCATTCGAACCCCACTTTTATGTAATAAAACTGGGGTTTGCAGGGATAAACTTTATTTTTCTTATTTCTGCTCAAAATATAGATTGTGGGCAATCGTTAGAACCGCATCGATGAGGCGGTTCTAACGAGTACCCACAATCTATATTTTGAGCAAAAATAAGAAAAATGTCACATTTTTTCATCTTCAAATTTTCATTTATTCGGCGATAAAGGTTACAATGTATTTGTATAGGCATGTTTTCGTAATGCATGTTAGATTATTAAATTGTGTTATAAGCACCTTGCTTAACCTTTTCTCATAATGGCCGAGCACATACGGAACATTTAAGTTTCCGTAGCAAAATTTCTGCGCATTATGCGCAAGTTGAAATTTTCCTTCAGTCACAGTGCTCTAAACCAGTTTGTTTGTTTGTTTGGTTTGAGGTTTAACGTCCCCGTCAACACTGTATATGTCATTTTGGAGGCGTTGCTTCCAACTTTGTGGGACTTTTACCCGACATTGAGATGAAATGACTTCTCAAGCCCTGTCGCCCAATGAAACCAATACGTTTTATAAGTATGGACAGTCCGACTCGCACCGCTTTGCCTGGGCAGGCTTAGATCCTCAAAGCGGTTTACCAGTACTCGCAAAAATGAGAGCAGCTCACATTTTTTTCAGCAAAAATATTAGCATATTTACCATATTAAATTATCAAAATTTTAACAATATGTTAACTAACGACGTTGTTAGTTTTGAACAATTGGCCTCCGACCCATTATCTTATCTTTATCCTATACTGGAGTACGGATCGGTCGTCTGGGGTGGCTGCACTTTGCAGAATTCGGATATACTTGAGAAGATTCAAAACGAGGCAGCCAGAATAGTAACAGTCTCTTTGGACAGATTATAGAGAGAATGAGGTAGGCTCCGATAATCTGTAAGAAGACAACGGCAAAATTAAGCTTAATGTTCAACCATGGCAGTTCCGATGTATATCACTGGCTTAATACCACCCTTGGTGAGGGACGTTTCAAACTACTCTTAAAGAAACATGGACGACTACACTGTTCCATATGCACGCACTGAAATTTTCAAAATGTCCTGTATCCCATCAGCAGTATCTTTCTGAAACGCTGCTGACAACAGTCTTAAAAATTTTGAATATCTTTTTGTATTTTTACTATCATTTAAAACGCTCAAACAAAAACTTCTATACAATACCCAAATATTTTTTTTTATTTTTTTCTCGTGAACGGTATTTGGTAGTCCTGCACGCAAGAATCCGCAATTACTGCAGTAATCTGATTGCTTACCTGGGGTCACTTGTTCATAACTAACGACGTCGTTAAATCGTTAAATTTTCGATCATTTATTATGGCAAATGTGCTAATAGTTTTGCTAAAAAAATATAAGCAGATTGAACTTGCTAGAAAAGTTAACAATATAACTACTAACGAGTCGTTAAGCTAACGATGTTTTGAACAACAGTTACTGTCCAAGAACTTATTATGCTCAAATCCTATGTTTAGCCGTTGAGTCGAAACTGAAAATCAGAACACTTTTTCTTTCGATGTAATAAAAATAATAACCAGCGCTTGGTTCTATTTAATTCTCTACGAACGTTTCAGCCTCTCAGTATTCAACTATTGATGTTTGGAAGTCCAAACCTTAACACTGAAGACAACAATTTCATATTTGCATCCGTTTTTAATGTTTTTATCGAAAGCTCTGGCCGATTTACGTAAAACGAATCAGTTTATTCTAAGTATAACTGTACCCATTCCCAACAAATAGGGAAAAGGGCCGTAACTAATGTAGCCCGTCCCCTTGATTGCAAATTTAAGCAACTTGATGATAAATATCACACCGTACAACCGGCTGCGGCGAAGACAGAATACTGCCTCGAAGACAGATCACACAAAAGGCTTCGAAGAAAGGGTAGGTGAAGTTTTTTTGTTTGTATAAATCGAGAAGGCAATCTTCTGACTTTTGCTGCTATTGGAGAAGAAACTAAATGCCTGGAGATATCGCAGCAACATTCTGACTATACATGTATTTCAAAAACAAGTAAGGTTTGAAAAGTTTTGTGTGTGTTGTTTTTGTGGGAGCAGGTCAAAGGTTACTATTGTCGCCTATGGAAAACATTTAGTGGAAAGCTCCCTATAGCAAAAGTAGAAATGGCAGAGCACTGTCCTGTTTTCAGTCATTACATACTATTTCCACACATTTGTAGGTTCTGTACAATTCTGTTTCATAAAGTGTATCTTCATGGCATGTATTTTGCCATAGATACTATAAAATGTGATGGCAGTGCTAATTTAGGTCTAACTGGGTGTATTTGATGAATTTTTGCCTCTGATCTATGTTCTTAGGGGGGGGGGGGGTACTTTAGAGTCATGTAAATCAGTTTTTTTTATTGGTGTCTTTGGAAAGGAGACCTCCAGTCACTGTTTTTGCACAAACACAAGAAAGAATCTACTCCATCTGGAATATAAGAGTAAGGTTTCATAGCACTAGGACTATGTCTCAAACCGAAGCAAAACTTCAAACTTGTCTCAACGAAACAGCCCGCTGCAATATCCGAATAGGTTTTCTCATCCATTATAAGTTCTGTTTCATTGTAAAAGGATGCAGCTATTCCTCATGATATTAAGGCATTTATAAGCATATTCTTGGTATTTTTGTCCTCAAAATATCCTCAAAATGCCATCTTTTTACTTTAATTAGGAGGTGTAGGTGTGAAAATAGCCATAAAAATGAGTAGTTGTGCTATTTGGGCATAATTCTGTGCATTTTAGGATTGAATTGTTCCAAAGACATTGGAGAAGAACCACTGATGCAAGCCAGTGTCTGGGTTCCATTCCAGAAAGAGATAAACTTTGCGCTTTTCCAAAACTATGGTTTGTTCGGCTTTCATTGTTGAATCTGAAAGCGATAACTTTTTTGCAAACTTGAAAGATTCTTTGTGACTGAACTTTTATTATGCATGACTAAATTATTAGATATGACCTAAATTTCTATTTGGTAATTCTTTTGATGGATCATAAAGAAAATAAGGGTTTGGTATAGGTAGCATTGCACTAAATACTGGGAGGTGCCGGGTTTTATCATTTTTGGACCGAGCTTTTAGTTGCGTTCTAAATACCAGACTTGCTTCCATTGGATCCCATGTTTTATTTCAATATGAGAAAATGATAGGTATAAAGGACTAAAATGATGCATGTTTTATAAATACATCTGCAAGCTCAAAGAAATTGTGGCTGATTTTATATGGTCACCACTCCTTTAAAAATGTTGGTTTATACATGTATTTACTCCGTTCTAGTAGGTAAACATACATGGTTGATTGTAACTTGAAAAGGAGCAGATCAACATGTGGATTTTTTCTCATTGACTTGTTGGGCTAGGATGGCTCTATGAACAAGAAAGGTTTGAAAAGTTTTGTATGTGTAGTTTTTGTGGGAGCAGGTAAAAGGTTACTATTGTCGCCTATGGAAAACATTTAGTGGAAAGCTCCCTTATGGCTCGTGCATCTGTAAGGGAAGATAACCCACGAGCGAATAAATACAGACGCACGGACCATACTATTAGCAGCTTGTTGTACATGATCGCCTCTGCACTGTTTGCATCACGAGCTATTCAATGTTCACCGTTGCATTGTGCAACCTGGGTTGTGCAATAAGATCTCATAGAAAAAAAACATGCATGGCGTTCGATGTTAAAAAAAATAATGGCACAACCAGATATTCGCACAAACTTCAGATGTTTACTTTCAATATGAAATTCCTTACTACATGTAATTACAACACAGAAATCGCTGTTCGAGTAAAGCATAGCTCCTATGCCAACTCCTACCTTCCCTCAACTATCCAAACATGGAACGCCCTCCCAAACTCAACCAAGAATGCTGAGTCGCTGTTATCGTTCAAACGACTGCTTAACCACAACACGCCAAATATTCCCGAGTACTTCTTCAGCGGGGACAGAACATCCCAGATCCTACACACACGTCTTCGAACAGAATGTAGTGCATTGAACCAGCACCTGTTCAGAAGAAATCTTGTACCCAGTCCAAATTGTACATGCGGCAAAGTGGAAAGTAACAACCATTTTCTGTTAGAGTGTCAACGTTTCCGTTTGATACGTGCAGATATGTTTATCACAAAATCGTGAATATATACCACCTGGCATTTATATCACAACAAGGTTGCTATTGCAAGGTGACAGCAACATTTCTGTCGAAAACAACATTCGCGTTTTCAAGAAAGTGCAGACTTTTATCTAAAAAACAAAGCGATTTGTTTTCTGATTTGTGTTTTTTTAGTCATATTGGTCTTGACGAATCCTCTTTTTTTCTTTCTTTCTATCTTTCTTTCTCTTTTTGTGTTCTGAATCATTTTTATCGGTATTTTAGTTTGTTTACGTTTATAGTTCCTTTTCGAAACTTTCCATTCTTTCCTCCTTCTTTATCTTCTTTTTCTTTCATTCTTTTGTATTGTCTTGTGTGTCTTGCATCTAGTCTCGTGAAGTCTTTTGATTTTTATTATTATGTTCTTTTAACTCATCTTCATTCTCTGTCGTAGAAGACTGTAAACTATTTTATGATAAGAATCCATATAGCTTGCCATCCACACCTACTCATTCGCAGCAGGGAATGATTCACATAAGCGTTTCGCTTGTTTTCAAATCCTGTCATTGCAATTTGTACATGTTCTGTTGTAACTTGCCTATCTATTTACAATGAATAAATATTGTTTAAACCAAAGCATAGCCCCTCCAACTAAGTCGTGTGACATCGAGGAAAGAAAAATTACAAGCAGAAGAAAATTAAACAAATAACGCCTCAGATGTTTACTGATTGCACAATTTATTTGTTGACAGGAAATATAAATGATTATAGAGTAGTCCCTTTGTTACTCTACTGCAGCATTATTACAAGTAATGTCCTGGATCTAACATGAAATAGTTTCCCGCGAAGTTGCCGGTGTATAGAAATCCCGAATACGTCTTTCGAAATTCTGATCTGCCATCAATATTAGCCTTCGAAATCTCTGACAGTCGTATTAAAACAATCTGTAGTAGGAGACAGCATTTTCTTGACACCAGGCCCGGAGGTTATTAAACTTTTTTTCATGCTCAACTCAATTGAGCATGAAATTTATAATGCTCATAAATATTAAAATAAAAATGATAGAGGCACTTTTCTTGCCCCGATCAGCACAAAGTGTCATTTATCCTGCTCATTAAGTTTAAAATGCCAACATTTGTTGGCATATTAAAATTTATGAGCAAGATAAATTTCATGCTCAGCTGAGTTGAGCATGAAAAAAAAAAGGTGTATTACCCCAGAGCCAGGCACCGAGGTTATAAAACTTTTTTCATGTTTAATTTACTTGAGCATGAAATTTGTCCTGCTCACAAATTTTAAAATTTGTGAGCAGGACAAGTAACATTCTCTGCTATCTGAGAAAGAAAAATCGCTCAACTTCGTAGTATTTCAATTTTTGTAAGCACCACAAGTTTCATGCTCAGCTGAGTTGAGCATGAAAAAAGTTTTATAACCTCGGGGCCTGGTCTCTTTTGTGGAGCGTACTTTGTTTATTTAACCGAGTTATATGGTCGAACTTGGCAGAAATGCTGCTGAACAAACGCAGTTTTAGCGTGAGCAAGTGAATATAACATTTTTTGTTCCGTAGACGTACACTTGACGCCGAAAACAAAAGGACGGGTTACAGTTTAGCCATATTTGTGCCTACGATGGAGCTTGATAAAACTTATATGCAATATAGTCCAACATATGCGCGTTCATATGACAACAAAATTTAATTAACCATGACATGTGCAGTCACGTGACTTCCGTTTTTCTACAAGTGGGGTAATTGTCAGTATTTGGTGATTTGCCAAAGTAATATGACATTTTTAAACAATTTACCGCATTAAAGCGTGTTAATCTACATGTCCATATCATAATCTATGTTTCTGGTATCCCTTGACACACTATTATGTAAAGTATGTGCATAAGAAATTTATATTGTGTTGAAGTTTTATGTATTTGGTATATGTTAGTAGTGCTTAATAATACGGAATGTATTTTCGATTCTGAAATATATATTTAAAATGTTGGTAGAAAGACTAGAACAGTACAATATATCATTACAACATACAGCAGACAATATTGGATTTTGTGACCTTGACCTCATTTTTCAAGGTCACAGCAACCCCAAAACAGTCATTTTTAGGCCAAAAATTGGCTTGTCTGCACTCTTTCTCAATAACGAATTGATTAATTTAATCCAACTTTGAACAATATATCATTACAGCATACCGGAAATTTGATTAGATTTTGGTGACCTTTACATTTTTTTCAAGGTCACATGCCCCCCAAAACAGTCAATTTTGGGCCAACAATGGCTTTTCTGTACTCTATCTCATTAAAGAATGACCAATATTCGATAAACATACAATATAACATACCACAGATCGGGTTAGATTTGGTGACCTTGACCTTTGTCAAGGTCACAGGCCCTCAAAGAAAATCAATTTTGGGCCAAAAATGGCTTGTCTGCACCCTATCTCATTAATAAATTGCTTAATTTTAGTCAAACTTAGTACAATATAACATTACAACATGACGCAGATTTGATTATATATTGTCGACCTTGACCTTTTTTCAAGGTCACAGGCTCCCAAAAACAGACGATTTTTGGACAAAAAAAGGCTTGACTGCATAATTTCTCATACACAAAATGATTAATTGCATTCAAACTTTGTACAATATACCATTACAACATACCGCAGATTTGATTAGATTTTGGTGACCTTGACATTTTTTTCAAGGTCATAGCCCCCCTCCCCCCCAAAAAAAACAGTCAATTTTGGGCCAAAATGACTGAGGATAACCCTTTCTACAACTTATTTAACGTCATTACAGCTGGTTTCTCGGAATGTGTGGCGGCCGTAAAAAGTCTCCCTGCCCTACATCATAGTGTAGTTTATATTTTCTTGACCTTTTGGGATCATTGATTCCAGTGTTGAATTTTGAAAATATTTTAAGGTCACTGATGAAGCCCAATTGGCCAAAACTATCTATTGTGGCCCAGAAAACATGTACACTCCATATTTTCCAATTCTGTGGTGTATTCCTTGCTTCCAAAGGATTACCCTTTCTGCATCTTATTGTCTGCACTCTAAGGCCAATCATGGCTTATCTGTAACCTATATCATTTAAGAATTTATGAAAATTGGTAGAGCATTTAATTATTAATTACAGTCTACCAAATTTGTCTGGAGATCTGAGCTTTTTAATGACTGTTTGTTTTTTAAGGTTATAGGCTCCCAAAAAAACTACCAGCTTTTGACCAAAAATGGCTGGTTTGCAGCTTACATTTTGTTAACTTTAATCTAGTTATTAAAGCCAAATGGGTGTTTAAGATACATTTATGGTGAGGGTACATTGTTTTCCTCTGAAAACATTTTTATTTATACCTGCATTCAGGGTACGTCTGCAGAACATATGAAATGTTACATACTCTGTAAACAATATAAGACAGAAACTGGTAATGGAAGGTAAACGTGAATGTATGTCATACAAGTAACATGCACAGCATGTAACAGCAGTTACATGATAATCCTTTAATTCATCAATGAAAAGCATTCCCGTTTGCCCAGCAAGTAATGATGGTCGTGCTCATACAGATGGCCAGCCGCTGTTCTTCTGTATATGTAGACTATATTGACTTTTTCCTGTGCGAATATGCACAGTTCTTTGATTACATTGATTTTCTCACCTTATTTTATCGATAAAAGTTTATTTTTCAACATCCTCCACACCGTTAACAGCCAAAACATCATCATTTTTGAAAGCATTATTTTTTCTGAAATAAAGTGGTGTGTAGTTTTCTCTGGTTAACAATGTGGACGACCATGCAATTTTCCTTTGAACACCACAGGGGTCTTCACTTTTTCCATAGGCGCAATGTTACACATGGCTAGTAGCGCATGTATTCAACCGGAAATTTTGTTACGAAAACGCATCTGGATGAAAAAGTAAATATTTGTCCAACAAACCAGAGATATTTGGTCACCTTATGAGTGTATTTTGATCAGTTTTTGTTGACTTCAAGAATTAGCTCTTTCAGTAGGCACTTTGCAATAGAATACTGTATGTAACCCGTCCTTTCATACGATTTTTTCAACGAACTGGAAAAGCCTCATCTGGTTTTGAAGTATAGTCAGAATGTTGCTGCGGTATCTCCAGGCATTTAGTTTCTTCTCCAATAGCAGCAATACTCAACAGATTACCTTCTCGATTTATACAAACGAAAAAAATTCACCTACCCTTTCTTCGAAGCTTAATGTGTAATCTGTCTTCGAGGCAGTAATCTGTCTTCGCCGCTGCCGGTTGTACGATGTGAATATGTGGGGACGTGTTTGGATGAGGTAACGGCGTCGTGTATCCTACGTAATCAGGTCGCCCAAGTGATATTGGCTAATAGCTTGACAAGGCCTGCTGTCTATTCAGCAGCAGGAACACTTCATTAATTTTCCTCCTTTTTCACTGTCCCTTCTCCTTCATCTCTCTCATCTCCTCTATCTCATTTCTCCCATTCTCTGAGAGACAGCACAAAATGACCCACAAGGGTAGGCATGTCATTAAACATTAATACAATATAACATCTCTTCTATCTCATTTCTCCGATTCTCTGAGAGACAGCACAAAATGACCCACAAGGGTAGGCATGTCATTTAACATTGACACAATATAATATCTCTTCTATCTCATTTCTCCCATTCTCTGAGAGACAGCACAAAATGACCCAGCAGGGTAGGCATGTCATTAAACATTAACACAATATAACATCTCTTCTATCTCATTTCTCCCATTCTCTGAGAGACAGCACAAAATGACCCAGCAGGGTAGGCATGTCATTAAACATTAACACAATATAACATCTCTTCTATCTCATTTCTCCCATTCTCTGAGAGACAGCACAAAATGACCCTCAAGGGTAGGCTTGTCATTAAAGATTAACACAATATAACATCTCTTCTATCTCATTTCTCACATTCTCTGAGAGACAGCACAAAATGACCCACAAGGGTAGGCATGTCATTTAACATTGACACTATATAATATCTCTTCTATCTCATTTCTCCCATTCTCTGAGAGACAGCACAAAATGACCCAGCAGGGTAGGCATGTCATTAAACATTAACACAATATAATATCTCTTCTATCTCATTTCTCCCATTCCCTGAGAGACAGCACGAAATGACCCACAAGGGTAGGCATGTCATTAAACATTAACACAATATAACATCTCTTCTATCTCATTTCTCCCATTCTCTGAGAGACAGCACAAATGACCCACAAGGGTAGGCATGTCATTAAACATTATCACAATATAAGATCTCTTCTATCTCATATCTCCCATTCTCTGAGAGACAGCACAAATGACCCACAAGGGTAGGCATGTCATTAAACATTATCACAATATAACATCTCTTCTATCTCATTTCTCCGATTCTCTGAGAGACAGCACAAAATGACCCACAAGAGTAGGCATGTCATCAAACATTAACACAATATAACATTTCTATCTCATTTCTCCCATTCTCTGAGAGACAGCACAAAGTGACCCACAAGTGTAGGCATGTCATTAAACATTAACACAATATAACATCTCTTCTGTCTGATTTCTCTCATTCTCTGAGAGACAGCACAAAATGACCCATAAGGGTAGGCATGTCATTAAACATTAACACAATATAACATCTCTTCTATCTCATTTCTCCCATTCTCTGAGAGACAGCACAAAATGACCCACAATGGTAGGCATGTCATTAAACATTAACACAATATAACATCTCTTCTGTCTGATTTCTCTCATTCTCTGAGAGACAGCACAAAATGACCCACAAGGGTAGGCATGTCATTAAACATTAACACAATATAACATCTCTTCTGTCTGATTTCTCTCATTCTCTGAGAGACAGCACAAAATGACCCACAATGGGTAGGCATGTAATTTAACATTAACACAATATAACATCTCTTCTATCCCATTTCTCCCATTCTCTGAGAGACAGCAAAAAATGACCCACAAGGGTAGGCATGTTATTAAACATTAACACAATATAACATCTCTTCTATATCATTTCTCCCATTCTCTGAGAGACAGCACAAAATGACCCACAAGGGTAGGCATGTCATTAAACATTAACTTAATATAACATCTCTTCTATCTCATTTCTCCCATTCTCTGAGAGACAGCACAAAATGACCCAGCAGGGTAGGCATGTCATTAAACATTAACACAATATAATATCTCTTCTATCTCATTTCTCCCATTCCCTGAGAGACAGCACGAAATGACCCACAAGGGTAGGCATGTCATTAAACATTAACACAATATAACATCTCTTCTATCTCATTTCTCCCATTCTCTGAGAGACAGCACAAATGACCCACAAGGGTAGGCATGTCATTAAACATTATCACAATATAAGATCTCTTCTATCTCATATCTCCCATTCTCTGAGAGACAGCACAAATGACCCACAAGGGTAGGCATGTCATTAAACATTATCACAATATAACATCTCTTCTATCTCATTTCTCCGATTCTCTGAGAGACAGCACAAAATGACCCACAAGAGTAGGCATGTCATTAAACATTAACACAATATAACATTTCTATCTCATTTCTCCCATTCTCTGAGAGACAGCACAAAATGACCCACAAGTGTAGGCATGTCATTAAACATTAACACAATATAACATCTCTTCTGTCTGATTTCTCTCATTCTCTGAGAGACAGCACAAAATGACCCATAAGGGTAGGAATGTCATTAAACATTAACACAATATAACATCTCTTCTATCTCATTTCTCCCATTCTCTGAGAGACAGCACAAAATGACCCACAAGGGTAGGCATGTCATTAAACATTAACACAATATAACATCTCTTCTGTCTGATTTCTCTCATTCTCTGAGAGACAGCACAAAATGACCCACAAGGGTAGGCATGTCATTAAACATTAACACAATATAACATCTCTTCTGTCTGATTTCTCTCATTCTCTGAGAGACAGCACAAAATGACCCACAATGGGTAGGCATGTAATTTAACATTAACACAATATAACATCTCTTCTATCCCATTTCTCCCATTCTCTGAGAGACAGCAAAAAATGACCCACAAGGGTAGGCATGTTATTAAACATTAACACAATATAACATCTCTTCTATATCATTTCTCCCATTCTCTGAGAGACAGCACAAAATGACCCACAAGGGTAGGCATGTCATTAAACATTAACTTAATATAACATCTCTTCTATCTCGTTTCTCCCATTTTCTGAGAGACAGCACAAAATGACCCACAAGGGTAGGCATGTCATTAAACATTAGTACAATATAACACCTCTTCTACCTCATTTCTCCCATTCTCTGAGAGACAGCACAAAATGACCCACAAGGGTAGGCATGTCATTAAACATTAACACAATATAACATCTCTTCTATCTCATTTCTCCCATTCTCTGAGAGACAGCACAAAATGACCCACAAGGGTAGGCATGTCATTTTACATTAACACAATATAACATCTCTTCTATCTCATTTCTCCCATTTTCTGAGAGGCAGCACAAAATGACCCACAAGGGTAGGCATGTCATTAAACATTAACACAATATAACATTTCTATCTCATTTCTCCCATTCTCTGAGAGACAGCACAAAATGACCCACAAGTGTAGACATGTCATTAAACATTAACACAATATAACATCTCTTCTGTCTGATTTCTCTCATTTTCTGAGAGACAGCACAAAATGACCCACAAGTGTAGGCATGTCATTAAACATTAACACAATATAACATCTCTGACCTCATCTGGAAAGAAGAATAATTTGTGAAACGGTTTTTGATAGGATACCGTGAAAAGTCACACTAGCAAATGTCGCATACCTTGTGACGCATGTATGAGAATATGAATAAGTAACCAGTTATGTCTGATGAAATCACTGTAAATTCCACCCCTTACCTGAACCACACAAAAACACTATTGGGTCGATTGTTTGCCAATCGACCCAAAGTTACTTAGCACAGTGCTTTCATCGTTGGCGCACACCTATTCAAATATATTGGAATTTTTTCCATAAAAAAAAACTGAAATTTTTTTAGACAGAAATAAATCTGATATGTATTATATTTCTGTTCAAAACATACATTAGGGTACTCGTTAGAACCGCCTCGGCGAGGCGGCTCTAACGGGCATCTACAATTTATTTTTTTAATCAGAAATAAGAAAACACAATGTGTACCGCCGTTAAAAGTTGGGTTAGTTTGGTCAAAATTATATAGGCGTGTTTTTAGGAAATCAAGGTAGCGGTAAATTAGAAAACAAAACGCGTTATTTGTACCGTTGTGAGTTCAGAGTGTTGCGTACATGTAAGAGAGTTATCTGAGAATCTGGACTGGAATCATGTGCAGTGTAGGCCCATATCAGAACGCGGTATCTAACCAGGGTCTACACTATTTGCTTAAGGTATAATTATTCAAGGGTTAAACGAAACAGTTCAAGTTCCCCTTCAGGGCCATTTTTCCAATACTCGACCCATCATGCTTTGATTTTTTACTATCTAATCCATTCACCCCCGAGTTTTCGGAGTGGACTCTACCATCACTGACTTTCGGCATGTCCATTCTACTAAAAGTATCTAGCTTACTAAAAGCGTCTTCAGGATAGCAACGTATATATCCTAACAAGGTGGCTCATTATGAGCCATCTCATCAGGATCTACATTGTTTGCATAAGTATGTGTGCCGGGCTTCAGGGTTGAAAAGGTTAATCTGCCGTTGATTACGCAGTAAACAATCATTGGAATCGAAAGGGATAATTTTAAACATTAGATTGTTCCATTCTGTGTAGGGACCCTGTCGTCTATTTCAAACTCACATAGACATACCGTTATCTATTTCAAACACTGAATTTTAATTTCTGGACAATTCAACAATGAAATATCAGGAGTATATTCATGACTGTACTGACTGAAAATAAAACAAGTGTCAAACCCGAATACCCTTTCGACGATTAAAACGAAAAACATAGTTCGTTATTAAAATCCAGAATGTATCAAAATAGAATGCGAATGCCAAAAGTTCAGATTTCAAATATATAATTGAATGTAGCCGCAGATTAAAATTGTTAAAAAAAGGGTTTTAATTTTATCTATAATGTGAACTTCTGTAACTTGCAATTCGCTTACATCAATGAAAAGTCGAGTTTCATGAATACATAGTCCGTGTCCCAAACTCATCACAAATGGCGCTGCGTTGGTACGCAGGGCAATAACGTACTGTATTACTGTTAATTACCTTTGAAGGCTATTTCTATGGTTTGGTTCCCTGTTATGTAAATGATGTGTTGAGGACTTTGGCACATAGGCCTACTCAGTCGCCGAAAAAAAGAAGGTAAGGCGAATTGTAATTATAATCAAGGCTTGAGAAGCCTCAAAGTCTGTGAATACAGGGTATCTGATCTGGATCTACACTATTTGCCAGTGTCCAACATTTGTATGTGAAGAAACACCACTTTAGCACTTAACATTATTATCTGGTTTTCGTCTAAGATGTCTCTCTGACAAAACAGTCGCAGGAATGATTCTGGGCTGTTACATGGGTGTGTGTGTGTGTGTGGGGGGGGGGTTCTGCTTCTAACATACATGTACATCGATAGTAAACGCTTTCTTTTACAGCTAAAACACTGAGGTTTTCCTGATGGTGTTTTATTATCTGCTTCAAACATCGAGTGTAGGTGCTCATTAGAACTACGTGAATGAAGAGGCTCTAATGAGTTCCCACAATCATTGTTTTAGAAGAGAAAAAAGAAGAGTAAAGTATGCCCTGCACACCCTATTTTTCTCTGAAAAAAGGTGGGTATATGGGGGTGTCATTACGGTAACTTGTTTGTTTGATTTGAGGTTTAACGTCCCCGTCAACACTTTGAAGGTCATTTTGGAGACGTTGCGGGACTTTTACCCGACAATGAGATGAAATGACATCTCAAGCCCTGCCACCCGACATTTCGATAACTCACCCGTGCGAAGTAGCGAATTTTTTTTTCAGATCTCCAAATTGCCTACTTTTCTGATGAAAATCCGTGATGTTTTTCTTATTTATACTGCAAACATAAGTTTTGGGAGCTCGTTAAAACTGTCTCATTGAGGCGGTTCTAACGAGTACCCACAGCCTATGTCTTGGAGCATAAATAAGAAAAAAATAATGAATAACCCTGTAAACCCCTGTTTTCTACTTTAAGTGGGGTTTAGGTGTGTGTGTGTGGGGGGGGGGGGGGGTGGGGGGGTGTTAATTTCACGGACTGGTTCGCGTAATGTTAATTACACATTCGGGAAAAGTTCGGCCATATGAAATCAAGGGAACGAACCTGTACTGTCAGTTTTTCCAGGTAGCTTCCAGAATTACGCTACTTGACACCTGTTTTAAAGCAATTCGGCTATAGTCGGCAGTTTTCGATGAATATCGGTTGTGACCGTTAATCCTTGTCTCAGACGATTGCTTAAGGGTATTACAGTGGCATATTTGTTTTAACTAAATATGATAATTTATTGGTCCATATATAATGCGGATTAAATTGCTTTTCAAATATTATAGTATTGTAAGGGAAAGTGTTTGTTTTATGCCGCATTTATAAAATAACCTAATGCCACATTTATTTATTTATTTTATTTATTTATTTTATTTTATTTTATTTATTTTTTTTTTTTCGCGAAGTCGTTAGTTAACGAGTCGTTAAATTTTTTATCATTTTGTACAGCAAAAAAAAAAAAAGGTGCGAATAGGGTTGCCATCAAATTTGCAAAAAAGCTCCTCACATTTTCCAGTAGAAATACAAGAGTATTAGGTACCTATTGAATAGTTAACGTTTTGACCATTAACGAGTTCATTAACCCATTCAGTATACCAGAAACACCTAAAGGGGTACCTTTGCAAACAGTGCAGGCCCAGATCAGATGCCACAGAACGCGGCGTCTGATCAGGGCCTGCACTGTTTGCTTAAAGTTCAGTCATTTTCCAAATAGATTTTGATGAAAACACAACCTGACACCCCTAAATTTTGAAATGGAGTCCTGCTGTATATAATGTGGAAGATTCCATTTGGTACAAAAAGGGTTAACTTACGCTGCTTTGAACAACTTGGCCTTGATGATCAATGTGTGTTAAGTAGAACGTAGTTGACTCAATGTTAAAGTTTTGATAGTTTTGAGACGGATTGACAAACACTACTAAGTACAGTTGCTTTGCACTGCTGATTTCCACGTGCCTTTCACTGGTCTGTTTGAAACCCATCATTGAGACCGCTCTAATGAGTACCCACAATCTATGTCTTGGACCAGAAAGAGCAAAATAATGTATGCTCCTGTTAATACAGAGCGTGTTTTTGAGGGGTTCTTCAATGACTTGCTTTACGTGGTGGGAAACGGCTATTTTAAGCCGCACGTCAGAGAGCGAAAGCATGTGCAATGTACTGGTTAACCGCTTACGTATAAGCCTGTCCAGGAAAAGAGTGGATAGATAAACTGACCGGCTCAAAAATGACCTAAAATAGTGTTGACTGGACCGCTAAATTCCAATACAAACAAAAGCTCTGTTGGCCGCGTTAAGCAATAAGGGGAACACAGTAAGCAAACTGTTTCATTTTTAACCATTTCATTTGACAACTAATCGGTTTTTAATCCGTTGAACCCATACTGGCCTAACATCACTTAACCCTTTTTGTACCAAGTGGAATCTTCCTCCTTTAGCAGGAGTCCATTTCAAAATTTAGGGGTGGCAGGTTGTATTTTCTTCAAAACCTATTTGGAAAATGGTTGATTTTTTTTTAAAACAGTGTAGGCCCAGATCAGTCTGATCTGGGCCGACTGATCTGGGCCTGCACTGTTTGCCACGGTATCCGTTTAGGGGTTTCCAGTCTGAAATGGGTTAATCACTATTAGCAGTGAAATATTTGCATATCTGAAACACTCGTGAAAACTATGATGTTTTCAACGCACTCGTTAGAAAAGTTTCTTTTTTTTTTTTGCACGAGTGAAAAGTTTTATGTTTTCAATACAATCGATGAAATAATATTTTTGGTATTTACCTAAAAAAAAAGGAAATACATACATTAGGTTAACAAGTCCGTGAAATGAACACCCCATAAACCCCACTTTGTATAGGGGAAAACTTGGGTTTACGGGGTATGCACTATTTTGCGCTCATTGAGGCGGTTCTAACGAACACCCATAACCTATGTTTCCAGTATAAATAAGAAAATTATAACGGATTTTCATCAGAAAAATAGCTATTTTGGAGATATGAAAAAATGCACGTTGACGCGCGAGTGTGTTAATTCTTGCTCCAAAACATCGATTGTGGGTACTCGTTAGGACCGCTGTAAGAGATATATCTTGGAGAAGAAAATAGGATACTTGATAACTAGCGAATAAGATTATATGACAAACCCCAGACCAACATGGCATCTGCACAATCTGATCAGAGTGTTCATTGTGCGTTATATGGATATATTTCGTTATAATAGAAAGACTTGAATTGTGCTCAACCCTTTTTCTTTCTTTTTTTTTTTTTTGGGGGGGGGGGGGGGTTGGCTCAATTCTTATTAACAGAAGCTTAGGGGTGAAAGGGAAAGCGTTAACTGGACCGAGTCCATTAACTACAGAGAACGTTTGTCTAAAGATTACCTAACATAAGTTTGTCGATATCATGTCAACAATTAAGGCTTCCGGGCCATAAAGCGATTAGTTTGAATATACACACAGCGCGTGTCAACTCTTAAATTCTATGCATGTATTAATTGATGCCTATTAATCGAAACTTTGTTGATTTCTGTTTAGCATTGAAATATATTTTGATTTGCAACCCTGAAAACACATTACAAAACATGCCTGTACAACTACACAGTAAATTTTATTGCTGAAAAAGAGAAAATCTTAAAATGAAAAATTGTGAAATTTTCTGTTGCTCAAAATATAGACTTTGTAACGAGTACCCACAATCTATATGCAGAGTAGAAATAAGAAACAAGGTTTACCTCTGTAAAACCCAGTTTTATTATATAAAAGTGGGGTTCAAGGGTTCAAAATTATATTGGCGTGTTTTCGTGATGATTATTTTTCTATGTGTAAATACATGCAATTTATCCCAGAAAATAATATTTGAACCAGGGCACAGCACTCCCTACAATTTACGTGTGCCCAGCAAAGAATCACATCAGCGTGCGCATCCTAGACTTCTCTTGCTGCATGAAGAAGCATTGGATCTTTCGCACAACGTAGGCTCTGATCATAAAAAGTACCTAAGGGTTTTAAGTAGTATTCCCACACCCGGCATGATTGGCAGTAATTAGCAACAATTGCCAATTAAGCATGTGTGTGAAGTACCCGAAAAATAAAAAAAAATCCAAAAAAAAAAAAAAAAAAAAAAAAATCACCGAAATCAATATATTTCGCTAGTCAAAAAAGATCAATATTTTTTTTTTCTTCCTTCTAATTCTTTTGTAAACAATATGAAGTGTTTGTTAATTGTGCATCAGTCACATGCAGAAAAAATATATGAAACAAGAAAAAACAAAACAAATCAAAAACAGTAAATATATAAATAAGACGAAATAAAAATAAATTTATTTCAGCATTAAATGTCATTAACAAAAATGTTTTCAGCAGCTCACTTTGACATTCGTCTTGAACCAGCTAAAACCCGGAAATTTCCGATTTAATCCGATGATCGCGTAATATGAGAACCGATAGCTATAAATAGATACAATGAGGAGAGACGGCTAAAAGTACTGAAAATGGCAAGAAAACAACCTGAAAATGACCAACTTTGTTTTTATTTGATCTTCAATTATTTAATACTGTTGGAAAGAAAAATCATTTTTCTTCAAGAATCTAAAGTCACATTTTTAACAACGTATTTTATAAATCAATTATTACAGTATAAAAACAGACACCCTCGTGAGTTTTTGCTAATTTTCTATTGAAGTAAACGAGAGGTTCACGAGACGAAGGGTCCTATTTTCATTTCAAAATTGACCAGTTTAAATTTTATTTAAAAAATATAAAATTATAATCAAAATTAAGATAAAAGATTGAATTGTTATAATTTTCAATCACATTTTCGCTATCTAGCCTAGTATTTTTTCAATCATGTCTTAGATTCACATGCCCTATTAATTTCTATACACTTTGTCGCGCGGTTTAAATCGGACACAGGTAATAGGCGGATTACAATTGTCCCACATGTAGGAAAGTTGACCTTATGGGTCTTAAAATGTTTGCTCTCTTTTAAACCACAAGAATGATGCTGGGTTACATGTTATAAAGCAATTATGAGTTGCCATGTTTAATCAGATTATCGAGCCATTCATACTAATAAAGACTGCAGAGTTCAGCAGACATAACACAGCTGTGTTGATAACAGAAACTGTTTCATGACCTACAATCTTTAACCCTTCTCTTGCTGAATATTCATTTTAGCCACACCCATCTCTGACCTTGCACCAATCAGATTACTTGATTTTAATTTATTCCTGCAAATTCATAAACTGAATGCCAAAAAGTGTAGATCCTGATCAGATGGCTTCTTCAGAAGCTATCGGATCTGGATTCATACTGTTTGCAAAGATAGGGGTTGTCGTGAACAGCAAGATAAGGGTTGATTAGGCAGGAACTACATTTTGTGCGGAGGATTTCAGTAATCCTGAGTCATCTACCAAAAGCGATAGCTATAATGTTCTAAAAACCACTCAATAGATGGTGGATGAGAAGGGTCATCGAGCGACGACTACAGTCTGACGACTTCACTACGTGAATTCACAGACTAAAAAAAAAAAACATTTTATCTGATGTAGTTTTTCTCGGCGTGCGTTTACGATCTTCTAT
This sequence comes from Lucinisca nassula, assembly GCA_963580285.1. Taxonomy (NCBI): domain Eukaryota; kingdom Metazoa; phylum Mollusca; class Bivalvia; order Lucinida; family Lucinidae; genus Lucinisca; species Lucinisca nassula. The sequence continues at coordinate 91,632,481 of OY757013.1, read as the reverse complement.
AAAAATAAAGGTATGTTGTTTGCACTCTTTAGAATTGCGTGAGTAGTCTATCATAAACGCCTATTCAAGTGTATTCAAGTAAATTTTACCGCCACTGAATGACAATTTTCAGGTGAAAAAAAGAATCTGCTTTTAAGCATATTTCTGGTCAAAACATTGGATGTAGAAACTCATTAGAACCGGCGAGGCTTGGACAGAGATAAGAATAAATGTTTACCCCTTACTATATAAAAATGAGGTTTAAGGGGGTCGAAAGGATATACACGTGTTTTTCTTGCACACCAGATCAGGAAATCACGCAGGAAATCCATAAGTTTAGCTTGGGATAGAAATTCTGTTCTTACCCTGGTGTTCTTACTCAAAATCGAATATTCTCGCGTGTGGTTGAATAAGATCTCATATGACGTCACGGCACTTTACGTGACTTCAGTAAACATCACGGTAATGTTATCACAATATGACGGACGGCAGCAACCGAAGTGACTGCAGTATTAAATATCCACACTCAGAGCTGGAAGGTCTGCAAGAAAAAGTATCCAACATGGGTGTGGGGGTGAATAGAAAAATCCGTCCCTCGGGATCACTATCCGGCAGAGTGATGCCGGACAGTGATCCCGAGGAACGGATTTTTCTATACACCCCTTTCACCCAACACGAAAACACGCCTATATAATTTTGAACCACTCGAACCCCACTTTTATGTAGTAAAACTGTGGTTTGCAGGGATAAACATTATTTTTTTTTATTTCTGCTCAAAATATAGATTGTGGGTAATCGTTAGAACCGCATCGATGAGGCGGTTCATACGAGTACCCACAATCTATATTTGAAGCAGAAATAAGAAAAATGTCACATTTTTTCATCTTCAAATTTTCATTTATTCGGCGATAAAGGTTACAATGTATTTGTATAGGCATGTTTTCGTAATGCATGTTAGATTATTATATTGTGTTATAAGCACCTGGCTTAACCTTTTCTCATAATGGCCGAGCACATACGGAACATTCAAGTTTCCGTAGCAAAATTTCTGCGCATTATGCGCAAGTTGAAATTTTCCTTCAGTCACAGTGCTCTAAACCAGTTTGTTTGTTTGTTTGGTTTGAGGTTTAACGTCCCCGTCAACACTGTATATGTCATTTTGGAGGCGTTGCTTCCAACTTTGTGGGACTTTTATCCGACATTGAGATGAAATGACTTCTCAAGCCCTGTCGCCCAATGAAACCAATAAGTTTTATAAGTATGGACGGTCCGACCCGCACCGCTTTGCCTGGGCAGGCTAAGATCCTCAAAGCGGTTTACCAGTACTCGCAAAAATGAGAGCAGCTCACTTTTTTTTTCAGCAAAAATATTAGCATATTTACCATATTAAATTATCAAAATTTTAACAATATGTTAACTAACGACGTTGTTAGTTTTGAACAATTGGCCTACGACCCATTGTCTTATCTATATCATATACTGGAGTACGGATCGGTCGTCTGGGGTGGCTGCACTTTGCAGAATTCAGTTATACTTGAGAAGATTCAAAACGAGGCAGCCGGAATATTAACAGGCTTAACAAGGTCAGTCTCTTTGGACAGATTATACAGAGAATGAAGAAGGCTCCGATAATCTGTAAGAAGACAACGGCAAAATTAAGCTTTATGTTCAACCATGGTGAAGTTCCGATGTATATCACTGGCTTAATACCACCCTTGGTGAGGGACGTTTCAAACTACTCTTAAAGAAACATGGACGACTACACTGTTCCATATGCACGCACTGAAATTTTCAAAATGTCCTGTATCCCATCAGCAGTATCTTTCTGAAACGCTGCTGACAACAGTCTTAAAAATTTTGAATATCTTTTTGTATTTTTACTATCATTTAAAACGCTCAAACAAAAACTAGTATACAATACCCAAATATTTTTTTTCTCGTGAACGGTATTTGGTAGTCCTGCACGCAAGAATCCGCAATTACTGCAGTAATCTGATTGCTTACTTGGGGTCACTTGTTCATAACTAACGACGTCGTTAAATCGTTAAATTTTCGATCATTTATTATGGCAAATGTGCTAATAGTTTTGCTAAAAAAATATAAGCAGATTGAACTTGCTAGAAAAGTTAACAATATAACCACTAACGAGTCGTTAAGCTAACGATGTTTTGAACAACAGTTACAACAACTTATTATGCTCAGATCCTATGTTTAGCCGTTTAGTCGAATCTGAAAATGCAGAACACTTTTTCTTTCGATGTAATAAAAATAATAACCAGCGCTTGGCTCTATTTAATTCTCAACGAACGTTACAGCCTCTTAGTATTCAACTATTGGTGTTTGGAAGTCCAAACCTTAACACTGAAGACAACAATTTCATATTTGCATCCTTTTTTTACTGTTTTAACGAAAGCTCTGGCCGATTTACGTAAAACGAATCAGTTTATTCTAAGTATAACTGTACCCACTCCCATCAAGTATAGAAAAGGGCCGTAAGTTATGTAGCCCGTCCCCTTGATTGCAAATTTAAGCAACTGACCCATCTTCTTTCTTATGAATGTTTTCATTGCTCTTGAAGGAACTCATTTTTGATTTTTATTTGCCTTCACTGCAGCTGGTGTTGTGCCGTGTGGCGGCCGTAAAACGTCTCCCCGTACATCAACCATAGTGCAGTTTATATTTTACTTATGGTCCTTTGATATCAGCGTGAATATTCTGAGAAATCAGAAAAAAATATTGGTTTAGACTCATTTTTTAGACAGGTTTTTATTTATTTGGACCCCATTTTGATTTATATCAGTCCTTGAATCGACTGCCTATTCGAAATTCACAAAATTGCAGTATGATTCCTCTGGCTTTCTTTGCCGGATCATTACAGGGTCACTGATGAGGCTTTATTAGCCGAAACTACGTAGTATGACCCATCTTCTTTCTTATGAATGTTTTCATTGCTCTTAAAGGAACTCATTTTTGATTTTTATTTGCCTTCACTGCAGCTGGTGTTGTGCCGTGTGGCGGCCGTAAAACGTCTCCCCGTACATCAACCATAGTGCAGTTTATATTTTACTTTTGGTCCTTTGAGATCAGCGTGAATATTCTGAAAAAATAGAAAAAAATTATTGGTTTAGACTCATATTTTAGACAGGTTTTTATTTATTTGGACCCCATTTTGATTTATATCAGTCCTTGAATCGACTGCCTATTCGAAATTCGCAAAATTGCAGTATGTTTCCTCTGGCTTTCTTTGCCGGATCATTACAGGGTCACTGATGAGGCTTTATTAGCCGAAACTACGTAGTATGACCCATCTTCTTTCTTATGAATGTTTTCATTGCTCTTAAAGGAACTCATTTTTGATTTTTATTTGCCTTCACTGCAGCTGGTGTTGTGCCGTGTGGCGGCCGTAAAACGTCTCCCCGTACATCAACCATAGTGCAGTTTATATTTTACTTTTGGTCCTTTGATATCAGCGTGAATGTTCTGAGAAATCAGAAAAAAATTATTGGTTTAGACTCATATTTTAGACAGGTTTTTATTTATTTGGACCCCATTTTGATTTATATCAGTCCTTGAATCGACTGCCTATTCGAAATTCGCAAAATTGCAGTATGATTCCTCTGGCTTTCTTTGCCGGATCATTACAGGGTCACTGATGAGGCTTTATTAGCCGAAACTACGTAGTATGACCCATCTTCTTTCTTATGAATGTTTTCATTGCTCTTAAAGGAACTCATTTTTGATTTTTATTTGCCTTCACTGCAGCTGGTGTTGTGCCGTGTGGCGGCCGTAAAACGTCTCCCCGTACATCAACCATAGTGCAGTTTATATTTTACTTTTGGTCCTTTGATATCAGCGTGAATATTCTGAGAAATCAGAAAAAAAATATTGGTTTAGACTCATATTTTAGACAGGTTTTTTATTTATTTGGACCCCATTTTGATTTATATCAGTCCTTGAATCGACTGCCTATTCGAAATTCGCAAAATGGCAGTATGATTCCTCTGGCTTTCTTTGCCGGATCATTACAGGGTCACTGATGAGGCTTTATTAGCCGAAACTACGTAGTATGACCCATCTTCTTTCTTATGAATGTTTTCATTGCTCTTAAAGGAACTCATTTTTGATTTTTATTTGCCTTCACTGCAGCTGGTGTTGTGCCGTGTGGCGGCCGTAAAACGTCTCCCCGTACATCAACCATAGTGCAGTTTATATTTTACTTTTGGTCCTTTGAGATCAGCGTGAATATTCTGAGAAATCAGAAAAAAATTATTGGTTTAGACTCATATTTTAGACAGGTTTTTATTTATTTGGACCCCATTTTGATTTATATCAGTCCTTGAATCGACTGCCTATTCGAAATTCGCAAAATTGCAGTATGTTTCCTCTGGCTTTCTTTGCCGGATCATTACAGGGTCACTGATGAGGCTTTATTAGCCGAAACTACGTAGTATGACCCATCTTCTTTCTTATGAATGTTTTCATTGCTCTTAAAGGAACTCATTTTTGGTGTTGTGCCGTGTGGCGGCCGTAAAACGTCTCCCCGTACATCAACCATAGTGCAGTTTATATTTTACTTTTGGTCCTTTGAGATCAGCGTGAATATTCTGAGAAATCAGAAAAAAATTATTGGTTTAGACTCATATTTTAGACAGGTTTTTATTTATTTGGACCCCATTTTGATTTATATCAGTCCTTGAATCGACTGCCTATTCGAAATTCGCAAAATTGCAGTATGTTTCCTCTGGCTTTCTTTGCCGGATCATTACAGGGTCACTGATGAGGCTTTATTAGCCGAAACTACGTAGTATGACCCATCTTCTTTCTTATGAATGTTTTCATTGCTCTTAAAGGAATTCATTTTTGATTTTTATTTGATGATAAATATCACACCGTACAACCGGCTGCGGCGAAGACAGATTACTGCCTCGAAGACAGGTCACACAAAAGGCTTCGAAGAAAGGGTAGGTGAAGTTTTTTCGTTTGTATAAATCGAGAAGGCAATCTTATGACTTTTGCTGCTATTGGAGAAGAAACTAAATGCCTGGAGATATCGCAGCAACATTCTGACTATACATGTATTTCAAAAACAAGTACGGTTTGAAAAAGTTTGTGTGTGTAGTTTTTGTGGGAGCAGGTCAAAGGTTACTATTGTCGCCTATGGAAAACATTTAGTGGAAAGCTCCCTATAGCAAAAGTAGAAATGGCAGAGCACTGTCTTGTTTTCAGTCATTACATACTCGGCAATGAGTTTGCTGACAAGAAAGCAAAGGAATCGCCCAATCTTGATCCGTCTGTTTTTTTAAATTCCTTTTAATAATTTTAAACCATTTATTAACAGATACATCTTGTCGGAATGGCAAGGCGAATGGGACCGTGCAATAAATAACAAACTCCATGCCATTAAACCTGTCGTTGGAACAAAATGCTCTCCTCGACAGTTTTCCAGGAAAGAGGATGTAGTATTAACACGACTGCGCATTGGCCATACTAGAGTTACTCATTCTTATATCTTAAATGGTGATGAACAGCCTTCCTGTGTAGGCTGTGATCAGCCATTCACTGTGAAACATATTTTAATTGAATGTGTAGACTTTTCACAGTCCCGTAACTTATACTTCAAAGCTGACACTTTGCAACAATTGTTTTAAGATGTACCTTTTAAAAATATTATGAAAATATTAAGAATAAAAGAAATTGGACTTTTTCATAAGATTTAACTGTTTAAGATTTTTATACATATCAAACTAATTTTTTAACTTTTAATATCCTCATAATTCTCAATGCCGTTAACCATTAACCGTTTGACGCTTATGACCCACAAAGAGGGTTGACGCGTCGATAAACACGAAATCATCATCATCATCATTAGATACTATTTCCACACATTTGTAGGTTCGGTACAATTCTGTTTCATAAAATGTATCTTCATGGCATGTATTTTGCCATAGATACTGTAAAAATGTGATGGCAGTGCTAATTTAGGTCTAACTGGGTGTTTTTGATGAATTTTTGCCTCTGATCTATGTTCTTAGGAGGGGGGGGGGGTTACTTTAAAGCCATGTAAATCAGTTTTTTTATTGGTGTCTTTGGAAAGGAGACTTCCAGTAACTGTATTTGCACAAACACAAGAAAGAATCTACTCCATCTGGAATATAAAAGGTAAGGTTTCATAGCACTAGGACTATGCCTCAAACCGAAGCAAAACTTCAAAATTGTCTCTCCGAAACAGCCCGCTGTTATCCGGATAAGTTTTCTCATCCATTATAAGTTCTGTTTTATTGTAAAAGGATGCAGCTATTCCTCATGGTATTATGGCATTTATAAGCATATTCTTGGCATTTTTGTCCTCAAAATGCCATTTTTTTACTTTAAATAGGAGGTGTAGGTGTAAAAATAGCCATAAAAATGAGTATTGGTGCTATTTGGGCATAATTCTGTGCATTTTAGGATTGAATTGTTCCAAAGACATTGGAGAAGAACCACTGATGCAAGCCAGTGTCTGGGTTCCATTCCAGAAAGAGATAAACTTTGCGCTTTTCCAAAAGTATGGTTTGTTCGGCTTACATTGTTGAATCTGAAAGCGATAACTTTTTTGCAAACTTGAAAGATTCTTTGTGACTGAACTTTTATTATGCATGACTAAATAATTTGATATGACCTAAATTTCTATTTGGTAATTCTTTTGATGGATCATAAAGAAAATAAGGGTTTGGTATAGGTAGCATTGCACTAAATACTGGGAGGTGCAGGGTTTTATCACTTTTGGACCGAGCTTTTAGTTGCGTTCTAAATACCAGACTTGCTTCCATTGGATCCCATGTTTTATTTCAATGTGAGAAAATGATAGGTATAAAGGACTAAAATGATGCATGTTTTATAAATACATCTGCAAGCTCAAAGAAATTGTGGCTGATTTTATATGGTCACCACTCCTTTAGAATTGTTGGTTTATATTTACTTCGTTCTAGTAGGTAAACATACATGGTTGACTAACTTGAAAAGGAGCAGATCAACATGTGGATTTTTTTTCTCATTAACTTGTTGGGCTAGGATGGCTCTATAAACAAGTAAGGTTTGAAAAGTTTTGTATGTGTAGTTTTTGTGGGAGAAGGTAAAAGGTTACTATTGTCGCCTATTGAAAACATTTAGTGGAAAGCTCCCTTATGGCTCGTGCATCTGTAAGGGAAGATAACCCACGAGCGGCACCGAGCGAATAAATACAGACGCACGGACCATACTCTTAGCAGCTTGTTGTACATGATCCCCTCTGCACTGTTTGCATCACGAGCTATTTAATGTTCATCCCATCTTTATCTTCTTTTTCTTTCATTCTTTTGTATTGTCTTGTGTGTCTTGTATCTAGTCTCGTGAAGTCTTTTGATTTTTTATTATGATGTTCTTTTAACTCATCTTCATTCTCAGTCGTAGAAAACTGTAAACTATTGTATGATAAGAATCCATACAGCTTGCCATCCACACCTACTCATTCGCAGCAGGGAATGATTCACATAAGCGTTTCGCTTGTTTTCAAATCCTGCCATTGCAATTTGTACATGTTCTGTTGTAACTTGCCTATCTATTTAAAATGAATAAATATTGTTTAAACCAAAGCATAGCCCCTCCAACTAAGTCGTGTGACATCGAGGAAAGAAAAAGTACAAGCAGAAGCAAATTAAACAAATAACGGAGCCAGGCACCGAGGTTATAAAACTTTTTTCATACTTAATTCACTTGAGCATGAAATTTGTCCTGCTCACAAATTTTAAAATGCCAACAATTGTTGGCATTTTAAATTTTGTGAGCAGGACAAATAACATTCTCTGCTAACTGAGAAAGAAAAATCGCTCAACTTTGTAGTATTTCAATTGTCATGAGCACCACAAGTTTCATGCTCAGCTGAGTTGAGCATGAAAAAAGTTTTAAAACCTCGGGGCCTGATCTCTTTTGTGGAGCGTAGTTTGTTTATTTAACCGAGTTATATGGTTCAATTTGGCAGAAATGCTGCTCAACAAACGCAGTTTTGGCGTGAGCAAGTGAATATAACATATTTTGTTCCGTAGACGTACACTTGACGCCGAAAACAAAATGACGGGTTACAGTTTAGCCATATTTGTGCCTACGATGGATCTTGATGAAACTTATATGCAATATAGTCCAACATATGCGCGTTCATATGACAACAAAATTTAATTAACCATGACATGTGCAGTCACGTGGCTTCCGTTTTTCTACAAGTGGGGTAATTGTCAGTATTTGGTGATTTGCCAAAGTAATATGACATTTTTATAAAAATTACCGCATTAAAGCGTGCTAATCTACATGTCCATATTAAAATGTTTCTTGTATCCCGTGACACAATATTATGTAAAGTATGTGCAAAAGAAATTTATATTGTGTTGAAGTTTTATGTATTTGGTATATGTTAGTAGTGCTTAACAATACGGAATGTATTTTCGATTCTGAAATATATATTTAAAATGTTGGCAGAAAGACTAGAACAGTACAATATATCATTACAACAAACAGCAGACTTCATTGGATTTTGTGACCTTGACCTCATTTTTCAAGGTCACAGCAACCCCAAAACAGTCATTTTTAGGCCAAAAATGGCTTGTCTGCACTCTTCCTCAATAACGAATTGATTAATTTTAATCAGACTTGGAACAATATATCATTACAGCATATCGGAAATTTGATTAGATTTTGGTGACCTTTACATTTTTTTTCAAGGTCACAGGCCCCGCCAAACAGTCAATTTTGGGCCAACAATGGCTTGTCTGCACTCTATCTCATTAAAGAATGACCAATATTCGATAAACTTGGTACAATATATCAATATAACATACCACAGATCGGGTTAGATTTTGGTGACCTTGACCTTTGTCAAGGTCACAGGCCCTCAAAGACAATCAGTTTTTGGCCAAAAATGGCTTGTCTGCTCTCTATCTCATTTATAAATTGCTTAATTTTAGTCAAACTTAGTACAATATAACATTACAACATGACGTAGATTTGATTATATATTGTCGATCATGACCTTTTTTCAAGGTCACAGGCTCCCAAAAACAGACGATTTTGGGACAAAAAAGGCTTGACCGCACAATTTCTCATACACAAATTGATTAATTGCATTCAAACTTTGTACAATATACCATTACAACATACCGCAGATTTGATTAGATTTTGGTGACCTTGACTTTTTTCAAGGTCACAGCCCCCCCCCCCCCCAAAAAAAAAAAAAAAAAAAAAAAAAAAAAAAAAAAAAAACAGTCAATTTTGGGCCAAAATGGCTAAGGATAACCCTTTCGACAACTTAATTAACGTCACTACAGCTGGTTTCTCTGAATACGTGAAGGCCGTAAAAAGTCTCCCTGCCCTACATCATAGTGTAGTTTATATTTTCTTGACCTTTTGGGATCATTGTTTCCATTGTTGAATTTTGAAAATATTTTAAGGTCACTGATGAAGCCTAATTGGCCAAAACTATCTAGTGTGGCCCAGAAAACATGTACACTCCATACTCTCCAGTTCTGTGGTGTATTCCTTGCTTCCAAAGGATTACATTTTCTGCAACTTATTGTCTGCACTCTAGGGCCAATCATGGCTTATCTTTATCCTATATCATTTAAGAATTTATGAAAATTGGAAGAGCATTTAATTATTAATTACAGTCTACCAAATTTGTCTGGAGATCTGAGCTTTTTAATGACTGTTTGTTTTTTAAGGTTATAGGCTCCCACAAAAACTACCAGCTTTTGACCAAAAATGGTTTACAGCTTACATTTTGTTAACTTTAATCTAGTTATTAAAGTCAAATGGGTGTTTAAGATACATTTATGGTGAGGGTACATTGCTTTCCTCTGAAAACATTTTTACCTATACCAGCATTCAGGGTACGTCTGCAGAACATATGAAATGTTACATACTCTGTAAACAATATAAGACAGAAACTGGTAATGGAAGGTAAACATGAATGTATGTCATTCAAGTAACATGCACAGCATGTGACAGCAGTTACATGATAATCCTTTAATTCATCAATGAAAAGCATTCCCGTTTGCCCAGCAAGTAATGATGGTCGTGCTCACACAGATGGCCAGCCGCTGTCCTTCTGTATATGTAGACTATATTGACTTTTTCCTATGCGAGTATGCACGGTACTTTGATTACATTGATTTTCTCACCTTATTTTATCGATAAAAGTTTATTTTTCAACATCCTCCACACCGTTAACAGCCAAAACATCATCATTTTTTAAAGCATTTTTTTCTGAAATAAAGTGGTGTGTAGTTTTCTCTGGTTAACAATGTGGACGACCATGCAATTTTCCTTTGAACACCACGGGGGTCTTCACTTTTTCCATAGGCGCAATGTCACACATGACCAGTAGTGCATGTATTCAACCGGAAATTTTGTTACGAACACGCATGCGGATGAAAAAGTAAATATTTGTCCAAAAAAAACACAGAGATATTTGGTCGCCTTATGAGTGTATTTTGATCAGTTTTTGTTGACTTCAAGAATTTGCTCTTTCAGTAGGCACTTTTCAATAGCAAACTGTAACCCGTCCTTTCATACGATTTTTTCAACGAACTGGAAAAGCCTCATCTGGTTTTGAAGTATAGTCAGAATGTTGCTGCAGTATCTCCAGGCATTTAGTTTCTTCTCCAATAGCAGCAATACTCAACAGATTGCCTCCTCGATTTATACAAACGAACAAAATTCACCTACCCTCTCTTCGAAGCTTTATGTGTGATCTGTCTTCGAGGCAGTAATCTGTCTTCGCCGCTGCCAGTTGTACGATGTGAATATGTGGGGACGCGTTTGGATGAGGTATCGGCGTCGTGTATCCTACGTAATCAGGTCGCCCAAGTAATATTGGCTAATAGCTGGACAAGGCCTGCTGTCTATTCAGCAGCAGGATCACTTTCATTAATTTTCCTCCTTTTTCACTGTCCCTTCTCCTTCATCTCTCTCATCTCCTCTATCTCATTTCTCCCATTCTCTGAGAGACAGCACAAAATGACACACAAGGGTAGGCATATCATTAAAGATTAACACAATATAACATCTCTTCTATATCATTTCTCCCATTCTCTGAGAGACAGCACAAAATGACCCACAAGGGTAGGCATGTCATTAAACATTAACACAATATAACATCTCTTCTATCCCATTTCTCCCATTCTCTGAGAGACAGCACAAAATGACCCACAAGGGTAGGCATGTCATTAAACATTAACACAATATAACATCTCTTCTATCCCATTTCTCCCATTCTCTGAGAGACAGCACAAAATGACCCACAAGGGTAGGCATGTTATTAAACATTAACACAATATAACATCTCTTCTATCTCATTTCTCCCATTCTCTGAAAGACAGCAAAAAATGACCACAAGGGTAGGCATGTCATTAAACATTAACTTAATATAACATCTCTTCTATCTCATTTCTCCCATTCTCTGAGAGACAGCACAAAATGACCCACAAGTGTAGGCATGTCATTTAACATTGACACAGTATAATATCTCTTCTATCTCATTACTCCCATTCTCTGAGAGACAGCACAAATGACCCACAAGGGTAGGCATGTCATTAAACATTAACACAATATAATATCTCTTCTATCTCATTTCTCCAATTCTCTGAGAGACAGCACAAAATGACCTACAAGGGTAGGCATGTCATTAAACATTAACACAATATAACATCTCTTCTATCTCATTTCTCCCATTCTCTGAGAGACAGCACAAAATGACCCACAAGGGTAGGCATGTCATTAAACATTAACACAATATAACATCTCTTCTATCTCATTTCTCCCATTCTCTGAGAGACAGCACAAAATGACCCAGCAGGGTAGGCATGTCATTAAACATTAACACAATATAACATCTCTTCTATCCCATTTCTCCCATTCTCTGAGAGACAGCACAAAATGACCCACAAGGGTAGGCATGTCATTAAACATTCACACAATATAATATCTCTTCTATCTCATTTCTCCCATTCTCTGAGAGACAGCACAAAATGACCTACAAGGGTAGGCATGTCATTAAACATTAACACAATATAACATCTCCTCTATCTCATTTCTCACATTCTCTGAGAGACAGCACGAAATGACCCACAAGGGAAGGCATGACTTAAACATTAACACAGTATAACATCTCTTCTATCTCATTTCTCCGATTCTCTGAGAGACAGCACAAAATGACCCACACGGGTAGGCATGTCATTTAACATTAACACAATATAACATCTCTTTTATCTCATTTCTCCCATTCTCTGAGAGACAGCACAAAATGACCCACAACGGTAGGCATGTCATTAAACATTAGTACAATATAACATCTCTTCTACCTCATTTCTCCCATTCTCTGAGAGACAGCACAAAATGACCCACAAGGGTAGGCATGTCATTAAACATTAACACAATATAACATCTCTTCTATCTAATATCTCCCATTCTCTGAGAGACAGCACAAAACGACCCACAAGGGTAGGCATGTCATTAAACATTAACACAATATAACATCTCTTCTATCTCATTTCTCCCATTTTCTGAGAGACAGCACAAAATGACCCACAAGGGTAGGCATGTCATTAAACATTAGTACAATATGACATCTCTTCTACCTCATTTCTCCCATTCTCTGAGAGACAGCACAAAAAGACCCACAAGGGTAGGCATGTCATAAAACATTAACAAAATAAAACATCTCTTCTATCTTATTTCTCCCATTCTCTGAGAGACAGCACAAAATGACCACAAGGGTAGGCATGTCATTAAACATTAACACAATATAACATCTCTTCTATCTAATTTCTCCCATTCTATGAGAGACAGCACAAAATGACCACAAGGGTAGGCATGTTATTAAACATCAACACAATATAACATCTCTTCTATCTCATTTCTCCTATTCTCTGAGAGACAGCACAAAATGACCCAGCAGGGTAGGCATGTCATTAAACATTAACACAGTATAACATCTCTTCTATCTCATTTCTCCCATTCTCTGAGAGACAGCACAAAATGATCCACAAGGGTAGGCATGTCATTAAACATAAACAAAATATAACATCTCTTCTATCTCATTTCTCCCATTCTCTGAGAGACAGCACAAAATGACCCACAAGGGTAGGCATGTCATTAAACATTAACACAATATAACATCTCTTCTATCCCATTTCTCCCATTCTCTGAGAGACAGCACAAAATGACCCACAAGGGTAGGCATGTCATTAAACATTAACACAATATAACTTATTGTTCCTTGTTTTGCAAAACAATCTTTAACCCTTAAGGGAAATGGAAACACCTTCAGCGGAGTCAAGTCCTGCAAAAGTATTTTGTCTTCGCTGCCAATATATAGGGGTCAACGCTTAAAGGAAAGAAATTGCTCCTGAGGAGCAAATTCTTTCCTTTAAGAGTAGACCACTTTTTCAGTGGGACTGACTTTACAGAAAAACGTACAGGAAGTCCCGAAACGTGTCGCCCTATGAAAAATGGTTGAACAATCTGCCAGGTGATCCCATTCCCCTTAAGATTCTAATCACAGCAATTGTCGTCTGCTTTGTTGTCTGCTGATTGCTGAATGCCGCAAACAGTTCGGACCTAGATCAGAGAGCTCATTTAAGAGCAGACACTGTTTGTCTGTATGCAAAAAAAAAAAAAAAAAAAAAGATTTGAAAGGTTGGTAGAATTGGCAACAAGCGACATAAACAGACGACAGGTTTGTGGCGTTTTAAGGGTTAAAGCGTTATTTCTCATATCGGTTTGATTGATTTGATGTTAACACTATATAGGTCATTTTGGAGACGTTGCTTCCAATTTTGTGGGAGTTTAACCCGAAATAGAGATGAAATGACATCTCAAGCCCTGTCGCCCAAGAAACCAATAAGGTTTATAAGCAAGCACGGTCCGACTCGCGCCGCTTGGACTTGGCAGGTTTAAATCCGCTACGCGGTTTACCAGTAATCGTGTGTGCATTACGAAAACACGCCTATACAAATACATTGTAAACTTTATCACCGAAAAAATGAAAATTTTCAGATGAAAAAAAATGTGATATTATTCTTATTTCCACTCAAAATATATATTGTGGGTACTCGTTAGAACCGCCTCTTCGATGCGGTTCTTACGAGTAACTACAATCTATATTTTAGAGCAGAAATAAGAAAATAAGGTCCACCCCTGTTAACCCCAGTTTTTCTATATAAAACTGGGGTTGAAGGGGGTCAAAATTAAATAGACGTGTTTTCGTGACGGGTCAGTTTGAGCTTTACATGGAAGCATCATGTAGCCCACCTATTTCTCCAAGTCCCAATGAGCGGGGGCCGTCTCACATTGATGAAAATAAAAGTGAAGGCAATGATCAGATATTTGATACAAGTAAAGTAAACTGGAGCAAAGAAAATGACATTTACATGGTCTTTTTGGATACTTAAGGGGAATGGGAACACCTTCAGGGGCAGACAAAGCGGTGCTTATAAACCCCATTGGTTTCATTCGGCGGTAGGGCTTGAGATGCCATTTCATCTCAATGTGGGTAAAAGTCCCACAAAATCGGAAGCAACGTCTCCAAAATGACCTTTACAGTGTTGACGGGGACGTTAAACCTTAAATCAATTAAACAAATCACCTTCAGGGGAGGCAACTCCTGCAAAAGTATTTTTGTCTCCCGTGTCAATAGGGGTCAATGCTTAAAGGAACGAAAGAAAGGGCATGTCAATAAACATCAACACAATACAACTGCTCTTGTTCCTTATTTCATAAAACACTCTTTAACCCTTAAGGGAAATGGAAACACCTTCAGCGGAGACAACTCCCGCAAAAGTATTTTGTCTCCAATGTCAATAGGGGTCAATGGTAAAGAGTAGATCCCTTTTTGCAGTGGGACAGGGCTTATTGAAAAGCGAACAGGAAGTCCCGAAAGTTGTCTCTCTATGAAAATCTGCCAGGTGCATGTTCCTATTCCCCTCAATACTATCCTTCTGGTTGATTTGAGGTTTAACGTCCCCGTCAACAATGTAAAGGTCATTTTGGAGACGTTGCTCCCAATTTTGTGGGACTTTTACCCGACACTGAGATGAAATGACATCTCAAGCCCTGTCGCCCAATGAAACAAATAGGGTTTATTAGCATGGACGGTCCGCCTCGCACCGCGGTTCCTGGACAGACTTAGATCCTCTAAGCGGGTTACCAGTACTAGTGTGCGGGCCGGATTCAGCTCTGCCTGGAAGCATAATGCAGCCCATATATTTCTTCAAGCCCCTATGGGCGGGGGCCGACTATCCTTCTTATTTACGTTTAATCATATACATGTAATTGAACTAACAACATGTAAAACTATATAAATGTGAATATTGAATGCGATCAAAGACATTTCTTGTTACATTCATTTCAGTTGATTGCCAATTGACAAAGATGGGTCGAAGTTTCGTTCTTGTGTTGTGGGTTTCATGTTGCTATGTTTTGTAGAATCTTTAAACGAAATCAGTGAAAGGATAAGCGAGGCTTTCCTTACATACTGCTAGGCCCCCGCCCATCGGGACTTGAAGAAATATATGGGCTGCATGATGCTTCCGCGCAGAGCTGAAACCGACCCACACACGAGTACTGGTAAACCGCTTAGAGGATCTAAGACTGCCCAGGCAAAGCGGTGCGAGTCGGCCCGTCAATGCTTATAAAAACCCTTTTGGCTTCATTGGGCGGCAGGGCTTGAGATATCATTTCATCTCAATGTCGGGTAAAAGTCCCACAAAAGTGGAAGCAACGTGTCCAAAATGACCTTCACAGTGTTGACGGGGACGTTAAGCCTCAAATTAAACAAAAATAAAAATAAAAAATTAAAAATTAAAAAAAAAAAAAACATTCCTTTCAGCTGTTTGCCGATTGACAAAGATGGGTCGAAGTTTCGTTCTTGTGTTGTGGGTTTCATGTTGCTATGTTTTGCAGAATCTTTTAACGAAATCAGTGAAAGGATAAGCGAGGCTTTCCTTGCATACTGCTAGGCCCCCGCCAATCGGGGCTTGAAGAAATATATGGGCTGCATGATGCTTCCACGCAGAGCTGAAACCGACCCACACACGAGTACTGGTAAACCGCTTAGATGATCTAAGCCTGCCCTCAAATCAAACAAATCCTTGCACACTGCTACCGCCCTGAAACAACAAGTAAAATAATCAAAGTACTGAAAGTACTGAGAAGCGGGCGAGTAATGTCATTTCTTTATAACGCTTTTTAGTTTAGACGACTACAGTCTTTTTTACGCTCTAGTCTTGAATTTAGTGTTTTATCTTCAAACGGGATTTTTCAATAAAAGACCACAGACAGGATGCATGTCTCCAAGAAGCTGACTCTTTTTTCTAGCTGGAAGAAACTGTTGTTTATTTATTCATTTATTTATATTTATTCATGTACCTTCCTGTATCTGAATTAATTTCCACCGACTTTACTGACGATCACATATCAATACACTGAGAACAACCTACAAACTATCATTCTGTATATTGAAGGCATCAGAAATTTCACCCGTGCATCACACTCGTGATAATACTGATGTTTTCAACACACTCGTATTCCGCTGCAGAGCAAACTTTATTTATACAATTTTATGTTTCCAAATAAAATCAAAATACTGAGTGATGTTGACTTATGAACCCAAATTATACTTCAGTGTCATTTAAGCAGATCTCTAGATCCCAAATGGTTAAAATGGCTTAGTCGAAAAGGGAGACATACCAAATCGGACGAAGGCAACGCAAACATAAATAAATAAATGAGTAAATAAATAAATAAATAAATAAATAAAATATAAACAAAAATGAGCTTGTTCATTTTTATTTTTCATGCTAATACCGTAACTTTACGCCCCCTGTGCAGTTAGTTAAATAAAGTTCTTTTCTGTTCTGTTCACCCTCTGTAAAAATGTCTAAGACTAACGGACACGTC
This sequence comes from Lucinisca nassula, assembly GCA_963580285.1. Taxonomy (NCBI): domain Eukaryota; kingdom Metazoa; phylum Mollusca; class Bivalvia; order Lucinida; family Lucinidae; genus Lucinisca; species Lucinisca nassula. The sequence continues at coordinate 91,615,540 of OY757013.1, read as the reverse complement.
ACCCCATTTCCTTTGGAAGCGGGGGCATAAAAAGACGCAAAAGAAGAATTTTTTTTTCTCAACTTTCCATGTCAGTCCCTTTGACCCTTTAACTTCTGCAATATAAATTAAAAGTGTTGGCCCTGATCAGATGCTCAAAAACAACACTAACGGGTGTCATAAAGAAAAATGAAACATCGCAGAAAAAATGCAATGAGATCACAGAATCACACATCAGTGAAAACTATAAGCAAGCGCTTAAAATTTAACTGATGGAAGCAAAGATGCTGACAAAAAAAGAAACGGGGTGTGCTTTCACAATACCAGAATTAAACTTCGACCAAAAATTCAAACTTAACCAGCACCTCACAGTCTACACTGCAGAACTTATAGCCATACAAAAAGCTTTGGAATGGATACAGGAACAAAAACCCGATAGTGTTGTTATACTAACAGACTCATTAAGCTCAATACAAAGCATAAACTCTGGGAATAGCACTACAAGACCAGATATACTGCAGGACATTCATATCCTAATACACAAAATTCTTAAACAAGGTATCACCCTGAACATAGATTGGATCCCCTCCCACCGCAACGTGCAGGGGAATGAGCGCGCAGACACACTGACCAAAGAAGCTCTGACCCGGGGAAAGGCACTTGACTACCTCCCCACCCCACAAGAAGTATACGCAATCATTTAGGCCAGCATCAAAAAGGAATGGGCGCGCATATGGCAGGGACAACACGGCTTTAGACACTCGATCTGTCAGTCCTTGACCCCGAAATTGGTACAATATAGTGACAGCCGAAAGCTCGATCGTATATATACACGACTAAGACTCGGGGTCAACGGACTAAATGCACACAACATCTTCTATAGCGAGGCCGATCCATTATGCGGGCACTGTGGCGGTGTGGAGTGTGTTCAACACTACCTCGCAGAGTGCCCCGCACACGGCCCCGCCAGAAGGGAACTAAAGGGAGAACTTACAACATTAGGATACCAAGGGGAGATAAACGCGGTTTCTCTGCTCAATCTAAATTCACAGGAAATGAGGGACGCGGTCTTCAAATTCTTTGAGAAAACAAACTAGCTGGACAAAATATAGGGGAAAACTAAGGGCGCAGACTAAATTTAATCGCATTGTACTGTAAAACACACCCCGTACGAGAATACATACTTCAAACCAAAATCTCTAGAGACCCGAGTTCAGAACAGTAAAAATAAATATTCTTACCGCACCTTAGACGCTACCAACCAAAAAGGGCCGTAGTGATCAAAGGGCGGCCGTCTCACAGCGAAAAGGGGAACAAAGTCAACGATAGGCGCTGTGGTTGCGGCCTCGGCTTTGCACTTATGAGTGCCTATCGGTGACAGCGATCCCTGGATCACTGTGAGAAGACCATAGCAGAACGGGGCATGGACTCGCCACAAGGAAAATCCTTGGCCCCGACCCACCCTGCAGAGGGGGTGTGGCAAGCGAGAAGTTAAGACAAGGTGTAGCGTTGTGGTTGCGGCCCACTGGCTTTGCACTTATGAACGCTGCACCAAAGCCCTAGCTGATCGGGAGCCACACATCCCGAAAGAGGACCACACGAAAGCACGCCGGGACTGGGCATGGACCCACAAGGAAAATCCGTCGCCCAGCCCCTCCTGAGGGGGTGAGGCAAACGGGAAGTCAGAACGAGACGTAGCGCTGTGGTTGCGGTCCTTGGACTTTGCACTTAGGAGCATTGCGTCAAAATCCTGGCTGATCGAGAGCCACACAACCCAAAGGAGAACGGCACAACAACACACTAACAAACAAAGCCTCTCCTTCAGGAACGCATAGTGGGACAGAAATAAGAAACAAGACGCCTTATCACATCTTTTTCTTTCTTTTTTCGCAACTTTCGCTTTCGAATAAAGGATGTACATTATAAGGTTACCCAAACGGAATGACCTTGGGGCCCTCAAAAGGGCCTTTTGCATACCACCACGACTGAAAAACCGCATCTCGCCCTCCGTACTGCCCTTGTCGCATAACATAAAAATCACCAAAAACAGCAAATTGCTATGACCGTAATAAAGACAGACGGTCAAGATGGCCACATATCAATACAGACAAGGGCAATTAACTAACTAACTAGGGCATGACTTAGCGCGACCTAAAGGAAGGCTTTTAACACACACAACCACCCACGCGAAACTAAAACAACATACAACCACACTAGATAGGTAGATATAGCGATAGTTGTAGGATAGGAATACAGTAGAGAGGATAGTATAGAAAAGAGAGATAAAAAACCTGGAGTTAGAAGAAGAAGAAGAAGAGTTTTCTCAAAAAGCGATTTCAAACATTTTTATTTTTGTGTAAATATGAAACATTAAAAACAAGATCGCATAGGAGCGCTCGACTGCGCACGTGCGCAGGCGGACGCTTGTATGCGACCTACATGATTATATAACAATTTGCACTAACCACTTTGACTAAAGAGATTGGCAAACGTTGTCTCGGGTCCCCAAACGGCTAGGCAAGAATACTTTTTTTTCTACTATGATGCCTTCCTACACGTAGGATGCGATAGTGATATGCAAACATGGCGACACAAAATGACTCTCCTACGGTCCCACAGAATACGACATCCTGCGTCGAGGAGGGCATCACCTTTTCTTAACTTCAAACGAAAAAGCATAAAAGGGGATTGACCTACTTTCCACATCCTCCGCGATAGAGGTCACCCACTAACTAAAATAAATACGAATTTGGGCCCGAGACGGCGGAAGCCAACACACCATGTTACTATGTTATATGTTGTATGTATAGAATAAACAAAAACAAAACACAAATATAATCTTCAAGCACAACCTTGCAGGTACAAAAATTGTCCTTCCCAGCAACTGTGGGCGGATGGGCTTGTCCCAAAAAGGACAACAACACAAACGACATCGGCAAACGTTGTCTCGGGCCTCCAAATGGCCAGGCAGGAATACACTTTCCTCCTATGGTGCCTTCCTTCACGTAGGATGCGTTAATGATATGCAAACATTGCGACTGACCCACTTATGGTCCCGCAGAGTGCGGCATCCTACCTCGAGGAAGGCATCACTTTTTCTTAACTTAAAACGGCAAATGCATAAAAAGGGATTGACCTACTTTGCACATCCTCCGCGATAGAAGTCACTCACTAACAAAATAAATACGAATTCAAGCCCGAGACCGCGTAGGCCGGCACTTCATGTTATTATGTTACATATTGTATGTACAGATTAACAAAAAAAAACAAACAAACAAAACACAAAATATAAACCACTAGCACAATCTTGCAGGTACAAAAACTGTCACCCCCAGCAACTGTGAGCGGGTGGGCTTGCCCTTAAACGGACAACACCACCTTTAGGGCACAAGGAAAACAAACAAAACAGGTCCGTGGCGGGGTAAGCACATCCGCCCGCATATTTATACTTAAAAAAATAGACCACTCAACAAGCTGGGGAAACAGACCAAACAATGTAAAAATGTACATACGTTACATAAATATACAAAAATCAAATAAAAAAAAAATAATAAAAAAAATACCAATATCAAAATTGACCCTTTCCTGGTCTGACACGGTTCGGCATATTGACAAGCAAAAAATTATAACGTCGAGTAGAAGACAAAATGGACCGACTGCAGCGGACTTACGATAGACACGGACGGACGGGGCAGGAGCCGAGCGATGGTCTCCCCATTCACCGGCAACGTGGAATGGGGATACCACCGAACGGCTACGGTGTAGTGCCAGAATGGAATCGTTCCCTGGGACCCCACCAGCTGACGACCCGTGACACGGGGAAACTGGAAACAACAACAACAACATGATCAGATGCTGTGTATTATGAACTTCAATTTTGATTGATTCGTCTCACAAAGGGCGTATAAACGCATTCACAGATGCTGCAGCTTATTTGTACAACATAATGCCAATCATTCATGTACATAAATGCCAAGAATCCTGGCAATACCCTAGCTAGAGGCCACAGAATGCGGCGTCTGATCAGTGCCTCATTATTTGCTAAATGTAAATTCACAGCGAATAAAATTTCTATTTTATAATTATACATGTAATTAGACCTCTCCAAAGCCGTAGGAATACTATGTTTGATGTCGAGTGTCAACCCTTTCAACCCTTTACATCGCTGCAGATACTGGTTCAGGTACAGATACCGATACAAACCTTATAGATCCAGATCAGACGGCATGTGATGAGCATTCTCATCAGAATCTACACAGTTTGCCAGCTGTCGATGATAGGAACAAACCACCTTTCTTTAAGAATTGGTACACTGAATATCAGAGCTAGAAGGGTTCTGTTCAAAAACTGAGGGATGAAAGGGAATGATTTCAAGCATAAACAGCAACGGCGCAGGAAAATAGTGCCGTTTTTTTTCAGCGCTTTACGTGAAATCTAATAAGCAAACATAATTCATTTTTTAAACAGTCCGTGTCGAACTTGATTGGATTTATTGCGTGTACTGCAATTTTTCATATTTATTAGATATGTATTTGAGTTTTTTTTTTTTGTTTTTTTTTTGTTTTTGTTTTTTTTTTGAGCGGAGGACTACAAGAAGAAATGTCTAAAGAGGTGCACAAAATCTCATGTACGAGGTGTACGGTGACTGTAGACGGGCTAACGCCCGCCTAATAAGCTGCAGATGTTCAAAAATGCCTCTCGAAAAACTCATTGCCATTAACAGGGAAAACAATGAGACTTGGCGGACACATTGTTCGAAGATATGGATAGATTAAAGATGTGATAGACGGCCTTTGTTTTGCTGCTAAACAATGTTTACAGTGCACCATACGAAAACATCATGAAAGTTACAGAAACAATGGCGTTCCATTACTGTGAAAGCTGGTATAAACAATAAAGGGTGACAATAGCTCTAATACAGGGATATTTGGTCTAGACAATGACACATCTAGTAAAGAGTTCATCGGGATCAAAATGGGATAAAAAGAGGATCATAACGGGAATGGGAACACCTAGCACATTGTTCCGCCATTTTAAAAAGGGAGACAACTTTCGGTACTTCTTGTCAGGGGTCTACTCATAAAGGAAAGAATTGCTCCTCAGGAGCAAATTCTTTCCTTTAAGTGTTGACCCCTATTGACACATGAGACAAAAATAGTTTTACAGGAGTTGCCTCCCCTGAAGGTGTATCAATTCCCTTTAAATGAGTCTTCATATATTATTGAATTTATTTAACGCATGGAAACATACCCGGTTATGGTTCGTAGCCAGCAGAGGATCAAGTCACCAAGACAGTATGAAAGCCATTCAGCATGAAAATTACTATCAGTAATATAGCCTATTCATTCATACTTAAAATCCTCAAAATATATATTTTTATATATATACCCGGGAAAAAAAAATTCTGCACAACTGGGGGTTTTCGACCTGTTTGCCTTAAACATAAATATACAGAAAAAATAATTACACCACAAGATCCTGATAATAAACATAAATCAAAACAAGCCGGTATCATCACTGAGTAATGAATAATGCTTCTCCGAAGGTACATGGGGTAGGTTGTCAAAAATGACAAAATCACAGTGTCTGAACTGTAACTCAATAATCAATAATGGGTATAGCCATCAAGATTCACACGACACTCGTCAAGTCCCCTCCTCATGGATTTCGCCAGTCTCTGTATATGATGCTGAGGAATCGCAGCCCATTCTTGGAGTAGAAGTCTCTGCAAGTGTGGAAGTCTTGTGTGTTGATTGACCCGTTTGTTTACAGCCCGACCAAGAATATCCCACAATTGTTCAATGCACGCCAAGTCAGGGGACATCGGTGGCCACTCAAGTCTCTGCACACTATTCTGCTGCAGGAAAGCATCGATAATCCTGGCACGATGTGGTCTCGCATTGTCGTCCTGGAAGATGGAGTTCAGGCCCATCTGTCTGAAATACGGTACAACATGCGGTCTTAGAATTTCGTCAATGTACCGACGACCATTCAAGTTTCCGGGCAATACGACAAGGGTAGTTCTGCCATTAGAACTGATATCTGCCGCCGTTGTAAGCTGTTGTTTGTAGGACATTAGGCTCAAGGTGCCTCTCCCAAGTGCGACGCCAAACTCTGATCCGACCATCAATCTTCCGAAGACAAAATCTCGACTCGCCAGAAAAAAGAACTTCCACCCACTGCCGTTGGTTCCATCTGCCATGTCGTGCACAAAACTGGCTTCGTAGAGCTCTGTTCCGTTGAGAAAACTGTGGCTTCCTAGCCGGTTTGCTGGATTTGAACCCCGAGGCTCGAACTCTGTTCCTGACTGTCTGCACCGAGATTCGACGTGCGCCAGGCCCCCGTTTATGTCTCAACATTCTCTCCAGACTGGGGCCATCAATAAAACGCCGCCTTGCTACAATTACCGCAATGTATCGGTCTTCACAATGGGTGGTAACTCTCGGTCGTCCAGGTCTGGGTCGGTCGGAAACAGCCCCAATTGCTTGATGACGCTGACGAATGCGGACAATAGTGCTGAGATGCACGTTGAACTGATTAGCAACATCTTGCGGATGAGCTCGCGCCTCTAAACGCCCAAGCGCCCGGGCTCTTTCTTCATCAGGTAGCTTTCTCAAAGCTCGGAAAGGTCTAGCATTTGCCATTGTTGTAACCAAACGCTTAATAATGGGCAATTAAAATTGATTTAATAAAATGATGAAATCATGCAAAAAATGCAGTTGGATATGTAGCCTGGTGAGCACTTTTAATTCCTTGCATGTTATTGGATAAGAAATTTGATGGTGACTTTTGACAAAATGTTCACTCTTAAAATCGCATGCAGCACCAATATAACAAAAGCCAGGTAACAGAACATCACAAGCCAACGTCTGCAGCAGCAGTAGCAGAAACAAGAGCAGCATTTTACCAAAATTAACCAAAGAATGTTTTTCGTCCTATACGCGTTTAAACGTCTTAAGCCAACAGACGGACAGGTGATAAACGATCGCATTGAAAATCGATAATTTTGTCAATTTTCACTGCCGACCCCTGGTGCCTTGTCAAGCCAAAATCTCCAGCATTTCTTGTAAGATGTTGATTTTGTTTAAAGCAAACTGTTTCAAAAAGGGTAAGCTAAAAGCTGATATGTAATATGTAAACAGATACTATAAGTGAGTAAAATAAATTGGCAAAAACCCCAGTTGTGCAGAACATTTTTTTTTTGCCGGGTATATATATAAATTACACCTTTGTCGACCAGGCGCGTGCAGAATGACGTGGTCATTTCCCATGTCTAAATTAAGACTCTGGTGTCAAATAAAATGTGTTAAGCTAGAATCGGCGAAGAGGCGACCAGAAGCTGCGGCTGTTTTGAATAACAGGTAAGGGTAGATTTTCCAAAAAAAAAAAAAAAAAAAGATAATTTGAAGAAGAAAAAAACAAAACAAAAAAAAAAAAAAAAAACGAAGGTATATGTATTTTGTAAACGATTAAACATTGGATTTTTAGACCCCAGTTTCGAATTAGTTATTTTCGTATATTGTTTTGTTTTTTCACAGATATTGGATACAAAAGTAAGTTATACTCTTAACCAAATGATGCATCGGTTGATAAGTCTCGAGATTTAATAAATTAGCCGTCTGCCAACATATTCTTCTCCAGAACTTTAACGCACAGATCTTCATCAGATGCCGATCTGGGACACACGAACAATACGAAAGATGTGGGTTTTTGTGGAAAAGGGTTTGCATGATTGGGTCCACACCCTGTGCCCTTCTTCTTCTTCTTTCAGGCCTTTACAGGAGGGTGTGGTATTTTGTCCCTTGCTCCATGAATCATTTGGCCAATTTTCCCCAGTTCTCCAAATCCTCTCCCTGATTATTACGCACCCTGCCCTCTGACACCGTGTTTGCTTCAAGACTCCCTTAAATAGATACAATATCTGCCGTGTCCCTTGAAATAATTACTTTCTTCCCCGATACCCGAAATACCTAGACTAGGGCATCTTTTCTGTCCTGGGCAAGTCATTAACCAAATGCAAACGCATGCAGATCAATGTAATTAGGGCGGAGTACCTGCTCCCTTCTGAAATAAATGGCTTTGGTTTCCTTGTTCACCCAGATCAGTGATCCTAAAAATATAATTCCGCCAGCTCATGTGAGATACTGATTGGCATTCCTATATCCAAAATCCAATCAGAGACTACGCTAATCGCCCAGTGATTTACATCAAACTGCACTGATATACAGGCTGTTAGTAGCCGATTGCGCTGGGTTAAATTTATTTTGGTGTGCTTTGATCTCCTCAAATTTGACATTCGACCTCTGACATAAAAGCCCTTCTATCAGAGTTCCTAACAGCCCTAAGAGAGAGAGAGAGAGAGAGAGAGAGAGAGAGAGAGAGAGAGAGAGAGAGAGAGAGAGAGAGAGAGAGAGAGAGAGAGAGAGAGAGAGATATTTTCCAATCATTAATGACAGATTCAAGCTGTAATTTCTAGCTATCCTGCATGTTTTAAAGTAAGACCGGCTTTATTCCGGCTTTGACCGCCATAGAAATATGAGTCCGCACAAAATAAAGTCCGGTTTGGCGCAGTAATCAAAATTGGTGTATTAGTCATCCTATAAGCGCAATACAAACTTTTGAAGCAGACGACTTGACGATTTTATCTTACCTTTCAGACAATCGATTCAGCATTTCATATGCATTAGCTGCATCATGCGACGGGTTTGGCAAATACTGTATACCCAGATCAATACGGCGTCTGCTCAGGTTTTACACTGTTTTCTAATAGTGCTGTTAATATTGAATCCGTGTGCTGTTCGACCAGGTCAGCTGCAGACAAGAATATTTATGGATTTTCTGACTTTCGAATTCAAGTCTAGGTCAGTTACATTAGACTTTGCGTGGAGAAATTGAAAAGAAAGGCTGTCCCTTTAAACCCTGGAATATGGTAGATACTTATGCAAACAGTGTAGGTCCTGTGATATAATCATAGGTGCCATACTTAGCAGTATGGACGAGCCCAACTTCAGTGATGGAAGAGTGCACTCCAAAAACTCAAGGCAGTGAATAAATCGAAGCACTGACAACACTCATGACGATTGTCTCTGAATTCAGGCTGGTCATGAACGGGGACTTGGACTGATTCGTTGAAACTTAAGATGTTAGGAACTAATGCAGAAAAAATGTAGAACAAGATCAGCACCGTGTTCTGTGGCGTTTGTCTGAGTCTATATTGTTTGCCGGATGCAACATTTTATTCAAGTGCAGATTTTACAGATAACACTTACATGTACCCAACACTGACAAACGACGCGGCTATGTTTGGGTTGATTGTTTGACATTCGACCCGAAGTATCTAATAAGAAAAGCGCTTCAGTCCTAATGTCTACGTGACTATCACTGACTTGTCAGAATAACCTGTTTTCTTGTAGAAAAATGGCCGCAGTCAGATCAGGGTATTCCATAAGACTGAAGAGGATTATCCTGGAATCATAGGGTGAGCTTGGCAAACAGTGTAGTTCAAGATCGGACGCTGCAGAACGCGGCTTCTTATCAAAATATTCACTATGTGTTTGGAATTTCAAAGTTAAATGAAACAGTTTAAATCTCAGCCCAGGACTATTATATAGAAGTATAAATGAGGCTCTCTAATCAGGTTGCATTCTCAAAAATCCTTAAACAGGCTACCAGTTCAGGATCTTACATACAGGCTTCATTATGTTTTTGGATGAAAATAAAGACTTTGAAGACAGTTTTCCTGAGTTTGGTGCTATTGGTTTCATTAGGTGGCATTCCTCTCAATGTCGGGTAACAGTCCCACAAAATTAGAAGCAACATATACAAAATGCCCTAAATAGTTGTGATGAGAACGTTAAACATCAATTCAAACTTCCTACAAAACAATTGTTTTCTGTACATGCAATCCTTGTGTGATCTATAGTTAATCACCTTGTATTTACAGCTCTTACACCTGTACACTGTTTGCATAAAATCGAGGACTGTATGTGAAAACGAAAACCTAAATTATGGGTACTCAAAGGAATCGCCTCATTGAGTACCCAAAATCTATGCTTCAAACTGAATTAACCAATTTAGTACCAGAAACCCCAAAAAGGTACCCTGGCAAACAATGCAGGCCCAGATCGGACGCCGCAAAACACGGCGTCTGATCAGGGCTTACACATGGACTCCTGGTATATATAAGGAGGAAGATTCCATTTGGTACAAAAAGGGTTAAGAAAAATATCACGAAATACCATGTGAAATGCCATGAAATAATACCTTAAATTGTCAAGGCGTGTTAACGTAATGATTGGTTAAATGATACTGCTAGGCATTAATTAATAAAGAAAAGAACAGAAACAAGTAATCAACAAACCAAAAAACAACTTAGCTGCTATCTTCAAAATGTTAAGCACAAACGATGTTATATTTTGCATAAACAGATGTCTTGATGTTGAGATTCTCTGTTCCAAGATTATCGATCAATTTTTCACATACATCACGTGGAGAAGTCCGTGAAACGAACACTTCCTTACACCCCCACTTCATATAGAGAAAACTGGGATCAAGGGGGTATACATTATTTTTCTTATTTCGGCTTATAGACATAGGTTGTGGGTACTCGTTAGAACCGCCTTAGTGAGGCGGTTCTATTGAGCACCCACAATCTATGTTTTGAGTATAAATAAGAATAATATTACAAATTGTCATCAGAAAATTGACTGTTTTTGAGATGTTAAAAACAATCCATTATGACACATGGGTGTGTGACTCTCTTTTTTTCTTAGGGTCAGGGATAGCAAAACAGCTGATTTCTTGTCCTCTTATCACAGTGCAGTATTTGGTCTTAATAGAAGGCATTTTTATTTTAAAGTTCACTTTCTCTCCTAAAATCCTAAGCTGCTAAAATACCAAGATTTTTTAGCTATCAGAACATGAACTGAACGGTTTCCATGAGGTCACTGCAGGAGATTTAATCTGTAAAAATGTCTGACACCCTATTAACATTTTTAATGAGCCATTACAGTTAATTAGAGAAAGCGTTTAGGAGAAGAATCTGATTTTATCATTTCTCAATGGTGTTATTGTAAAAGAAAAGGTGGTCATTCACTGTAAGCTAAAAAGGTTAAATCAATTAACCGTGATGTCTGGTTACCAGTCCGGCCACGTCGATCCTGTGCACCACCTTCACACCAGTACGGATAGAAACTACATGTTTCAGGATCAAACTTTTGATGTGTAATGTAAGGTCGTGCATAGAAAAGAAGAAACTGAAAGGAGCAGTCTCTATAAGGCTGTTTTCATGGCCACAACCGATTTCCTTTAAACTTTGTAGCTTCAAATTGGTACATATTGGCTGTCTAATGGTGAATTTTTAGACTCTTTGGTCCACTGGTTTTTGCTGTATACACTATTAAAGTGGGTGGGGTAATGTCACCCCATCAAGGGTATACCAACAAAAATGCTATTAGTTTTGTTCAAAGTGCATGACTGGAGGCGATGTTTGCCATATGCTTACTACCCTCTTAGGCATAACAGCCGGTGGTAACAGTCTTATAAATATCAAACAAGAGAAGAGTTTATACGCGCTTGTAAGTTGTACCTAAATATCAGTACTTTTTATTCCCCAACTTCACGAAAAACCACAACACCTTTACAGTTTTCAACTTATTTCAAAGATCTTTCAGAAATATAATGTTGATGTAATAGTCATTCTAGGTATATGTCAGAATTATTGTTAGTTCATAAAACTTAAAGAGTTACCTGCCCCTGAAATTGGATTTTACCCATTTTTTTAAAACCAGAGTGCATTTATCCGTTTGTAGTACTCACAACTTCATTTGAAAGTGAATAAACCGATTCCATGCAAATATTATTAAATAGATGTGGACAAGGAAGTCATTTGATTTAATAGTGCATGCTAGTATTTCCTTTTTTTTTTTTTTTTTTTTTTTTTGGTTATTTATGAACTCTTTAATTTCCAGGTGCAAATGGAACATTTGTCAACTGTAAAACATGTTTGACCACCAAAGCAGGCTTTGCTCATGTTGTGGAACCTTATTTTAGACTGATACTGTGCTTAAATATAAGCCTGTATGGTCTCACGACATGTTTAAGAATTTGTAATTTACTGATCTTCCTCTGAATCGCTAGATGTCCTCCATGTGTTAACAGCAGCATCATAAACAAAATCAATATGATCCCGGCTTGGTTTTGCTTCACTTTTTTCTGTTTTGTTCCGGTAATATCCCAAATACCAGAGAACAGAAGCCACATGTGCGCAACATCCCACGGTACGAGCTCCACATCTGCACCCACAATACCATCCAGTGATTGGGTTCAGTCCTTGTGTATATTCAACCCACATGATATATGTTTTATTAGACGTGTGGCGAGAACGTATCTGTGCTTTGAGAACACGATCTTCCCTTTAGTGTGCCATTATCTCATATGATCCATTGTCGTCAAAATGTTCATCTGTGTAGGATTTGGCTTGTTTCAGCTGGTAAATACCCAGTTTCAAATCCCTGAGTTCATCCTCAGTCATCTCTGGGAAATTCTCAAGTTTCTCATCATCGATCTTTTTCCAAATAACCCGTTTTGTATCCCAGCCATTTTTTGTCGCGCCTGCTATTAGCATGGCGCGATATAGGCGCCCGGTTTTCCGTCCGTTCGTTCGTCCAATCAAGGCGTCAACATTTGCGACCACCCTAGCGTTCACCCTAATGGTCAAGTTTATTTCTCAAGAACTATAAGAGCTTCATTAATGATACTTGGTACAAACTTGTATCTGGGGATGACAACTTACATGCAAGCATCCATATTTGACCTTGGCCTACATTTCATGGTTCACTGACTATGTAAAACATTGCGACCACCCTAGCGTTCACCTTAATGGTCAAGTTTATTTCTCAAGAACTATAAGAGCTTCATTAATGATATGTGGTACAAACTTGTATCTGTGGATGGCAACTTGAATGCAAGCATCCATATTTGACCTTGACCTACATTTCATGGTTCACTGACTTTGTAAAATATTGCGACCACCCTAGCGTTCACCCTAATGGTCAAGTTTATTTCTCAAGAACTATAAGAGCTTTATTAATGTTACTTGGTACAGACTTGTATATGGGGATGGTAACTTAAATACAAGCATCCAAATTTAACCTTGACCTATATTTCATGGTTCACTGACTTTGTAAAATATTGCGACCACCCTAGCGTTCACCGTAATGGTTAAGTTCATTTCTCAAGAATTATTAGAGCTTCATTAATGATACTTAGTACAAGCTTGCATTTGAGAATGGGATCTTTTGAGCAAGCATCTATGTTTGACCTTGACCTACATATCATGGTTCGATGACTTTGCGCCCACACAGGCGCGACATAGCCTTTGGCGGAATTCTTGTTACAACCTTATCCTGCAGCTTATTCGGAGTTTTTGCTAGGGCCATCATTCTTCTAGCAATTGCTTTGCCTGAATCTTTGCTTGTTACCAACGGTGGTCTAAATGCATTGCACAATGAGCAAACAATCCTTACATAGTCGCCAACATATGGTAGTTGACTATTGGGCAATGTGTTGGTAAGGGCTTTCCACTTTTTAATTCTCCCATTAGCTGATTCGACAACCCATCTCACCTTTGTAACTAGCCTTGACTCATTCGCCTCTTCAGTCGTATGTTGCTTCTGAGATTTGTTTAGGAAGTGAGGCATATGAGAATTGATTCCAAAATCCTTTAGTATATCTATAGCATCCCTGAAGCCGCGTCTACAACGATAACATCATCTTCTTCAAACCAGTCAGTAATATTTTCTGCATAAGTCTTTAACATGTGTTCGGTAATCTTAGCATCTGTGTTTTTCCCATCTGCAAGATATGGTCCCATCACAGTCAAAATGTAACCATCAGTGGCCACAAGCATCATAGGTTTCAGCAGAGGCTGTCCTTTATGTATGGAATAAGATCTTCTCTGAAATGAGTAGTTTCCACTCTTCTCAATATATATGTATGTTCCATCAGCCACTGCGATTGCAACATTAGAATTTGAATCCCCAAATAGGACATTTGCAAAAGTTGATGTATGATTCAGGGATGTTAGAGAAATACTAAAGGGTTATGAAATCAATTCTCATATGCTTCACTTCCTAACCAAATCTCAGAACCAATATACGACTGAAGAGGCGAATGATTCAAGGCTAGGTACAAAGTGAGACAGGTTGTCGAATCAGCTAATGGGAGAATTACAAAGTGGAAGGCCTTAGCAACAAAATATCCAATAGTAAAATACCATATGTTGGCGACTTTGTAAGAATTGTTTGCTCGTTTTGCAATGTGTTTAGACCACAAGGACTGAACCCAATCACCGGATGGTACTGTTGGTGAAGAAGTGGTGCTCGTACCGTGGGTTGTTGTGCTCATGTGCTTGCTAGCAAAAGACTTCTTTGTCCACATCTATTTCAAATGAAGTTGTGTGTACTACAAACGGATAAATGCCCTCTGGTTTTAAAAAAAATGGGTAAAATCCAATTTCAGGGGCAGGTAACTCTTTAAGTTTTATGAACTAACAATAATTCTGACATATACCTAGAATGACTATTACATCAACATTATATTTCTGAAAGATCTTTGAAATAAGTTGAAAACTGTAAAGGTGTTGTGGTTTTTCGTAAAGTTGGGGAATAAAAATTACTAATATTTGGGTACAACATACAAGCGCGTATAAACTCTTCTCTTGTTTGATATTTATAAGACTGTTATCACCGGCTGTTATGCCTAAAAGGGTAGTAAGCATATGGCAAACATCGCCTCCAGTCATGCACTTTGAACAAAAATAATAGCATTTTTGTTGGTATACCCTTGCTGGGGTGACATTACCCCACCCACTTTAATAGTGTATACAGCAAAAACCAGTGGACCAAAGAGTCTAAAAATTCACCATTAGACAGCCAATATGTACCAATTTGAGCTACAAAGTTTAAAGGAAATCGGTTGTGGCCATGAAAATAGCCTTATAGAGACTGCTCCTTTGTTCTCAAAAAGCATTAAGTGAGAGCGTATTGCAACAGTTTTCATTAAAGGATCGTAAGCGTGCCCTTTGGTCGGAAAGCGGATGATGTGTGATCTATCGTCTATTGGAGCGACATCTTACTATATACAGACGACGCTAGTGGACGTCGACGTAGCGGAAGATCGACGTCAGTACGTCAAGATCGATTCATCCGTCAGACGCATATGCGAAACAGATTTCCGCCGGCAGCTGCTGCACTGTGCCTGTAGATAAACAAGGGGTCTCAACTACCGACTAATAAGCACTGACACTGTTCGTCGCCCTTATGCGATGCACGTTTGAGAGCTAGACGTCCCTGTCGTGACCAAAGTTAACACGTCGACACAGTAAGGAACACTTACGTTGGGACATGAAATACGTAAATTAGCGTCTAAGCGACTGACGTGATATGCGTTTCAGCGACAAATCGCACTTCAGCGTGAATTACGCCGATTGTCGTTTCCGGGTGTTTCGACGTATATGCGTAAGGTTTGCCGAGGCGACGCGTGCGTAATAGAGCGTGACATACCGGGTGGAACGTGATATTGTGTGACATGGTATTGCATGCAGTTAGCGTACGCAGCTTAGTGTCATTAAGAACATTCAAGATCATGGCTGAGACCTGAACTAAACAGCGAGACGTTATATCGATCAAGTGCTATGGCCTCACATGGTGTTCCATTTATTTGTTTACGCTCAGTATCCGGGATATCTTATCCAGCAGGATTACGCGCGGGCTCAGTGTTGTTCTTACTAAAAAAATTCTTCAAGCCAATGTAATTCATGTACTGGACTAGCATGCCTTTCTCCCCCGATCTCTTTCCCATAGAGTATCTGTTGGGAGAGGTATCCACAACCGACCAGACAAAAACTTTTACTTATGGACAGGTGCATTGCTAAAACTTGAATTTTAATGTATCGTCTTGAAAACGTAAATAGTTTCTTTTAACAATTTGAAACATGGCATTTCATAATACCACCGGTGTATAGACATCTGCAAACATATCATAAGATGGAATTTGGGGACCTACTTTTCTAAAGTTTAAGATCTTTGTAGAAAGATTTTCTGTAAGTTTTCACAGCGTTATGATTTTCTCATAGAATCTGTCATTTCAGTGCCTTCGGCTCTTTGATTTTTTATTGTAATGCAGAGCTTATTTATTAGCCACCTTTCAAATTATATGCATGTTTAACATTCCAAAACCAGAACGAGGCTAAGCTGGCAAACACTAGTAGAGTTACAAGTAAAAAATTGCTCCATGTTGGAGCAAAGGAGGAAGCGCTGCGGAAAAAAAAACTTTTGTTTTATACATTATATTTCATTAAAATGTTTTATAATTTTGCATGTCTTTAAAGGGTTGGACCTTTGTTTGTATTGGAGTTTAACGGCACAGTGAACACTATTTAGGTCAATATTAAGCCGATCAGTTTACCTATGGCAAGCTTTTATAAGCGGCTAACCAGTACAGTGCATATTCTTCCGCCAGAAACTGACAACTGCCCTTCTTGGATCATCGGAAGGGAGAGAATGACAGAATAGATTCCATGATTAATCTCCACGAAAGAATGTTGTCGACCCCGGCGTTCTCCTGATCACAAGTCAGACGCGCATCCGACTGAGCTACCGAGACCGGCTCAAGGGTTGGACCTAATTCACGAGAGGAATTAGCCTTTTTCTTACTACGCGTAATTCATCATAGGAAAGGTTTTATAAAGCCATTCCAAATTGAGGGCATAGAGAAGGTGGGACAAGAGAATGAAACATCGCGAGCATTTCGCCGCAAATAAGCAACAGAATACTTCAGAAGTTTTGAATTACTTCAGAGTTATCTCTGTGAGGTCTGTCTATCACCAGTCAATGACACATTACCTGATTGGTCGTCATTATCCCCTCGCAACAAAGTTGCGGTGGATATATAGCATCTCTGCCGTGCGTGCGTGTGCGGGTCTTGGTGTTTTTCCGTGTGTCCGGAACCTTGTGAACAGGATTGAAGACAAAGCCTTCATCGAAGAAGATTCAAACCTTCCACAATTGTTCCACATGGAGAGAGGATAAATCCTATTGATTTTCAAGGTCAAGGGTCAAATTTCAAGCTCACAATGGACTTGACATGAAATACATTGTGAATAGGATAAAAGACAAGGCTATCAGCACAGAAGCACCAAACCTTCCACAAATGTTTTCCGTGGAGAGATGATGAACACTATAGATTTTCAAGGTCTAGGGTCAAATGTCAAGGCCACAATGGACTTAACATTAAAAACCTTGTGAACAGGATAGACGACAAAACTATTGTCATAGAAGCATCAAACCTTCCATAAATGTTTCCCATGGAGAGAGGATCAACCTTTCTGAATTCAAGATTACGAGTCAAGATCACAATGGACTTGACATTAAGAACCTTGTGAACAGGATAGAAGACAAAGCTGTCATCATAGATGCATCAAACCTTCGAAATATGTTCCCCATGGAGAGAGGATGAACCCTATTGATTTTCAAGGTCAAGGTTCGAATGTCAAGGTCACAATGGACTTGACATTAAAAGAACTTGTGGAAAGGATAGAAATATAATCATAGAAACATCAAACCTTCCACAAATGTTCCCCGTGGATAGAGAATGAATCCTATTGATTTTCAAGGTCAAGGGTCAGATGTCAATGTCACAATGGATTTGACATTTAAAACCTTGTTAACAAGATAGAAGATAAAACTATTATCACAGAAGCATCAAACTTTCCACAATTGTCCGCATGGAGAGAGGATGGACACTATTCATTTCAAGGTCAAAGGTCAAGGTCACAGGTGACTTGACATTAAAAATCTTGTGAACAAAGCTATTATCATAGCAGCACCAAACATTCCGGAAATGTTCTCCATGGAAAGAGGATAAAGTCTATTGATTTTCAAGGTCAAGGGTCAAAGTTCAAGGTCACAATCGACCTTGTGAAAAGGATAGAAGACAAAACGATAATCATAGAAACAGCATACCTTCAACGAATGCTCCCCATGGAGAGATGATGAATCCTATTGATTTTCAAGGTCAATGGCCAAGGTCACAATAGACGACATTAAAGCATTGTGAACATGATAGAAGACAATAGAAGCATCAAACTTTCCACAAATGTTCCCCATGGAGAGAAAATGAACCCTTTATGGATTTGACCTTGCGAACCGGATAGAAGACAAAAGCTATCATCATAGAAGCACCAAACTTTCCATAAATAATGCTTATATAGGTCTAATATATTCAGATTGGATTTAGATGTTGATGAGTTGTATGTAGATGCGAGGGATTGCCGTGATTCTTTTTTAGCTCACCTGTCACGTAGTGACGAGGTGAGCTTTTGTGATCACTTTTCGTCCGTCGTGCGTCCGTAAACAATTTCTTTAAACGAAATCTCCTTCTAAACCACTGATCGGATTTTGACCAAACTTCACGGTGGTCGCCTTTCAAAGTTGTTCAAATGGTTCCGGTCCGCAGCACATCAAGGTCACAGGAGACAAAAATAGATTTTTAATGAAAACTTAAAAAATCTTCTCCTCTGAAACCGCAAAGCCCAGGTCTTCGATATTTAGCGTGTAGCTTCATCTTGTGGACCTCTACCAAGATTGTTCAAATTATAGCTCTGGGGCCCTTTGGTTTTACATAGACTTATATAGGGAAAACCTTTAAAAATCTTCTTGTCTGAAACCAGAAGGCTCAGGTGTTTGATATTTGCTATGAAGCTTCGTCTTATGGACCTCTATCAAGGCTGTTCAAATTATAGCACTGGGGCCAAAAATGCCCCCCACCCCGAGGCCTCTATCAACAGTGTTAAACTTATAGCACTGGGGCCAAAAATGCCCCCACCCCGAGGCCCTTTGATTTTACATGGACTTATAGGGAAAACCTATAAAAATCTCCTTGTATGAAACCAGAAGGTTGAGGTGTTTGATATTTGGTATGAAGCTTTGTCTTGTAGACCTAGCTACATGTATCTATCTATCTACTGATACTGCGTCGGTCACATTTGACCATTACCGCAGGTTTATATTACATGCACTCCAGGTTTTGCTGGAAGAAAGCCTACATAGTATGCAATTACGGTATAGGGATCTTTACTCTGCACAGGGGATGGTTCTCCCTGCAGACGGTGTGTGTGTGGGGGGGGGGGGGGGGCTCCAGTTAACGTCCCGATCCAAAGGACGGGGAACTTTATGACATTCATAAACCTCTATCAAGATTGTTCAAATTATAGCCCTTGGGCCCCAAAAGCCCCATCCCGTGGCCCTTTGGTTTGACATATATAGGAAACATCTTTAAACAAAAATCTTCTTCCCTGAACCTGCAAGGCCCAGGTCTTTGATATTTGGTGTGCAGCTTCATTTAGTGGACCTCTGCCAAGATTGTTTAAATTAAAGCCGTGATGCCAAAAATGTTCCCACTCCGGGCCCTTGGTGGTACCTCCTTGGTCTAACATAGACATACATTTTTTTTCTTTGGTTTTGGTTTTACGGCCCTTTCTAGCTTATTTCACTCATATCGAGCCGATCGTTATTCAGAGGTGGGCGAAAACCGGAGTACCCGGAGAAAAAAAACACTTGACCTTCAGTTGCAGAACTTGGTGTCTGTCATGTGACCTGAGCGAGGCGCGAACCCACAGCGGTGAGAGACCTAATGATTAAGAGTCAGCGCTCTTATCCACTAGGCCATGGAGGCCCATACATACAATGGGAAAACCTTTGAAAATCTTCTTGTCTGAAACCAGCAGGTGTTTGATATTTGGAATGAAGCTTTGTCGTGTGGACCTCTATCAAGAGTATTTAAAATATAGCCATGGGGCCAAAAATGCCCCCGCTTCGGGGCCCTTTGGTTTTACATAGACTTGCATGGGGAACACCTTTAAAATCGTCTTGTCTGAATACAGATAGCTGAGGTGTTTGATATTTGGTATGACGCTTCGTCTTGTGGACCTCTATCAAGAATGTTCAAATTATAGCCCTGGGGCCAAAAATGCCCCGCCACGGGGTCCACTGGTTTTACAAAGACTTATACAGGAAAAATCTTAAAAATTATTCTCTTCTGAAACCGCAAGACTCGGGTCTTTGATATTTGGTGCGTAGCTTCATCTAGTGGATTTCAACCAAGATTGTTCAAATTATAGCCCTTTCGCCAGAAATGTCCCCGCCCCGGGGCCCTGGTGGATTTCTACCAAGATTGTTCAAATTATAGCCCTTGCGCCAGAAATGTTCCCGCCCCGGGGCCCTTTTGTTTTTACATTGACTTATATAGGAAAAAAATCTTTAAAATATATTCTTCTCTGAAACCGCAAGGCCCAGGTCTTTGATATTTGGTGTGAAGCCTCATCCAGTTGATCTATTTCACGATTGTTCATATTAGAGCCCTGGGGCCAAAAGGGGCCCTTAGTTTTACATTGACTTATATAGAGAAAAATCTTCAAAACTCTTCTTGTCCGATACCAGAAGGCTCAGATGTTTAATATTTGATATGAAGCTTCGTCTTGTGGACCTCTATCAAGATTGTTCAAATTATAGCCCTGGGGCCAAAAATGCCCGGCCTGGGGCCCTTTGGTTTTACATTGACTTATATAGGGATAATCATAAAACGAGCAAACAATTCTTACAAAGTCGCCAACATATGGTATTTTACTATTGGATATTTTGTTGCTAAGGCCTTCCACTTTGTAATTCTCCCATTAGCTGATTCGACAACCTGTCTCACTTTGTACCTAGCCTTGACTCATTCGCCTCTTCAGTCGTATGTTGCTTCTGAGATTTGTTTAGGAAGTGAGGCATATGAGAATTGATTCCAAAATCCTTTAGTATATCTATAGCATCCCTGAAGCCGCGTCTACAACGATAACATCATCTTCTTCAAACCAGTCAGTAATATTTTCTGCATAAGTCTTTAACATGTGTTCGGTAATCTTAGCATCTGTGTTTTTCCCATCTGCAAGATATGGTCCCATCACAGTCAAAATGTAACCATCAGTGGCCACAAGCATCATAGGTTTCAGCAGAGGCTGTCCTTTATGTATGGAATAAGATCTTCTCTGAAATGAGTAGTTTCCACTCTTCTCAATATATATGTATGTTCCATCAGCCACTGCGATTGCAACATTAGAATTTGAATCCCCAAATAGGACATTTGCAAAAGTTGATGTATGATTCAGGGATGTTAGAGAAATACTAAAGGGTTATGAAATCAATTCTCATATGCTTCACTTCCTAACCAAATCTCAGAACCAATATACGACTGAAGAGGCGAATGATTCAAGGCTAGGTACAAAGTGAGACAGGTTGTCGAATCAGCTAATGGGAGAATTACAAAGTGGAAGGCCTTAGCAACAAAATATCCAATAGTAAAATACCATATGTTGGCGACTTTGTAAGAATTGTTTGCTCGTTTTGCAATGTGTTTAGACCACAAGGACTGAACCCAATCACCGGATGGTACTGTTGGTGAAGAAGTGGTGCTCGTACCGTGGGTTGTTGTGCTCATGTGCTTGCTAGCATGCACTATTAAATCAAAGGACTTCTTTGTCCACATCTATTTCAAATGAAGTTGTGTGTACTACAAACGGATAAATGCCCTCTGGTTTTAAAAAAAATGGGTAAAATCCAATTTCAGGGGCAGGTAACTCTTTAAGTTTTATGAACTAACAATAATTCTGACATATACCTAGAATGACTATTACATCAACATTATATTTCTGAAAGATCTTTGAAATAAGTTGAAAACTGTAAAGGTGTTGTGGTTTTTCGTAAAGTTGGGGAATAAAAATTACTAATATTTGGGTACAACATACAAGCGCGTATAAACTCTTCTCTTGTTTGATATTTATAAGACTGTTATCACCGGCTGTTATGCCTAAAAGGGTAGTAAGCATATGGCAAACATCGCCTCCAGTCATGCACTTTGAACAAAAATAATAGCATTTTTGTTGGTATACCCTTGCTGGGGTGACATTACCCCACCCACTTTAATAGTGTATACAGCAAAAACCAGTGGACCAAAGAGTCTAAAAATTCACCATTAGACAGCCAATATGTACCAATTTGAGCTACAAAGTTTAAAGGAAATCGGTTGTGGCCATGAAAATAGCCTTATAGAGACTGCTCCTTTGTTCTCAAAAAGCATTAAGTGAGAGCGTATTGCAACAGTTTTCATTAAAGGATCGTAAGCGTGCCCTTTGGTCGGAAAGCGGATGATGTGTGATCTATCGTCTATTGGAGCGACATCTTACTATATACAGACGACGCTAGTGGACGTCGACGTAGCGGAAGATCGACGTCAGTACGTCAAGATCGATTCATCCGTCAGACGCATATGCGAAACAGATTTCCGCCGGCAGCTGCTGCACTGTGCCTGTAGATAAACAAGGGGTCTCAACTACCGACTAATAAGCACTGACACTGTTCGTCGCCCTTATGCGATGCACGTTTGAGAGCTAGACGTCCCTGTCGTGACCAAAGTTAACACGTCGACACAGTAAGGAACACTTACGTTGGGACATGAAATACGTAAATTAGCGTCTAAGCGACTGACGTGATATGCGTTTCAGCGACAAATCGCACTTCAGCGTGAATTACGCCGATTGTCGTTTCCGGGTGTTTCGACGTATATGCGTAAGGTTTGCCGAGGCGACGCGTGCGTAATAGAGCGTGACATACCGGGTGGAACGTGATATTGTGTGACATGGTATTGCATGCAGTTAGCGTACGCAGCTTAGTGTCATTAAGAACATTCAAGATCATGGCTGAGACCTGAACTAAACAGCGAGACGTTATATCGATCAAGTGCTATGGCCTCACATGGTGTTCCATTTATTTGTTTACGCTCAGTATCCGGGATATCTTATCCAGCAGGATTACGCGCGGGCTCAGTGTTGTTCTTACTAAAAAAATTCTTCAAGCCAATGTAATTCATGTACTGGACTAGCATGCCTTTCTCCCCCGATCTCTTTCCCATAGAGTATCTGTTGGGAGAGGTATCCACAACCGACCAGACAAAAACTTTTACTTATGGACAGGCGCATTGCTAAAACTTGAATTTTAATGTATCGTCTTGAAAACGTAAATAGTTTCTTTTAACAATTTGAAACATGGCATTTCATAATACCACCGGTGTATAGACATCTGCAAACATATCATAAGATGGAATTTGGGGACCTACTTTTCTAAAGTTTAAGATCTTTGTAGAAAGATTTTCTGTAAGTTTTCACAGCTTAATGATTTTCTCATAGAATCTGTCATTTCAGTGCCTTCGGCTCTTTGATTTTTTATTGTAATGCAGAGCTTATTTATTAGCCACCTTTCAAATTATATGCATGTTTAACATTCCAAAACCAGAACGAGGCTAAGCTGGCAAACACTAGTAGAGTTACAAGTAAAAAATTGCTCCATGTTGGAGCAAAGGAGGAAGCGCTGCGGAAAAAAAACTTTTGTTTTATACATTATATTTCATTAAAATGTTTTATAATTTTGCATGTCTTTAAAGGGTTGGACCTTTGTTTGTATTGGAGTTTAACGGCACAGTGAACACTATTTAGGTCAATATTAAGCCGATCAGTTTACCTATGGCAAGCTTTTATAAGCGGCTAACCAGTACAGTGCATATTCTTCCGCCAGAAACTGACAACTGCCCTTCTTGGATCATCGGAAGGGAGAGAATGACAGAATAGATTCCATGATTAATCTCCACGAAAGAATGTTGTCGACCCCGGCGTTCTCCTGATCACAAGTCAGACGCGCATCCGACTGAGCTACCGAGACCGGCTCAAGGGTTGGACCTAATTCACGAGAGGAATTAGCCTTTTTCTTACTACGCGTAATTCATCATAGGAAAGGTTTTATAAAGCCATTCCAAATTGAGGGCATAGAGAAGGTGGGACAAGAGAATGAAACATCGCGAGCATTTCGCCGCAAATAAGCAACAGAATACTTCAGAAGTTTTGAATTACTTCAGAGTTATCTCTGTGAGGTCTGTCTATCACCAGTCAATGACACATTACCTGATTGGTCGTCATTATCCCCTCGCAACAAAGTTGCGGTGGATATATAGCATCTCTGCCGTGCGTGCGTGTGCGGGTCTTGGTGTTTTTCCGTGTGTCCGGAACCTTGTGAACAGGATTGAAGACAAAGCCTTCATCGAAGAAGATTCAAACCTTCCACAATTGTTCCACATGGAGAGAGGATAAATCCTATTGATTTTCAAGGTCAAGGGTCAAATTTCAAGCTCACAATGGACTTGACATGAAAGACATTGTGAATAGGATAAAAGACAAGGCTATCAGCACAGAAGCACCAAACCTTCCACAAATGTTTTCCGTGGAGAGATGATGAACACTATAGATTTTCAAGGTCTAGGGTCAAATGTCAAGGCCACAATGGACTTAACATTAAAAACCTTGTGAACAGGATAGACGACAAAACTATTGTCATAGAAGCATCAAACCTTCCATAAATGTTTCCCATGGAGAGAGGATCAACCTTTCTGAATTCAAGATTACGAGTCAAGATCACAATGGACTTGACATTAAGAACCTTGTGAACAGGATAGAAGACAAAGCTGTCATCATAGATGCATCAAACCTTCGAAATATGTTCCCCATGGAGAGAGGATGAACCCTATTGATTTTCAAGGTCAAGGTTCGAATGTCAAGGTCACAATGGACTTGACATTAAAAGAACTTGTGGAAAGGATAGAAATATAATCATAGAAACATCAAACCTTCCACAAATGTTCCCCGTGGATAGAGAATGAATCCTATTGATTTTCAAGGTCAAGGGTCAGATGTCAATGTCACAATGGATTTGACATTTAAAACCTTGTTAACAAGATAGAAGATAAAACTATTATCACAGAAGCATCAAACTTTCCACAATTGTCCGCATGGAGAGAGGATGGACACTATTCATTTCAAGGTCAAAGGTCAAGGTCACAGGTGACTTGACATTAAAAATCTTGTGAACAAAGCTATTATCATAGCAGCACCAAACATTCCGGAAATGTTCTCCATGGAAAGAGGATAAAGTCTATTGATTTTCAAGGTCAAGGGTCAAAGTTCAAGGTCACAATCGACCTTGTGAAAAGGATAGAAGACAAAACGATAATCATAGAAACAGCATACCTTCAACGAATGCTCCCCATGGAGAGATGATGAATCCTATTGATTTTCAAGGTCAATGGCCAAGGTCACAATAGACGACATTAAAGCATTGTGAACATGATAGAAGACAATAGAAGCATCAAACTTTCCACAAATGTTCCCCATGGAGAGAAAATGAACCCTTTATGGATTTGACCTTGCGAACCGGATAGAAGACAAAAGCTATCATCATAGAAGCACCAAACTTTCCATAAATGATTCCCATGGAGAGAGAATGAACCGAATTGATTTTCAAGTTCAAGGGTCAAAGGTGAAGATCACAACTGACTTGACATCAAAATCCTTGTGAACAGGATAGAAGACAAAGCATTCATCACAGAAGCATCAAACCTTCCACGAATGTTCCCCATTGAGAGGGTGAACCCTTTTGATTTTCTGGTTCAAAGGTCAAGGTTACAATGGAAATAACATTAAAAACATTGGGAACAGGATAGAAGACAAAACAATCATCTTTGAATCATTCAACCTTCCATAAATGTTGCCCATGGAGAGCGAATGAACCATATTGATGTTGAAGGTCAGGGATCAGATGTCATGGTCACAATGGACATGTCATTTAAAATCTTGTGAATAGGATAGAAGACAAAGCTAGCATCACAGAAGCATCGAAAGTAATATTTTAATGCTTATATAGGTCTAATATATTCAGATTGGATTTAGATGTTGATGAGTTGTATGTAGATGCGAGGGATTGCCGTGATTCTTTTTTAGCTCACCTGTCACGTAGTGACGAGGTGAGCTTTTGTGATCACTTTTCGTCCGTCGTGCGTCCGTAAACAATTTCTTTAAACGAAATCTCCTTCTAAACCACTGATCGGATTTTGACCAAACTTCACGGTGGTCGCCTTTCAAAGTTGTTCAAATGGTTCCGGTCCGCAGCACATCAAGGTCACAGGAGACAAAAATAGATTTTTAATGAAAACTTAAAAAATCTTCTCCTCTGAAACCGCAAAGCCCAGGTCTTCGATATTTAGCGTGTAGCTTCATCTTGTGGACCTCTACCAAGATTGTTCAAATTATAGCTCTGGGGCCCTTTGGTTTTACATAGACTTATATAGGGAAAACCTTTAAAAATCTTCTTGTCTGAAACCAGAAGGCTCAGGTGTTTGATATTTGCTATGAAGCTTCGTCTTATGGACCTCTATCAAGGCTGTTCAAATTATAGCACTGGGGCCAAAAATGCCCCCCACCCCGAGGCCTCTATCAACAGTGTTAAACTTATAGCACTGGGGCCAAAAATGCCCCCACCCCGAGGCCCTTTGATTTTACATGGACTTATAGGGAAAACCTATAAAAATCTCCTTGTATGAAACCAGAAGGTTGAGGTGTTTGATATTTGGTATGAAGCTTTGTCTTGTAGACCTAGCTACATGTATCTATCTATCTACTGATACTGCGTCGGTCACATTTGACCATTACCGCAGGTTTATATTACATGCACTCCAGGTTTTGCTGGAAGAAAGCCTACATAGTATGCAATTACGGTATAGGGATCTTTACTCTGCACAGGGGATGGTTCTCCCTGCAGACGGTGTGTGTGTGTGTGGGGGGGGGGGGGGGGGCTCCAGTTAACGTCCCGACCCAAAGGACGGGGAACTTTATGACATTCATAAACCTCTATCAAGATTGTTCAAATTATAGCCCTTGGGCCCCAAAAGCCCCATCCCGTGGCCCTTTGGTTTGACATATATAGGAAACATCTTTAAACAAAAATCTTCTTCCCTGAACCTGCAAGGCCCAGGTCTTTGATATTTGGTGTGCAGCTTCATTTAGTGGACCTCTGCCAAGATTGTTTAAATTAAAGCCGTGATGCCAAAAATGTTCCCACTCCGGGCCCTTGGTGGTACCTCCTTGGTCTAACATAGACATACATTTTTTTTCTTTGGTTTTGGTTTTACGGCCCTTTCTAGCTTATTTCACTCATATCGAGCCGATCGTTATTCAGAGGTGGGCGAAAACCGGAGTACCCGGAGAAAAAAAACACTTGACCTTCAGTTGCAGAACTTGGTGTCTGTCATGTGACCTGAGCGAGGCGCGAACCCACAGCGGTGAGAGACCTAATGATTAAGAGTCAGCGCTCTTATCCACTAGGCCATGGAGGCCCATACATACAATGGGAAAACCTTTGAAAATCTTCTTGTCTGAAACCAGCAGGTGTTTGATATTTGGAATGAAGCTTTGTCGTGTGGACCTCTATCAAGAGTATTTAAAATATAGCCATGGGGCCAAAAATGCCCCCGCTTCGGGGCCCTTTGGTTTTACATAGACTTGCATGGGGAACACCTTTAAAATCGTCTTGTCTGAATACAGATAGCTGAGGTGTTTGATATTTGGTATGACGCTTCGTCTTGTGGACCTCTATCAAGAATGTTCAAATTATAGCCCTGGGGCCAAAAATGCCCCGCCACGGGGTCCACTGGTTTTACAAAGACTTATACAGGAAAAATCTTAAAAATTATTCTCTTCTGAAACCGCAAGACTCGGGTCTTTGATATTTGGTGCGTAGCTTCATCTAGTGGATTTCAACCAAGATTGTTCAAATTATAGCCCTTTCGCCAGAAATGTCCCCGCCCCGGGGCCCTGGTGGATTTCTACCAAGATTGTTCAAATTATAGCCCTTGCGCCAGAAATGTTCCCGCCCCGGGGCCCTTTTGTTTTTACATTGACTTATATAGGAAAAAAATCTTTAAAATATATTCTTCTCTGAAACCGCAAGGCCCAGGTCTTTGATATTTGGTGTGAAGCCTCATCCAGTTGATCTATTTCACGATTGTTCATATTAGAGCCCTGGGGCCAAAAGGGGCCCTTAGTTTTACATTGACTTATATAGAGAAAAATCTTCAAAACTCTTCTTGTCCGATACCAGAAGGCTCAGATGTTTAATATTTGATATGAAGCTTCGTCTTGTGGACCTCTATCAAGATTGTTCAAATTATAGCCCTGGGGCCAAAAATGCCCGGCCTGGGGCCCTTTGGTTTTACATTGACTTATATAGGGATAATCATAAAACGAGCAAACAATTCTTACAAAGTCGCCAACATATGGTATTTTACTATTGGATATTTTGTTGCTAAGGCCTTCCACTTTGTAATTCTCCCATTAGCTGATTCGACAACCTGTCTCACTTTGTACCTAGCCTTGACTCATTCGCCTCTTCAGTCGTATGTTGCTTCTGAGATTTGTTTAGGAAGTGAGGCATATGAGAATTGATTCCAAAATCCTTTAGTATATCTATAGCATCCCTGAAGCCGCGTCTACAACGATAACATCATCTTCTTCAAACCAGTCAGTAATATTTTCTGCATAAGTCTTTAACATGTGTTCGGTAATCTTAGCATCTGTGTTTTTCCCATCTGCAAGATATGGTCCCATCACAGTCAAAATGTAACCATCAGTGGCCACAAGCATCATAGGTTTCAGCAGAGGCTGTCCTTTATGTATGGAATAAGATCTTCTCTGAAATGAGTAGTTTCCACTCTTCTCAATATATATGTATGTTCCATCAGCCACTGCGATTGCAACATTAGAATTTGAATCCCCAAATAGGACATTTGCAAAAGTTGATGTATGATTCAGGGATGTTAGAGAAATACTAAAGGGTTATGAAATCAATTCTCATATGCTTCACTTCCTAACCAAATCTCAGAACCAATATACGACTGAAGAGGCGAATGATTCAAGGCTAGGTACAAAGTGAGACAGGTTGTCGAATCAGCTAATGGGAGAATTACAAAGTGGAAGGCCTTAGCAACAAAATATCCAATAGTAAAATACCATATGTTGGCGACTTTGTAAGAATTGTTTGCTCGTTTTGCAATGTGTTTAGACCACAAGGACTGAACCCAATCACCGGATGGTACTGTTGGTGAAGAAGTGGTGCTCGTACCGTGGGTTGTTGTGCTCATGTGCTTGCTAGCAAAAGACTTCTTTGTCCACATCTATTTCAAATGAAGTTGTGTGTACTACAAACGGATAAATGCCCTCTGGTTTTAAAAAAAATGGGTAAAATCCAATTTCAGGGGCAGGTAACTCTTTAAGTTTTATGAACTAACAATAATTCTGACATATACCTAGAATGACTATTACATCAACATTATATTTCTGAAAGATCTTTGAAATAAGTTGAAAACTGTAAAGGTGTTGTGGTTTTTCGTAAAGTTGGGGAATAAAAATTACTAATATTTGGGTACAACATACAAGCGCGTATAAACTCTTCTCTTGTTTGATATTTATAAGACTGTTATCACCGGCTGTTATGCCTAAAAGGGTAGTAAGCATATGGCAAACATCGCCTCCAGTCATGCACTTTGAACAAAAATAATAGCATTTTTGTTGGTATACCCTTGCTGGGGTGACATTACCCCACCCACTTTAATAGTGTATACAGCAAAAACCAGTGGACCAAAGAGTCTAAAAATTCACCATTAGACAGCCAATATGTACCAATTTGAGCTACAAAGTTTAAAGGAAATCGGTTGTGGCCATGAAAATAGCCTTATAGAGACTGCTCCTTTGTTCTCAAAAAGCATTAAGTGAGAGCGTATTGCAACAGTTTTCATTAAAGGATCGTAAGCGTGCCCTTTGGTCGGAAAGCGGATGATGTGTGATCTATCGTCTATTGGAGCGACATCTTACTATATACAGACGACGCTAGTGGACGTCGACGTAGCGGAAGATCGACGTCAGTACGTCAAGATCGATTCATCCGTCAGACGCATATGCGAAACAGATTTCCGCCGGCAGCTGCTGCACTGTGCCTGTAGATAAACAAGGGGTCTCAACTACCGACTAATAAGCACTGACACTGTTCGTCGCCCTTATGCGATGCACGTTTGAGAGCTAGACGTCCCTGTCGTGACCAAAGTTAACACGTCGACACAGTAAGGAACACTTACGTTGGGACATGAAATACGTAAATTAGCGTCTAAGCGACTGACGTGATATGCGTTTCAGCGACAAATCGCACTTCAGCGTGAATTACGCCGATTGTCGTTTCCGGGTGTTTCGACGTATATGCGTAAGGTTTGCCGAGGCGACGCGTGCGTAATAGAGCGTGACATACCGGGTGGAACGTGATATTGTGTGACATGGTATTGCATGCAGTTAGCGTACGCAGCTTAGTGTCATTAAGAACATTCAAGATCATGGCTGAGACCTGAACTAAACAGCGAGACGTTATATCGATCAAGTGCTATGGCCTCACATGGTGTTCCATTTATTTGTTTACGCTCAGTATCCGGGATATCTTATCCAGCAGGATTACGCGCGGGCTCAGTGTTGTTCTTACTAAAAAAATTCTTCAAGCCAATGTAATTCATGTACTGGACTAGCATGCCTTTCTCCCCCGATCTCTTTCCCATAGAGTATCTGTTGGGAGAGGTATCCACAACCGACCAGACAAAAACTTTTACTTATGGACAGGTGCATTGCTAAAACTTGAATTTTAATGTATCGTCTTGAAAACGTAAATAGTTTCTTTTAACAATTTGAAACATGGCATTTCATAATACCACCGGTGTATAGACATCTGCAAACATATCATAAGATGGAATTTGGGGACCTACTTTTCTAAAGTTTAAGATCTTTGTAGAAAGATTTTCTGTAAGTTTTCACAGCGTTATGATTTTCTCATAGAATCTGTCATTTCAGTGCCTTCGGCTCTTTGATTTTTTATTGTAATGCAGAGCTTATTTATTAGCCACCTTTCAAATTATATGCATGTTTAACATTCCAAAACCAGAACGAGGCTAAGCTGGCAAACACTAGTAGAGTTACAAGTAAAAAATTGCTCCATGTTGGAGCAAAGGAGGAAGCGCTGCGGAAAAAAAAACTTTTGTTTTATACATTATATTTCATTAAAATGTTTTATAATTTTGCATGTCTTTAAAGGGTTGGACCTTTGTTTGTATTGGAGTTTAACGGCACAGTGAACACTATTTAGGTCAATATTAAGCCGATCAGTTTACCTATGGCAAGCTTTTATAAGCGGCTAACCAGTACAGTGCATATTCTTCCGCCAGAAACTGACAACTGCCCTTCTTGGATCATCGGAAGGGAGAGAATGACAGAAAAGATTCCATGATTAATCTCCACGAAAGAATGTTGTCGACCCCGGCGTTCTCCTGATCACAAGTCAGACGCGCATCCGACTGAGCTACCGAGACCGGCTCAAGGGTTGGACCTAATTCACGAGAGGAATTAGCCTTTTTCTTACTACGCGTAATTCATCATAGGAAAGGTTTTATAAAGCCATTCCAAATTGAGGGCATAGAGAAGGTGGGACAAGAGAATGAAACATCGCGAGCATTTCGCCGCAAATAAGCAACAGAATACTTCAGAAGTTTTGAATTACTTCAGAGTTATCTCTGTGAGGTCTGTCTATCACCAGTCAATGACACATTACCTGATTGGTCGTCATTATCCCCTCGCAACAAAGTTGCGGTGGATATATAGCATCTCTGCCGTGCGTGCGTGTGCGGGTCTTGGTGTTTTTCCGTGTGTCCGGAACCTTGTGAACAGGATTGAAGACAAAGCCTTCATCGAAGAAGATTCAAACCTTCCACAATTGTTCCACATGGAGAGAGGATAAATCCTATTGATTTTCAAGGTCAAGGGTCAAATTTCAAGCTCACAATGGACTTGACATGAAAGACATTGTGAATAGGATAAAAGACAAGGCTATCAGCACAGAAGCACCAAACCTTCCACAAATGTTTTCCGTGGAGAGATGATGAACACTATAGATTTTCAAGGTCTAGGGTCAAATGTCAAGGCCACAATGGACTTAACATTAAAAACCTTGTGAACAGGATAGACGACAAAACTATTGTCATAGAAGCATCAAACCTTCCATAAATGTTTCCCATGGAGAGAGGATCAACCTTTCTGAATTCAAGATTACGAGTCAAGATCACAATGGACTTGACATTAAGAACCTTGTGAACAGGATAGAAGACAAAGCTGTCATCATAGATGCATCAAACCTTCGAAATATGTTCCCCATGGAGAGAGGATGAACCCTATTGATTTTCAAGGTCAAGGTTCGAATGTCAAGGTCACAATGGACTTGACATTAAAAGAACTTGTGGAAAGGATAGAAATATAATCATAGAAACATCAAACCTTCCACAAATGTTCCCCGTGGATAGAGAATGAATCCTATTGATTTTCAAGGTCAAGGGTCAGATGTCAATGTCACAATGGATTTGACATTTAAAACCTTGTTAACAAGATAGAAGATAAAACTATTATCACAGAAGCATCAAACTTTCCACAATTGTCCGCATGGAGAGAGGATGGACACTATTCATTTCAAGGTCAAAGGTCAAGGTCACAGGTGACTTGACATTAAAAATCTTGTGAACAAAGCTATTATCATAGCAGCACCAAACATTCCGGAAATGTTCTCCATGGAAAGAGGATAAAGTCTATTGATTTTCAAGGTCAAGGGTCAAAGTTCAAGGTCACAATCGACCTTGTGAAAAGGATAGAAGACAAAACGATAATCATAGAAACAGCATACCTTCAACGAATGCTCCCCATGGAGAGATGATGAATCCTATTGATTTTCAAGGTCAATGGCCAAGGTCACAATAGACGACATTAAAGCATTGTGAACATGATAGAAGACAATAGAAGCATCAAACTTTCCACAAATGTTCCCCATGGAGAGAAAATGAACCCTTTATGGATTTGACCTTGCGAACCGGATAGAAGACAAAAGCTATCATCATAGAAGCACCAAACGTTCCATAAATGATTCCCATGGAGAGAGAATGAACCGAATTGATTTTCAAGTTCAAGGGTCAAAGGTGAAGATCACAACTGACTTGACATCAAAATCCTTGTGAACAGGATAGAAGACAAAGCATTCATCACAGAAGCATCAAACCTTCCACGAATGTTCCCCATTGAGAGGGTGAACCCTTTTGATTTTCTGGTTCAAAGGTCAAGGTTACAATGGAAATAACATTAAAAACATTGGGAACAGGATAGAAGACAAAACAATCATCTTTGAATCATTCAACCTTCCATAAATGTTGCCCATGGGGAGCGAATGAACCATATTGATGTTGAAGGTCAGGGATCAGATGTCATGGTCACAATGGACATGTCATTTAAAATCTTGTGAATAGGATAGAAGACAAAGCTAGCATCACAGAAGCATCGAAAGTAATATTTTAATGCTTATATAGGTCTAATATATTCAGATTGGATTTAGATGTTGATGAGTTGTATGTAGATGCGAGGGATTGCCGTGATTCTTTTTTAGCTCACCTGTCACGTAGTGACGAGGTGAGCTTTTGTGATCACTTTTCGTCCGTCGTGCGTCCGTAAACAATTTCTTTAAACGAAATCTCCTTCTAAACCACTGATCGGATTTTGACCAAACTTCACGGTGGTCGCCTTTCAAAGTTGTTCAAATGGTTCCGGTCCGCAGCACATCAAGGTCACAGGAGACAAAAATAGATTTTTAATGAAAACTTAAAAAATCTTCTCCTCTGAAACCGCAAAGCCCAGGTCTTCGATATTTAGCGTGTAGCTTCATCTTGTGGACCTCTACCAAGATTGTTCAAATTATAGCTCTGGGGCCCTTTGGTTTTACATAGACTTATATAGGGAAAACCTTTAAAAATCTTCTTGTCTGAAACCAGAAGGCTCAGGTGTTTGATATTTGCTATGAAGCTTCGTCTTATGGACCTCTATCAAGGCTGTTCAAATTATAGCACTGGGGCCAAAAATGCCCCCCACCCCGAGGCCTCTATCAACAGTGTTAAACTTATAGCACTGGGGCCAAAAATGCCCCCACCCCGAGGCCCTTTGATTTTACATGGACTTATAGGGAAAACCTATAAAAATCTCCTTGTATGAAACCAGAAGGTTGAGGTGTTTGATATTTGGTATGAAGCTTTGTCTTGTAGACCTAGCTACATGTATCTATCTATCTACTGATACTGCGTCGGTCACATTTGACCATTACCGCAGGTTTATATTACATGCACTCCAGGTTTTGCTGGAAGAAAGCCTACATAGTATGCAATTACGGTATAGGGATCTTTACTCTGCACAGGGGATGGTTCTCCCTGCAGACGGTGTGTGTGTGTGGGGGGGGGGGGGGCTCCAGTTAACGTCCCGATCCAAAGGACGGTGCACTTTATGACATTCATAAACCTCTATCAAGATTGTTCAAATTATAGCCCTTGGGCCCCAAAAGCCCCATCCCGTGGCCCTTTGGTTTGACATATATAGGAAACATCTTTAAACAAAAATCTTCTTCCCTGAACCTGCAAGGCCCAGGTCTTTGATATTTGGTGTGCAGCTTCATTTAGTGGACCTCTGCCAAGATTGTTTAAATTAAAGCCGTGATGCCAAAAATGTTCCCACTCCGGGCCCTTGGTGGTACCTCCTTGGTCTAACATAGACATACATTTTTTTCTTTGGTTTTGGTGTTACGGCCCTTTCTAGCTTATTTCACTCATATCGAGCCGATCGTTATTCAGAGGTGGGCGAAAACCGGAGTACCCGGAGAAAAAAAACACTTGACCTTCAGTTGCAGAACTTGGTGTCTGTCATGTGACCTGAGCGAGGCGCGAACCCACAGCGGTGAGAGACCTAATGATTAAGAGTCAGCGCTCTTATCCACTAGGCCATGGAGGCCCATACATACAATGGGAAAACCTTTGAAAATCTTCTTGTCTGAAACCAGCAGGTGTTTGATATTTGGAATGAAGCTTTGTCGTGTGGACCTCTATCAAGAGTATTTAAAATATAGCCATGGGGCCAAAAATGCCCCCGCTTCGGGGCCCTTTGGTTTTACATAGACTTGCATGGGGAACACCTTTAAAATCGTCTTGTCTGAATACAGATAGCTGAGGTGTTTGATATTTGGTATGACGCTTCGTCTTGTGGACCTCTATCAAGAATGTTCAAATTATAGCCCTGGGGCCAAAAATGCCCCGCCACGGGGTCCACTGGTTTTACAAAGACTTATACAGGAAAAATCTTAAAAATTATTCTCTTCTGAAACCGCAAGACTCGGGTCTTTGATATTTGGTGCGTAGCTTCATCTAGTGGATTTCAACCAAGATTGTTCAAATTATAGCCCTTTCGCCAGAAATGTCCCCGCCCCGGGGCCCTGGTGGATTTCTACCAAGATTGTTCAAATTATAGCCCTTGCGCCAGAAATGTTCCCGCCCCGGGGCCCTTTTGTTTTTACATTGACTTATATAGGAAAAAAATCTTTAAAATATATTCTTCTCTGAAACCGCAAGGCCCAGGTCTTTGATATTTGGTGTGAAGCCTCATCCAGTTGATCTATTTCACGATTGTTCATATTAGAGCCCTGGGGCCAAAAGGGGCCCTTAGTTTTACATTGACTTATATAGAGAAAAATCTTCAAAACTCTTCTTGTCCGATACCAGAAGGCTCAGATGTTTAATATTTGATATGAAGCTTCGTCATGTGGACCTCTATCAAGATTGTTCAAATTATAGCCCTGGGGCCAAAAATGCCCGGCCTGGGGCCCTTTGGTTTTACATTGACTTATATAGGGATAATCATAAAAACTCTTCTCTGAAACCACAAGGCCCAGGTCTTTGATGTTTGGTGTGAAGATTCAACTAGCAGACCTCTACCAAGATTATTCAAATTATAGCCCTTGGGTCAAAATGGCCGCGTCCCGGGACCCACTGGTTTCCGGGGATAGATGTAGAGGCAGTTTTAACGGGCATCTACAATCTATCTTTAACCAGAAATAAGAAAAAAAATAATATGTTCCACCATTAACCCAGTTTTACTATAAAAAGTGGGGTTTAAGGGGGTCAAAATTATATAGGCGTTTTTTTTCGGAAATCCAGGTAGCAGTCATTTACAAAAAAAGCGTGATTTGTGCCGCTGTGAGTTCAGAGTGTTGCCTACATGTTAGAAAATTATCTGTAGAATATTGACTGGAATCATGTGTTGGGTATTGCAAACAATGTAGACCCATATCAGAACGCGATGTCTGATCAGGGTCTACACTGTTTGCTTAAGGTATAACTATTTAACCCATTTTGTCTCGTAAACCCCTAAAGAGGTACCATGGCAAACAGTGCAGTCCCAGATCAGACGCCGCGATCAGGGCCTACACTGCAAAACGTTCAGCCTTTTTCCCAATAAATTTTGAAGAAAACACAACTCGTCACCCCTAAATTTTGAAATGGGCTCCTGCTATATATAAGCAGGAAGATTCCATTTTGGTACAAAAAAGGGTTAAGGGTTAAACGAAACAGTTCAAGTTCCCCTTCAGGACCATTTTTTTCCATCTTCATTCAGAGATACTCGACCTATCAGAACTGCCAGTGCTTTGATTTATTTACCCTTTAACCCCTGAGTTTTCGGAGTGGACTCTACCATCACCGACTTTGGGCACGTCCATTCTACTAAATATGGTATCTAGCTTTAGAGCGTTATCAGGGTGATAAGTAATATATCCTAATAAGATGGCTCATTATGAGCCACCTCATGGGATCTAAATTGTTTGCTTAAGAATCTGTGCTGGTCTTCAGGGTTGAAAGGGTTAACCTTTGCTGTAGTAACAGGCTTAATTATTACGCAGTAAACAATAATTGGAATCGAAAGGGATATTTCTAAACCGCAGATTGTACCATTATGTGTAGGAACACTGTCATCTATTTCAAACACACATAGACTTACCCTCATCTATTTCAGACACTGAATTTTAATTTTGGGACAATTCAACAACGAAATATCAGAAGTATATTCAAGACTGTACTCACAGACAATAAAACAGTAATCAAAACCGAATACCCTTTCGACGATTAAAACGAAAAACATAGTTCGTTATTAAAAGTCCAGAATGTATCAAAAATAGAATGCGAATGGCAAAACTTCAGATTACAAATGTATAATTAAATGTAGTCGCAAATTAAAATTGTTAAAAGTGTGTTTAAATTGTATCTTTAACCCGAACTTCTGTAACTGACAATTCGCTTACATCAATGAAAAGTCAAGTTTAATGAATACATAGCCCGTGTCTCAAACTCATTACAAATGGCGCTGCGTTGGTACGCAGCGCAATAATGGCTACAAGCTACTTGTTCTGAAACAAAATCAACTCATTTTAATTTCTGTGTTCCAATTTGTACTTCTGATGGTAGATATGATACAGCCTTGTCTTTTCTACAAATTGCTAAACATGAAGTGTATAGGAAACAAATGATCAGTAAAATAAAAAGATGAAAGGCCCCATTTAACTGATGATTAATCCACAGCTTCCAGTACTTTCCTTTGATGCTGGCAGTACTAATAAATTTTGATAAATGTATTGATATCATGTACTGATATCATGTACTGATATCATGTACAGTTTTGAATGGACCAATCAACTGAGCTACAATTAAAATGGGAAGGGGCTTCTAGCTCTGCATGACAAAATTAACACTGTGGGTATTCCTTAAAATAGCCTCGCCGAGGTTATTTGAATGAGTACCCATATTTTTTTTTTAAAATAGCTTTTACTTAATGGCAAACAGTGCAGACCCGGATCAGACTGCTACCTTCTGATCTTAAAATTTGAAGGGGCCTCTAGCTCTGCATGACAAAATTAACATTATGGGTAGTCATTAAAATAGCCTCGCCGAGGTTATTTGAATGAGTACCCACATTTAAAATAGCTTTTACTTAATGACAAACAGTGCAGGCCCTGACCAGACTGCTCCTTCTGATCTTAAAATGGGAAGGGGCTTCTAGCATGACAAAATTAACATTGTGGGTATTCATTAAAATAGCCTCGCCGAGGTTATTTGAATGAGTACCCACATTTAAAATAGCCTTTACTTAATCAGTGCAGACCCTGATCAGACTGCTTCTTCTGATTAAGTTTCTCCAATTCTCCATAAAATCAAATTGTGGGGCCTCATCTAGGCAATTCCAACGAGTACCCACAACATGTTTTTGTGGGATGAGGCTGTTCAAAATGAGTACCCACAACATACCTTTTTATGGAGAAAAAAATATCCCTGAATTATCACAAAATACACTCCCATTTACTGGTGCCAAACATTTTATGAAACATTTGCATGCAGCAAAAACACACATCTGAGTTCAAAGTAAGTCCTACACTTGAAAGTTCAGCATTAAAATGTCCCAGTGATAAACATCAGGTTAAAAAAGCATGATCAAATAACCTGTGGTCAGTTGGATTTAGACCAATCAAATCCAATTGAATATTAATGAAGCAGAGAAGCTGACAGTGTCCTTTCAGACAGGACAATCCATTTTCCAGACGGGGTAAATCAGGTCAAATAAAAGAAATTGAAATTAACAGTAAATAAAACAAATATGCTTTAATAGGTTTTATCTATTACCTTTACGTGGAAGTTACAATAAGCTGTGGATTAAAACAGATATATCCTATTGTTTTTGAGAAATATTGGCAAATATTTGTACTGATTGACATCTGTACAGGATAATTAGACTCGCCCTGGCGGGCTCGTCAAATTATCCTGTACAGATATCAATCAGTACAAATATTTACCAATATTTCACAAAAACAATGGATATATCTATTACTTCATAGTATTTCTGTGGCAAAGTTGTTTTTTTTTTTTTTTTTTTTTTAAAAAGGAAACAACTTTAATACCTTTCAACAAAATATCTTTTATTTTTAAGGAGAGCAATTCCAGAATTAATATTCACACTTTTTGTACCCAATGGAATCTTCCTACTTATATAAAGCAGGAGTCCATTTCAAATTTTAAGATAGTTGAGGGAAAAAAAACAATAACAAAAACAGCAGTTGAACAATTTGAAAAAAAAAAACAACAACAAAAAACAGCTGAACTTTTTGCAAACAGTGTAGGCCCTGATCAGACACTGAAATCTGCAGCATATGATATGGTACTGCACTGTTTGCCAGCATCCAATTTTGGGTTTCTGGTACAAAATGGGTCAATGTAATTCATGTACTGGACTAGCATGCCTTTCTCCCCCGATCTCTTTCCCATAGAGTATCTGTAGAGGTATCCACAACCGACCAGACAAAAACTGTTACTTATGGACAGTTGCATTGCTAAAACTTGAATTTTAATGTATCTTAGTGTTACCGTAGATAATCCAAAGATGCCACGTACATAAGCGAAACCAAGCCTTCTGTCAGTGATATATACAGCTCGACTGTTGAGAGCCCGGGCTCGGTAGCTGTCGGATGCGCGCCTTACTGGTGATCAGGAGGACTCGGGTTCGGTACCTGCTGGGGTCGGCAGCATTCTTTCATGGAGATTGACCATGGAATCTTTTCTATGGTCATTCTCTCCCTTCTACCGATTCAAGAAGGGAATTTGTCAGTTTCTGGCGAAAGAATGTGCATTGTACTAGTTAGTTTATACTAATTTATTTTAGTTCGATTGCGATGAAAGCTTCAAGCTTATTTAATCGCTCTCGAACGCTCATTCCGGGTGTTTTCACGCGCGCGCGAGAGAGAGGCAGTGGCTTTTACACAACTGCTACCCATTTACACCTGGGTGGAGTGGGGCAGTGTCATTACGTGTCTTGCCCAAGGACACACCTCGATACCGGTGGCCGGATTCGAACGCACAACCTTTCGATCATAAGTCGAACGCGCTAACCACTGCGCTATCGAGGCTGACATTGTACTAGTTAACTGCTTACGAATAAGCCTGCCCAGGAAAAGTGTGGATAGGTAAACTGACCGGCTCAAAAATGACATAAATAGTGTTGACTTGGCCGTTAAACAATCGACTACTGAGAACATGTATATATACTCACCGGAAATAGAAACTATACACCCATTTTTAAGTTGTCACTGGCGAAACATTTTAATGAAATTTGAATTCCAATTATATAAATTATCAGCAGAGGCATGTCTGATTTATCGAATAAAATGTTTAGTGATAGCTACGATTTAACGGGTAGAGCCACAGCTTCAAAGCAAGGGTTCAAATCTTGCTTTTCAAGTTTCCATTGAGTCAAACGTTTTGTGTCGCGAATTTGATTCCCATTTTTACCAGTTATTACGCATCATCTAACGTTGGGAATATTGTTTACAAAATGGAAATTTTCACATTGGTTGAAATGTTATTGACGTTTAAATATTGGACCAAACCACCGGAAGTGAGCGAAAATTATGGCATTTCTGATTGCGGTTTTTGTTTTTGTCAATATTTAAGACACAGCTGAAG
This sequence comes from Lucinisca nassula, assembly GCA_963580285.1. Classification (NCBI taxonomy): domain Eukaryota; kingdom Metazoa; phylum Mollusca; class Bivalvia; order Lucinida; family Lucinidae; genus Lucinisca; species Lucinisca nassula. The sequence goes on along the minus strand of OY757013.1, from coordinate 91,575,154 downwards.
ATGCTTAAACGATTGAAGGCATTTTTGGGTCGATTTTTGGCTTGAAACATTATTCTGAAAATTTCGCTGAAAAAAGCAGTTTTTGAGATTTCAATAGAATGTTTGTTTCTCGATAATTTTTAGATGTTATGTTATTTTTTTATTCCTTGCTTTTCACTTGTTAGTTTTACTCAAAAATGTTGAAGTCAAAATTTGATTACAAACAAATTTTGTGAAAAATGCACTTTTTTACATTTTCCCCCAAAACTTTTATTTTGAACACCAGAATTTCTTTAAATTGTCACAGGATTCATGACGATAGTTAGTCAAATCCTTAATCAGTAATTTTTAACTGAATTATCCACTTGTTTTGTCTGGCGAGACAATTTAAAAGTGTAAAGTTTCTATTTCCGGTCAGTATAGATGATTTGGATAAACAAACAACTGCCATAATAAAAACATATCAGCAAGCTTCAGCCAATACAGAATGTCAAACACTTAAACAACAGCTATATTTAGAAAGTTTGGGTGTAGCAATGTTTTGAAAAACTCATTCTTACAAACTGTTCTGTCTTTTACTAAATGCATTGAGCCAAGTGCTTCAAACATGTAAAGTGCTCTCTTCGTGGCCAGTTAGATGTCAAGCAGGTTTAGCGAGGTGTAAAATGTGCATGTTTTTTATATATACGAGTATAGCTGAGTTTATCATTTCATCATGTTTATGTTTTGGTTATGGATTTGGGCCCAGTTGTTCAAAGCATCGTTAGCTTAACGGGCTCGTTAGTGGTCATATTGTTAACTGATCTAGCAAGTTTAATGTATAAATTTTTGGTATTTTTGCGGAAAAAATTTCAGCAGCTTTTGCGTCCGCAAACGCTGCTCACATTTTTTCAGCAAAAATTTCAGCATATATGCCATTAGAAATGATCAAAGTTTTAACGATACGTTAACAAACGACATCGTTAGTTTTGAACAACTGGCCCTTGGTTCCTTGGGTTTGTTTTGGCGGCTGACATACGTGTGCTTGTTGTGAATGTGTGTATATAATAAAAGTGACAGGCGCTGTGAATTGGATTAAAGAAAGGGAGAGGCGCACAGTCAACCTCAGTCTCTCGTCCTGACCTAGCTTGATCAATAGGCATAACACCTGGAGCTATGCTCGGATGCAGTAAATGACGATGACTTCTTCAGTGCCTTGACATGCGTTTCATGCTCAACAATATGCTGCCGTATCGCCGTTTGGGCCGTTGAAACAGATACGTGTAAATGATTCCTCCCCCCCCCCCCCCCCTCAAACCGTTAAATACTTTTTACTGAAAAGTTCCAAGGCGGTTCTTCTGTGGCGGTTTATTTTTGCTATAGTTTGTCTGTCTTTGAATGTGTGTATTGCTTATATATTTTGGATTTGAATAGTCAATTTGCCGTTCTGTGGGAAAGTAACTGTCCTTTTGGCTTTTCGCTATTGATGTTTACATTTCACGTTTGTGTTTCTTTCACGTTGGTGTCTCTGATGGCAGGTGTGGGTCAATTGTATCGATTCCTGATCATTGCCTTCACTTCTGTCCTACATAGCTGGAACAGGCAAATCCACATTTGTAGGTTTTAGTTTCGAGTTGCCTTCTCCTAGATGGATTGCCAACCAGGGCTTGAGGGCTCCATTGACCCTGGATATTGCTACACATATTCAGTTAAGTGCTAGAAGTACATACCTTATGACGGACCTATTCAAACGGAAAGGAAATCCTCAGGTCTGTGACAATCATCGTAGCATATCTTTATTATCAACTGATGGGAAGGTCCTTTTTGCAAGTCCTACTTAACCGACTTCAGGAATGAACATCTTGAACTGTCAGTGTGGATTCCGAAAGGACAGAGGAACAACTGATATGATCTTCACAAACAGAACATAGCCCTTTATATCTCTATATGGCCGTCGTTGACCTTACCCGAAGCATTTGAGGCAGCGCACGACAAAATCTACAATAAAACATGTGCGTCCATCGAGGACTCAGATCAGCCTGTGCATCCATATAGTCTAACTAGTGACTTCTCCTGCTGCATGAAAGGGCTTTGGGCACTTAGCTATCCTTAGAGCGCACAAGGAAGACTCTGATCAGACTGCGCGGATTCGCAGGCTGATCTGAGTCTTCGTTTGGCGCACATGTCTTATTGTAGGTTTTGTCATGCGCTGGCTCATTTGACAGAGTACTTATGGTAAGTTTGGCTGTCTAACCAAGTTCATAACAATGGTGAAGCAGTTCCACGAAGCACCGTCTTCACTTCTTTTTTGCACGGGTCAAAAATGATGGGAATTTTTCATCCATTCACTTTGACAAATGGAGTCAAGCAAGGCCATGTACTAGCCCCATCACTGGTGGGCACGACGTTCGCTGCCATGCTCATAGATTCTTTCCAGGATGGTGACAATGGTATACCTATTGGGTATCGCTTTAATGGGAGAAACTTTTAAACCTAAGAAGGTTACAAGCCAAACCCAAGGTGCATACAGAGGTGCTTGATGAGTCCCTCTTTGTTCATTACGAAAACACGCCTATACAAATCCATTGTAAATTTTACCGCAGAAAAACGAAAAATTTAAGACAAAATTGTGATATTTGTCCACAATCTGTATATGAGGACAGAAATAAGAAAAATAAAGTTTACTCCTGTAAACCCCAATTTAATTGTATAAAAGTGGAGTTTTGTTTGTTTGATTTAAGGTTTAACGTCCACGTCAACACTGTTAAGGTCATTTTGGAGACGTTGCTTCCAATTTTGCGGGACTTTTACCCGACACTGAGATGAAATGATATCTCTAGCCCTGTCGCCCAATGAAACCAGTAGCGTTTATATGCGTGGGCGGTCCAACTCGCACCGCTTTGCCTGGGCAGGCTTATATCCTCTAAGCGGATTACCAGTACTCGTGTGTGGGACGGTTTCAAAAGTGGGGTACATGGGGGTCAGAATAATATAGGCGTGTTTACGTAATGTGATGACATGGCAATGGTAGCTTCAACTGAAGAGATAAAAAAGGTGTAGATCAAGTATCTGACTCCTGTGACAGCTATGACCTCACAATCAGCATAAAAAAGACTGAGGTGGTCCATCAACCATTACCAGGAACCCCACCATCACAGTGAAAGATCAAAGATTGCAAGTGGAAGACAAGTTTACCTACCTTTGGAGCACACTGTCACTTCATACTGATGATATAGTCAATGCCAGGCCAATGTCGATGCCAATTTACATTTTCTTGTCCTTTGGGATCATTGATTCCATTGTTAAATTTTGAAAATATTTGAGGGTCACTGGTGAGGCCTAATTGGCCGAAACTAGCTAGTCTCGCGCAGAAAACATGTACACTCCATAAATACGAGTTCTGAGGTGTATTCCTTTCTTCCAGAGGATAACTCTTTCTAGAACATATTGCCAAAGGTAGTGCAACATTTGACCGGCTGCGTGGAAGCGTTTGGGATCGAAGTGGAATCAGTCTTGACACAAAGCTGAAAGTCTATATAATTGGGACCACGTTGAACTTCACTTTTAAGTGGTAAATTTGGGGTTTACAGGGGTACGTCTTTTCTTAATGCTGCTGAGAAACATTGATTGTGGGTACTCATTGGAACCGCCTCATCGAGGCCATTCTAATGAGTATTCACAATCTATATCTGAACAGAAACAAGAAAAAAATAACACATTATTTTTCATCAGAAAACTTTAATTTTTGTGGTAAAATTTTTAATATATATTTAAATAGGCTTGTTTTCGCAATGACAACCTTGATTAAACGTTAAATCAACGTTGATTGTCTACTGTTGACCATTTACCGTATTTCTGATTTGCAGCCTGGTCCTCAAATGAGCATGCACGGTCCGTCAATAGGGTTAGGCGCATGACTAATTGCGTGAAGCTGGCAACCCAAAGTCTCTTCTATATGTTTGGGATAGAAGCATCCATGGTGTAGTGGTTATGCTACTCGCCTCATAAACCAGGGTCGTGCAATCGATTCCGGGCTTATCCAAACTTTCAGGTGGGTCTTTAAACCGAGATCCCGTCTCCGTATGATGTAAGCTGTAGTTGGGACGTAAAACTCGAACATATGCATACAAAATACATGTTTGGGAGCAGTCGCTGGCGAAACTACGCTGGCTCGGCAGAGCGTTTTGGGGGCTATAAAAAAATCTATTTCCTGCATGACTTATGGGGAATAGGAACACCTAGCACATTTTCTGCTATTTTTCAAAGGGAGACAACTTTCGGTACTTCCTGTTGACTTTTCTATAGACGCAGTCCTACCGAAAAAGTGGTCTTACCTTTAAGAGTTTACCCCTATTGACATGGGAGACAAAACCACTTTTGTAGGAGTTGCCTCCCCTGAGGGTGTACCAAGTCCCCTTGAACCCTGAATTGGGGATGCGGTCTTTTGCAGCCCAGACGTACACAAATTTTACGTCCTGTTGTTGGGTAATGCTAACGCGCCTGACAGTAGCGGACGTAAAATGCTTAAACTTTACAATACAGTACAACACAATGCAATGTGGTGTTTTGAGGAGGAGGTGGGCCAGGGTGGGGGGTGGTGGGGGGAGAAGGCGATTTCTGTCCCCGTATGTTTCACCTGCACAGCTGACACTCATTGTGCAGGCAACCTCAAGTTAATGCTCCGATCCGATGGACGGTCATTTTGTGGCATTCATCCACGCAAAGGGTGACTTTTGTTTGTTTGTTTGATTTCAGGTTTGACGTCCCCGTCAACACTGTATAGGTCTTTTTGGAGAATTGCTTCCCATTTTATGGTACTTTTACCCGACATTGAGATGAAATTACATCTCAATCTCTGCCGCCACATGAAACCAATAGGGTTTATAATCATGGGCGGGCCGACTCGCACCGCTTTGGTTAGGGAGGCTTAGATCCTCTAAGCAGTTTACCAGTACTTGTTTGCGAGTCGGTTTCAACTCTGCGTGGAAACATCATTCAGCCCATCTATTTCTTCAAGCCCCGGTCACGCGCATGGTGACAATGGAGCGTGTTTGGTCACCGACGTTTAATCGCCGCTTGCCGGGGATCGAACGCAAGACCTCTACATGTTCCACGCAAATTGTTTTAAGTAATACAATATTATCTTCATATAAATATTAGCAGTCTTTTCAAATGTCGGCCCCTGCTCATTGGGGCTTGAAGAAATAGATTTGGGCTGCACGATGCTTCCATGCAGAGCTGAAAGTACTGGTAAACCCCTTAGAGGTTCTAAGCCTGCCCAGGAAAATTGGGGTCAGCCGGACCGTCCATGCATATAAACCCTATTGGTTTCATTGGTCGACAGGGCTTGAGATGTCATTTAATCTCAACGTCCCACAAAATTGGAAGCAGCGTCTCCAAAATGACATATACAGTGTTGACGGGGACGTTAAACCTCCAATCAAACAAACAAAACTTTTCAAATGTAGTGTGTATAATCAGGAAAGGCAGATTTTTCCCAAAAGCTAATGCATGCGAAGTAGTTGACTGTTTTTGAGTAATAAGATCGACCAATCGCTGGCCACAAATGTGAATGAGAAACGGTGCACGGACAAAAATCGCCCACTCAAGGCAGTCAAGCATCAGGGGACAGTTAATCGCAGCACTTTTTTGTCCGCGCCACACCAAGTTTTCGAATCGTTATCGACAACTCCTGGAGAAAGCGATACTTTCTGTTTAGGTTTCAAAGTGCTCCACACATACATGAAATCAAAACAGAATACCAAAGAAACACTTCTCTGTTTGCATAGGCTGACAGCAGCATCATTTCACTTACCCCACCCACTATTTTTACATACAAAAAAGTATGACTCCACCACACTTTGACAGATCCTGTGAATTTACTCCCAAAACACCAGTACTTGGCACCTGTTGAAATGTCATGTACACTCATTCACACGCAAAGAAATAGACAGAAAAGTATACCACAACCAGTAAACTTTTTCAGGAATCCTCTTTGAAAAACAGCCACTTTTTAGTGCCAAAGCTACCTTCGTGAATTCAGATATGCCGCTGAACCTTGAACTTGCACAGCATCAAGACAGCTGGTGTGTTAGTTTCGTATTCCATTTCATAAAGGTACAGATACTCAGCAAATAAGCCTACATTGGCAAAAAATATATCCACATATCACAATTTCTATGAGCAACCATGCCATTATTGACCCTCCTAGTATAATATTTTGAAAAACGTCCACCCTCAAATGCGAAACTGTCCACTGATGCCTAACTGATTATTCCGTTAGACACCGAAAATACTTCTTTTCTGTGGCTAAAAGTAGCCACTTAAGTATCAATCCTGCCAAAAATAGCCACATAAGTATACATCCGTGAGAAAGTCCGTCCGTCTGTCCGTCCACACTTTTTATGTTTTTTTCTTAATAACTTAAAAAACCGTTAGACGTATCAACTTCAAACTTTAAATATAAGGTCACAATATCATTACACAATTTCATGGCAAGTAAGGTAACTCTAGCTACAATACTCTCAGAGTTATGGCCCTTTGAAAAACTTAAAAAATGTCAACATTTTTAATGTTTTTTTTTTTTTCTAAATAACTTACAAACCGTCAAACATATCAACTTCAAACTTTACATATAGAGTCCCATCATCATTACACAACTTTATGGCAAGTTACCTAACTGTAGCTTCATTACTCTCAGATTTATGGCCCTTTGAAAAACTTAAAAAAAAAAGCTTTTTCATGTTTTTTCTTAATAACTTACAAACCGTCAAACCTATCAACTTCAAACTTTAAATATATGGTCTCATCATCATTACACAATTTATGGCAAGTTACCTAACTATAGCTTCAATACTCTCAGAGTTAGGGCCCTTTGAAAAACTAAAAAATCAGCTTTTTCATGTTTTTTCTTAATAACTTACAAACCGTCAAACCTATCAACTTCAAACTTTAAATATATGGTCTCATCATCATTACACAATTTTATGGCAAGTTACCTAACTATAGCTTCAATACTCTCAGAGTTATGGCCCTTTGAAAACCTAAAAAATCAGCTTCTTCATGTTGTTTTCTTAATAACTTACAAACGGTCAAATCTATCAACTTCAAACTTTAAATATTTGGTCGCATTATCATTACACAATTTTATGACAAGTAACGTAACTGTAGTTTCAATACTTTCAGAGATATGGCCCTTTGAATAACTTAAAAAAATCAGCTTTTTGTCTTATTTCATATTAAACCGCTATAGATATTCAAATGAAACTTCCTATAGTTACTGACAGTTGCCCTATAGTAATGCACTGTCTGTCCGTCCGTCCGTCCGTCTTTCCATCAAACTGAAGCTGAAGTTATTGACAGTTGCCAAATAGTAATACCCTTTTTGTTTTTCATTCATAACTTACAAACAGTCAAATGCATCAACTTCAAACTTAAGATATATGGTCAATATATCATTACACAATTACATGGCAACCGACGTAACTCTAGCTACAATACTCTAAGAGTAATAGCCCTTTGAAAAAAAAATCCAACTCCTCTGATGACACTGCCGGGGCCCTAGTCAGTTTCACTGACAGCTCTAGTTTCTGCTGTTTTCTTTCTGAAGTTCATTGTACCGCGCAAACACCATCTTGGTCTTTTTTGTCGCACCTGCTATTTGCATGGTGCGATATCCGTCCGTTCGTCCGTCCGTTTGCCAGTGCGTCAACATTTGCGACAACCCTAGCTACACCCAAATGGCCAAACCTAGCAGGCAAACGTCGCTAGGGCAACGTCAAATCAACGTCACAACGTTGCACCGACGTTGATGTGACGTTGCATAACGTCATTACGTTCTACCGACGTTGGTGTGACGTCCTAATTACGTCATGTGCATGCTTGGAACTTAATAGCCTTTGGTGGAATTCTTGTTTTTTTCTGTTTTAGGTGGTTTTGACTTTATTTGAAAAAGGACAAAAGAAATGAAAACAAAAAAAAAAAAAATAAATAAATAATAAATAGTTCAACCAAACCGTCAGCATGGTTCTGGCACAGGCACTTACCATTGGCACATGGTGTCTATGTAAGGTCGTTTCAACGTCAATGCAATACTGTGACGTTGTATCGCCGTTGATATGACTTTGTTTACACAGTGTGTGCCCAGTGGGTTGTTTCCTAGTGTTTCATAGTGGAAAACAAAGTCTGTTGTAATGAACACCGCTCTAATCCTAAATGTTTATATGGTGAATTTGCATTTCTGTTGGCATTAATTACATTGCTTAGACTTGCTTAAAAGTCAACAGTTTGAAGAGGCAATTCTACCAAGTGCTCACTTCATGTTTCCTTGGAAAGAATAAGAAATTATCCCAAATTATACTCGTTGCCCATTTATAGTTTGATGAAGTAATGCTATCAAGTACCCACAACATGTTTGTTTGGGGAATGGAGTAAAATTATTCCAAATTCCTCATTACTCATGAATCTGTGTTATATTAATTATCTTCTATCTATATACGATCTGCGATCGGTCACATTTGAGCATGACTCGCAGGTGTACAGTACATATACTCCGGTTTTTGCAGGATGAAAGCCTAGACTGTAATCATGTAATTACGATAGGGGTCTTTAACGTGCACAGGGGATGACTCTCCCTGCACAGGGTGCCTCCACTTGACGTCCCGATCCGATGGACGGTGCACTTTTAGGCATTCATCTCTGAAAATAATGCCCATGGAGTGTGTTCGTACACCGAAATAATCACAGCCGCCGGAGATCGAACCGGAGGTCTCTAGCATCAGAGGATAATGAACTAACCACTGGGCTATCACGGCTCTTGATAACATTACGAAAACACGCATGTTCAAATACAATGAAAATCTTACGACCAAAAACATTTAAAATGACAGATTCAAAGTTTCAGGAAGTTCCAATCTTTACTGAAGGATTCGTGCTGATGCCAAGGTCAAAAACAGGCATTTTTAGCATTCAAGCGGACGTAACTCTATGAGAGATAGGCAGACGACATCACCAGCTTTCAAACTCATCTGAATTTCCATTCCCAGCCTACTTATTACAACGCAACCGGCAGTTTTCCCGTCGGTTCACATACGTCAGAAAATACTGACGCGCTACACAAGAATTTGTGTTACAAGTGACAAGTATGTCAAAGTAACCGCAATCCATACTTAACATCACCATCCAATACCGGTAATGGCCCCGTGCCAGCCCGGGGTGTAGAAATATGGCGGCTGCCTTCGGGACTGTGGCAGAGTAGTAAGACCCCACCGAAAACAGTACCCCTGCCGAGTCACCCGGTGCCTCGAAATAGGTGGCTGCCTTCAGCTTCTGTGGCAGTTGGGTAAAAGCCTCCAACATACAGAACAATCGTCCGTTCGACCGGTATTATTTTGTGAATCAATTTGTTCAAATGCATCTTACCAATTTTTTTTAACAATTCACCACGCGAGATATATCCTTTTAATCCTTTCCTATCTCATGTTACTACCATGCTGCATTTGTACGTGTATCATGTGTGCTGGTGGGCCGCAAACTGGACATAAGACAACCTCATCTGTGTCTAACTTATGTGTTTGTATTGTGTATATGTCACTTTTTCATGCTCCATCACTCTGCACATCAAACAATGAAAGATGCATTTTGTATACGTTATTAGATAAGTAACTTGTCATTTCATGTTACCCAAAAGTTATTTCATATCACTCCAAAGTTAACAGAATCGGATACTTATCACTAAGTTCTGAAGTGTACGCTATCATCTAACACAGCTTATTTCTTTATTTGTTTATAAAATCCTTTGTTGTCTCGGAAACTTATCACCTCAATAATTTCTTATCATAATCGTGGATCTCATATTTAGCAACTGATCTCCTGTTTTCAGAGCCAAGCTTTTATTTAAGCAAACGTTTTCGGCCTCCCTTGTCTGTAGGGAATAGAATATACAGGTCACTTTCCTTCTGTAGTGAATGGGGTTGAAACAGGAGCCACTTGTTTGCCGTGAGTGACGTCTCGTATGCTTGAAGAAGGGATCCTGGTGATTGAGAAAAGCCCAGGGCCAGCTTTTCAACACATCATTTTGGCCCATATTTCCGATAGACGAGGGGTTTGGGCTAGATTCGGCCTGAATCAATCGGCTCAGTCGTGCCAAGCTCTAGAATCGCCCAGCTTGTTCTTATCTTCCTTCTATCTTTCTTACGCATCTTTATGGTACAAACCGGGTGTAATTTTGTCTTATTCCTCTATCTTTGAGTGTTCTTTGATGGGCGGCGGCTGGTGGATTGATCGGTGGGCTTGTACTGGGGAAATTCAGCAGAAACTTCTGTGAGGGAGAGATTACGGGTGGGTATGGGTCCCAACTGTTCCTAATTTTTTCACTGAAATATGGGTGCATAGTTGAGATTCATAAAACAGAGGTGGAGCGGAAGAACTCTGGTCCTGTCATTGAGTATAATAGCAATGTAGCCTTGGCGTTGGATATAGGGAGATCCATTTCCATTAAACGTCCCCTTGTAGGGCTCCAAGGAGGTAGGGCGCATAGCTATCGAATCATAATTTATCACCATGGGATCCAACACTAGGAAAAGAGCATTTTTAGATTTATCCGATGACCACCCGGAACCGACTTCTTTCAATTTCAAAGCAAATGACAATTTCGCTCGATTTTTAGTGAATTCGAGCAAGGAAGATAAGGCCGTTACAACTCTTTCTCCGTTCGTAATTGAAAAACAAATAGAATCATTGATTGGAACTCCAAAAAAACGTCAAAAAATTAAAAACAATTGGACACTTTTAATGGAAACCAACAGAAACACACAAACCGAAAACCTCCTGAAAGTAAACAAATTCTTTAATATGAACGTCTCTGTCACGGAACATAAAACACTAAAATCTTGTAAAGGCATTATCCGTGACAGAATGCTAAATCACGAATTGGAAGCCAGCATAATCGAATACCTAAAAGAACAAGAAGTAACAGCATGCAAAAGATTTAAAGTAAAAAAAGACGGAAATCTCATTGATACAAATACACTTCTACTCACTTTTAACTCTACTTCCTTGCCGAAATCGCTGAAGATCTTCTACAGGACAATACCGGTCGAAATCTACGTGCCCAATCCTCTGCGTTGTTTCAATTGTCAGAGGATTGGGCACCACGAAAATGATTGTACAGTCCCTGACGGGTCTGTTTGTGAGAAGTGTGATGGTACCGATCATCACACTATCAACTGCAAGAACTCTCCAAAATGTGTGAACTGCGGAAAAGGTCATTTGTCTAAATCCAATGTCTGTGAAGTTTGGAAAATAGAAAAAGAAATCATGAAAATCAAAGTTACACAAAACGTCACCTATTTGGAAGCAAAGAAAATTCAACAAAACAAACCAGAAAACACATTCGACAAAGTTGTCCAATCCCTTGCCAGCAAACCTGAAACAAAAGACACATCCACAATTTAATGAAAAAGATTTTGAAATTAAAAGTAAAAGTAAAACAAAGTTCAGGAATCGATACAATTAAATTACTCAATCCATCAAAGACACCAAATGGAAAGAAACACAAAAACGAAGCGACCAGACCTTAATGGAAACCTAAACAGAGGAAGGCCATAAGGACAGTTATTTTCCCACAAAATGGCCAAATGGTCATCCAAAATAAAAAGGCACAAGTGACATACACAGCAAGCAACAAACAACAACATAAACAAACCGCCACAGAAGAACCGCCTTGGAACGGTCAGTGAAAAGAATTCCCCTGGGGGACTTAAATCGATTTTACATGGCCATAATCCTCGCCCTTAGCTCTGTAGCGGTATACACTAATTTTGTTTAGCCCGCATGAAGGCTTCCTAACTCATCAGTGTAACATCTCCGAGAACATACAAATAAAAAAACTACAGAGATGAAACAAGGTTATTACCTCTACTGTTAAACCAAAACCCACATCATCACAACCTACTACATTGTCACAACCTACATCGACTCATCATTCCAGAACAGAATCCAGACAAACTTCTCAGACCAGTTCACAGCCGAACGCTCAACATTCTGGCAGATCTCACTCTCGATCCACGTCAGGGACAGCGGATCGATAAGGTAAAATCGGCAAAGATGAACATAAAGGATCAAACCCAAACAGTAAAGGGGCGTCGGCTGATCCAGTAAAACTGGCTAATCAGTACGGCGCCCTTTAGGACATGGAGTTGGACTTTGATCCCTCAACGTTCTCAAAGAATATTAAAAGATTATAGGGATCAACCATGTTGTTTCGTGCATTAACATTTGCAGGATCCCGAGGAAGCTGTTTGAACATGAGGCCGCTAGGCCGAATGTTCAAATATCTTCCGAGGGATCTGGCAAATGTCAATGCAATGAAATAACCATGGATGATCGTTATTCTTGCATAACTTACGAATCTGACACCAAATTTTGACGAAAACGCCAAAAACCCATATAAATTCCATATAAACTCTTCAAATGCGAAAGGCAAACCAAAATAGCGGCCAGTTCAGAATGTTGTTTACAATGACGTGGCCATGCAGTTACGTCATCATAGAACCCTTAAACGCTACGTTCAGGGCGATAACATTACTTCGCTTAACGTAACGTAAACAAAGCAAGGCCCGTCATGTAATATCAAAAGCTCAAAATCCATGTTCAAACAGAACGAGAATTTCATGATTTGAACATTGTTTTTGCCGTTTGAGCACGGCTTTCAGTCCATTTGACAAAGGCTTCAAACAGTCATGCGCATAGGTATTTATGCAAGAAAAAAGTGTTAAATTCCTTTAATCTTCTCTCCATTCAATCATGGATAAGCAGTCAATAATTCAATGGAATTGTCGAGGACTGAAAGCCAATTTTAACGAACTTTTAATTTTAACTACACTTTTTTCTCCTGATGTCATTTGTCTCCAAGAAACTTTTTTGAAAACTACAGATAATATTAATTTCAAAGGTTAAAGTATGTACAATCATATCACAACGGATAATCAGAAGGCATCAGGAGGTACATCAATCCTGGTAAAATCTAACGTTCCTCATTAGAAAAATAGATTTAAACACTAATTTACAAGCTGTTGCTGTAAACGTCACTTTATCCAAATCTATAACGATTTGTTCTGTCTACCTTCCACCACACTATATTTTTTTCTAAACAGGAATTAGAAAATCTAACTTATCAATTACCTAGTCCTTATATATTATTATGAGACTTTAATAGTCACAGCAAATTATAGGGTTGCTCGGATACAAATGACAAAGGAGAAATCATAGAAAATGTTATTGCTGAAAATGATTTATGTTTATTTAATGATAAACAACCAACATACCTTCATTCTCCCACAAGAAATTATTTTGCTTTAGATCTTTAAATTTGCTTTCCAAATATTTATCTAGATTTTGATTGGTCTGCTGTGGCCGATCTCCATGGAAGCGATCATTTTCCGACAATAATTTAATTAATTGAATCGACCCATGAGGATCGTCACCCCAGATGGAATTTGAGTAAAGCAAATTGGGGTTATTTTAATCAATTATGTAATGGAAAACTCGAACCTGAAAGTTTTAAAACTGCAAATGATATACAAGATTTTACTGACCAACTGATTGATATTGCTGAAAAAATGTATTCCTAAATCCTCGACTTTTTAAAAAAGAAACAGACCTTGGTTTAATAACGAAGTTAAAAATTCAATCAATAAAAGAAAATCTGCATTACGAAAATTTAATAAACAACCAACAAAAGAAAATCTTATCCATGCCAAACAAATACGAGCTAAAGCTCGCAAAACAATAAAATCAGCCAAAAAGCATCTTGGCAGCAATACGTCTCCAAACTGAATACCAGAACACCAACGAAGAAAATATAGGACATGACTAGAAAAATTAGTGGCAAAAACAAATCAAATAAACATGTCCATATCAAATCGAACGGAAATATATGTTCAACGGCTAAAGACATTTCCAATGCCTTGGGGGAAAATTTTCAGAAAAACTCTAGCTCAAATTATTCAGAAAGCTTCCAAAATATTAAACAAGAACAAGAGAAAAAGAATTTAAATCTTTCATCATTATATCACGAAAAATATGATGTACCTTTCACTACTAAAGAATTATTAGATGCTCTCAATAAATCTCATGATGCTGCTGTTGGCCCTGACGACATACACCAACAAATTTTAAAACATTTACCCAACAAGGTATTGGAAACATATTTAAACATTTTGAATGATATTTGGATCACTGGAAAGTTCCCTGAAAACTGGATGAAGGCTACCTTTATTCCTATTCCGAAACCTAATAAAGATCATACTGAAGCCACTAATTACAGACCTATTGCTTTGACAAGTTGCTTATGTAAAACAATGGAGAGAATGATTAATGATAGGCTGGTTTGGTTCTTAGAATCAAACCAGCTTATCACTAAACTTCAAGCTGGATTTAAAAAAAAACAGCTCTACTAACGATCATTTAATTCGCTTAGAATCATTTATACGTGATGCCTTTATTAAAAAAGAACATGTCGTAGCTGTATTCTTTGACCTCGAAAAGGCCTATGATACGACTTGGAAATATGGCATCATGAAAGATTTACACACCTTGGGCCTTAAAGGCCGATTACCACTGTTTATTCAAAATTTCCTATCAATTCGCATTTTTTAATGTCCGCATAGGAAATACATTATCGGACACATTTGATAAAGAACAAGGTGTACCACAAGCTAGTATTTTATCACCAACCTTGTTCAGTATTAAAATTAATAATATAGTTAAATGTGTAAAAGACCCAGATTGTTCGCTTTTTTGTCGACGATTTTTGGAATTTTTTATCGTTCCAAAAATATGGAAACCATTGAATTTAAACTCCAAAAGTGTTTAAATAATATAGAAACTTGGGCCACAGAAAATGGTTTTAAATCTTCAAAAACAAAAACTCGGTGTGTTCATTTCTGCCAAATTCGAAAGTTGCATTTAGATCCTGTTCTTACTATATACGGCAGTCCAATTCCAGTCGTCACTGAAGCGAAGTTTTTGGGTCTTTTATTCGATAACAAATTGTCTTTTATTCCCCATATAAAAGCTTTGAAAGCTAAATGTTTAAAAGCTCTTGATATTCTTAAAGTCCTGTCCAGTTCCGACTGGGGAGGAGATTGCACTGTTCTTTTAAATCTGTATAGATCTTTAATTCGTTCCAAATTGGACTATGGCTCCATAGTCTATGGATCTGCTAGGAAATCTTACTTAAAATTTTTGGATACTATACATCATCAAGGTTTACGTCTAGCACTAGGTGCCTTTCGCACTTCACCTGTCGAAAGTCTTTATGCTGAATCAAATGAACCATCACTTTATGTTAGAAGAGAGAAATTGTCTCTTCAATATGTTACTAAATTAGCCGCAAATCCACGTAATTCAGCATATGACTCTGTTTTTAACCCTAATTATGAAGGATTTTATAACAACAAACCATCAGCAATAAAACCTCTTGGCCTAAGAATTCAAACATTACTCGAAGAGGCCAATATTAATATAACAAATATTCAATCTTTTTCATTACCACCTAAAGAGTCATGGACGTTAAACTCTTCAAAGATAACTTTAACCTTACACAAAAATAAGAAATCCGAAGTGGAATCACATATTTTTAAGAACGAATTTTTAGAAATGAAATCCAATTTTAAACATCATATATACATTTACACTGACGGTTCGAAACAAGATGAGAAAGTTGCTTGTTCTGTCATTAGTCCGAATTTCATCGACATCATTAGATTACCCGATAATAGCTTTATTTTTTACCGCTGAAGCGAAAGCAATTGATATTGCACTCTATCACATTCGAGATCAATCTGAAAGACATTTTATCATTTATTCAGATTCCCTTTCTGTATAAAAAGCTCTGAAAGATCAACAGCACAGAAACCCCTTGATGCAACAAATTTTAAGAAAATATCACTATCTTTCTGTCTCAAAGGAGATCATATTCTGCTGGCTTCCCAGTCACGTAAATATTCGTGGAAATGAACTAGCTGATTTGGAAGCCAAATCAGCATTATCGTTAACTAATACCAATTTAAAAATTCCTTACTCAGATTTAAAGTCGAACATAAAAAATATATAACGAATAAATGTCAATCAATTTGGGAAAAAGAAACTAATAATAAATTAAACCAAATACAACCGAATTTTCATACCAAATGCACTTTTTCGAATTATAATCAGACTAAAATCACAAGATGCCGTATTGGACACACACGACTCACTCATTCCTACATATTAAAAAACGAATAAGCACCTTTCTGTATATCTTGTAATGAACCATTTACAGTTAAACACTTCCTCATTTCGTGTCCAGAATTTTATCATATACGCACAAAATATTTTAATGTTTCAACGATGAAAGAGCTCTTTAACGACATCTCATCTAATCAATTAATTAATTTTCTTACAGAAATCGGAGTTTTTAACAAACTGTAATCATTAATATTTTAACTTTTAAACTTCCGTTACAATTTTATATTTAATACCTAATTATTTTAGACGCTATATGCCCTATTAGGGTTTAGCGTCTTAAAACAAAACATCCATCTATCCATCCAATACCGGTAAACCTACAGAAGAGGGCGGAGCTAAGCGACTGTCAAAAATCTACTGCACCCCACCTTCAGATTCGCGCTGCATATTGAAAATTGTCTGGTCTCCGCGGGTCATGTAAAAATTCACTTTTACAGCTAATATCACCAATTAACGTATACTCAAGCACTTTGAAAACGCAACATTATATTTTTTAAATATTTTTGAAATGGCCCAATCCAAAATCATATTAGCAGATATATGCTTCCATACACCATAAATAAAATCATATGAGGTGGTCAGATCGATAAAATATCGGTCGACTACACGTGATATCGTAGCACGTGCACACCGAGATATGACCTTGTTTATATGGTCAATTCCGCATGTACAACCGCTATCTTTCATTCAATCTCTTCAAAAGTTGTCTTGAAATCGGGTTTTGGTTGAAATTTGGATAAATTTACAAAACTGAGCATGCCAAGGCTAAATAACGAAAATCGTAATCGGATTTTAGGCCTTTTGGACGCTGGCATTTCACAGAAGGACATTGCTCGGCGTTTTAATGTTGACAGAACCACAATATATCGTCTCGTTCAACGTGCCAGGTTAACAGGAACTGTTAATGACCGCCCCAGGCCTGGGCAAGTGCGCGTGACGTCAAGACGTCAGGATAATTACATCCGTCAACTCCACCTACGGCATCGTTTCCAGACGGCCGCGCAAACAGCTTCCGTCGTCATTGGCAACCGAGGGCGACGTATTCATCGTATAACAGTGTCCCGACGACTTAAGGAATTTGGTGTTCGTTGCCGGCGTCCGTACCACGGACCAATATTTACACGACGTCATCGTCAGCTTCGCATGAACTTTGCACTTAATCACCAGAGACGTGTCAACTGGCACGACGTCGTCTTCAGCGATGGGTCCAGGTTCAATTTGTACCAAACCGACGGGCGGGTACGCGTTTATCGACGTGACGGCGAAAGGTTTGCTGATAACTGCGTTGTTGAAAGAGACCGGTTTGGAGGCGGTGGTGTCATGGTCTTGGGCGCCATCAATTACAATTTTCGCTCGCGTTTATTGATAATACATGGAAATCTCAACGCCAGACGTTACGTCGATGAGATTCTTCGGCCAGAGCTTGTTCCATTGTTGCGACGTCAACGTAACCCCATGTTATTTCAGCACGATAACGCCCGCCCGCACACGGCAAGGTTGACGCAGGACTTTTTACGTCAAGAAGGCATCAATGTTCTCCCTTGGCCGTCGAAATCACCCGATCTGAATTGTATCGAACACCTTTGGGACGAATTGGGACGTCGTGTACACGGACGTCAAAACGCGCCACAGACTGTGAGGCAGCTCGCGATAGCCCTTCAGCAAGAGTGGGATAACCTCCCCCGACGTACTGTGCGACGTTTGTGTTGTTCAATGCGGTCCAGGTTACGTGAATGCTCTCAGCGCGCAGGTGGGCATACCCGATATTGATGTGGCTGGAGATTTGACTGACACATGGTGTGTTTGCCGCAGTGTAGACTGCTAATGTGAAGGGAAAGCTCTAATGTGATTGTGGCAAACGAAAGTCATTTGATGAATATTGTTTGTGATGAAATTCGTTTTTTGAAAAAATTGGTGAGTTAAAAAATATTTACATTTTCCTTATGATGTTGCGTTTTCAAAGTGCTCGAGTATATATGATTGTAGTAGAAAATAGTAGATCAGTGTTGCTTAATAGAGATTATCATATGGCATTTTTCATATCATACCCCATATCAGCCCGAGACTCCCATATCAGCTCGAGGGCCGAAGGTACGAGGGCTGATATGGGTCGAGGGCTGATATGTGGTATGATATGATAAATGCCATATCATACATTTCACTTTAAAAAAATGTTCACAATAAATTGTATTAATTGCATCTGTCTATTACCAAAGTTACAATGCAAATTGCAAATGGCGTCCTGAACAACAAATGCGAAATGCCGTAAAAGGAAGAACGCCGCGTGTTCCGAATAGGGTGACATCAGAGGTATGATAAAGGCTTAGGGGTGCGATAAAGGGTTGTGATATTTTTTTAGGGTATGATAAAGCCTATGCGATATGGCAGCACGTGCACGCGTAATACGTGCATTGGTGTAACTATCGTATCGCATATTCAAAAACTAAGTATTTTATCCTAAATGTATGATAAAGAGGTTTATCTATAGAGTCTGGGCTGGTGTCGTGGGTTGGGCTTGGCAAACATTGGAGACCAAGATCGGGCGCCACTGTACGCGGCGTCTGATCTGGGTCTACATTGTTTGCATACAAAAAGTGGAATGTGGGGGTTGAACAAAGCAGTTTGAATCTCAGTCCGGGACTATTTTCCCAGCCCACACTCGGTGACAGTCGACCAATCTGTACCTATACAAGTTCAGACATAGAAGACACGGGCACGTCATGACGGACGGGTGGTGGTCGCGAGCGCTGGATACGGTAGGAGGGCGCGGGCCTGTTGACAGGAAGCAGTTGCATTGATTGTCAGATTGTTTTTAGTTTATTATATTCACTGACCACTTATCATCAGGGCAATTTGGGCACTCGGAGACGCTTCTCCTTTACACTGGGGGCACCTTTCCACTCAGTTCGCGAGAGCCGACGACTGTCCAGTCTGATTACATACATGCGCATACCTTTATCTACGAGAGCAGCACATGGTTTCAGCTTATCTTAATAAGATCTGACAGCTTGATGAGAACAATGTTTCTAAAACTGATTAAAACTGCTAGACCATATTACCTAATATTTTAAACCTCCATGAAATAATAGAATCAACCTGGAAATTGTTGTTCCACACTTTGCTTTCTTTATATTTTTGACACAAATCCTGGTAATTTATAATGTGAAGACCAGACTTCCTCCTTGTGCAATTCCAATACATACAGAAATGAACACAACAGGAGGCTCAGTTATAAAGTGGCTGAAGTGAACATCTCACCCTTATCCCACTGGATATAACATCCCCTACCTTTGCAAACAATGTAGATCGAGATCAGAAGACTTTTGAAGAAGCAGTGTGATCAGGTCATACACTGTTTGTCAATTGCGTTAAGAAATTTGAATGTTTGATAGACAGCAATGGGTGTGGCTAAAATTAATTTATTCAGCAGGATAAGGGTTGTCTCCAAAATTTCTCAGTAACCACTAGACAGATTGTTCTGATTTTTTGGATATGATAGATATGAATATGAAATTGTGCAGGAAGGTTTCAAAATTTAAAAGGGTGGATTCCAAAGGTCTCCTAGGGGCACGCAAAAATCCGCCAAAATCTCTTACGGAGGAGCTCTCCGTAACCGTTGAGTAGAGCAATTACGTATTTAGTGACAAACATATATTTTTTATTATTTTCTGCCAGACTATAGGGAGCTTATACCACTGAATATTTTCCATAGGCGACGTAACCCTTTTCATGCTCCCACAAAAAAACTACACATACAAAACTGTTCAAACCCTACTTATTTATAGACTCTGAGCCATGCTAGCTCAACAAGTTGATGAGAAAAAATCCACATGTTGCCCTGCTCCTTTTCAAGCTACGGTCCGCCATGTTTGTTTACATGCAGATTCGCAATGAATACAAGCCGACTTTTTTAAGGAAGAGGTCAGCAACAATTTCTTTGAGCTTGCAGATATAATTATAAAACACACATCATTAAATTTGCTTAAAACTATCCTTTTTTCACATTGAAATGAAACATGAGCTATGTATCCAATGGAAGCCTGTCTGGTATTTAGACTGCAACTAAAAGCTCTGTCCCAAAGTGATAAAACCCAGTACCTCCAGTATCTAGTGCAAAGCTACCTTTAAGGGGAATGCATACACCTTCAGACAACTCCTTCAAAAGTATTTTTGTCTCCCGTGTCAATAGGGGTCAACTCTATGAGTAATGTGCCAACAATGTTAGTTTGCAAACTCATTCAAGCTTTTATCCCCAATTCGCTTATTTGTAAATTTCAAAAAGATACGTTCAAAACTTAGGCATATATGTCCCTTTGATTGCTGAAAATGACCATTTTCAGCAATCAAAGGGACATAACTCTATGATGAATAGACCGACCTTACCAGTCTTCGAACGCTTCGGTGATGCCAAGGTCAAAAATAGGCATTTTCTGCAATCAAAGGGTTGTAACTCTATGATGAATAGGCCAACCTCACCAGTTTTCGAAACTCATCCGCGCTTTTATCCCTGACTTACTAATTTGTAAGTTTCATGAAGATTCAATCGAAACTGAACGGGCAGCGGTGATGAGAAGGTCGAAAATAAGCATTTTCAGCAAAGTAGGGGACATAACTGTGTGATTAATCGACGGACATCACTAGTTTTCAAACTCATCCGAGCTTTTATCCCTGACTTACTTACATATAGGTTTCAAGAAGATCCGATGAAAACTGAAGGAGTTACGGTGATGACAAGGTCAAAAATAGGCATTTTTGACAATCAAAGGGACGTAACTCAATGATAAATAGGCTGACCTCATCAGTTTTCAAACTGATCCAAGCTTTTATCTCTGAAGTTTCAAGAAGATCCGATAAAAACTGAAGGACTTACGATGACGGCAAGGGCAAAAATAGGCATTTTTTTGCAATCAAAGGGACGTAACTCAATGATAAATAGGCTGACCCGATCAGTTTTCAAACTGATCTTAGCTTTTATCCCTGATTTACTTAGGGGAGACCGGGGCTAGTACGGCCCAATTTTTGTAAACGTTCAATGTTTTAATGAATCTTACATCTAGGTCTCAGAAAACTATACATGTAAGTAGTGTTTCCCTTAATGAGTTATAGCAGGGTGCTGCACCCTGCTGCCCTTCTGGCCCACCCTGCTGCCCTTCTCACCCACCCTGCTGCCCTTTGTTGGTGTGAAAGCATTTTTCTGGAGAAATCTGCCAGAAGAAGTTCCTGTATATAAAAGAAGCCTTTTAATCATCATAGTAGGCAACAGTATGCTATTAAGTATTGGTTGTAAAGCCTTGAAAAAGGCTCCTTTGAAAACATGATGGTAACAATGTGCCCTTGTAGACCGCTTTCACGCGTTGAAAGTGCCCTTTTTCTGAACCAGCACCCTGCCCTTTTCCAAGTCTGGGGGAAACACTATACAGTAAGTAAAGTACAATGGAGCCGTACTAGCCCGGGTATATGCCTTCTTGTATCTCTGTCTGATAAAGACTAATTTTTAGTCAAAGACACCGGGTCATGATGGCCGATCTTGCCCCGCCGTGGGGCAAGTTCGACCACCCGTCGGGACAAGTTCATCTCACAGTAACTGTCCTGAATTGCACGACCCGCAGAAAAAGCGACCAACTGAAGTCGGTTGATTTTCTAAGAGTGCCCTAAAATCACCGTGTCATTCTGTCAGTCTGTCATTCTGTCAGTCTGTCATTCTGTCATTCTGTCATTCTGTCTGTCTTTCTGTCCGCCCGTTTGTGAAAATTTGTGATAGTGACTTAACCGCTTGGAATATTTAAACAATTTTTGGCAAACTGATAGATATCATTGAGATCTAACCAATGAACTTGCGAAATATTACATTCCGTTTAGTATAGCCTCGCCGAGGCGAAACATGTGAACATTTTCAAACTGCTTCTCCTCGGAAACCGTTGGGCCGTTTGAAGTCAAATTTCATATGGAGCCTCTATGGGATGGGGGAAACCAAAATTTGCTCATGGGGTCCAGGTCACATGACCAAAATGGCCGCCAAGCCATATATGGTAAAAACCCTTCAAAAATAGTCTTCTCCAGAACCACTGGGCAGATTTCCACGAAACTTGATAAATCGCATCTGGGACGTAGGTCCATCATAAAATGCTAAAATGGTGACCCTGGGTTGACCTTGACCTTCTTTGTGCCTAGGTCAAACTTTGACACATATGCTTTTGTATTGGAAAAGTGAGAATGCATTTTATCCTGCAAACGATTCAGAATACAGTACTAAAGTATAAGATATATTTTTGCTCCTTACGATAAGGCGCATTTATTGGGGGAACCATTTTAGGTAGAGGTCACATGACCAAAATGGCAGCCATACCCATATATGGTAACACTCATAAAGCTAAAAGCATTCGGCGGGTCGTGCACTTCAGCTGAAGCACTGGTTATGAATATGTTTCACTGAACTAACCTATGGGGAGGAAATAGTGTAAATATATAACCCATCTATCATAAAGTTTCAATTCTGTAATCAAAACAAAAACTTTTCTAAAAGTTTAAAAAAGTTTAAATACCTGAACGTGAGATAAGTAGGGGAGACCGGGGATATATATATATAGTTCGGCCCCATTTTAGAAAACGTTCACTTTTGGAATGACTATTATACAGCTGGGTCTTCAAAAACTGTGTATACAAGTAAGGCCGGTATACGCCTTCTTATGACTCTTTCCGAATATGGCTATTTTTAGTCGTAGAGATCGGGTGATGATGGCCGAACTTGCCCCGACTTAAAAGGCCGAACTTGCCCCAGGCAGACTTTGCAGAAACATCACGTGAAATAACCCTTTTAGGGTGCAGGAAAAGAAATTAACAATGTATCAAATTAAAGCGCATTATCGTACCGTAATAAATATATAGACATTAAATCGGAATCATAACACTTCTTAAGAAAAATAAAAAACTATAATTACTACGGAAAATTTTCTCAGCATGCACAAAAACGAGATTTCGGTTCCAAAAACTATACTTTATTCTTCAAAGCGGTCATTATGTACTGAAGTAGATAAAATCGTCATAAATGACTTCACATTATGATTCCCAGCTCTATAACCTGGTTGACATGCTAAATGTAGCCACATGCCGAACATGCCCCGGGGCCGGACTAGCCCCGGTCTCCCCTACATAGAAGTTTCAAGAAGATTCGTTCAAAACTGAAGGGGCAGCGGTGATGAAGAGGTCGAAAATAAGCATTTTATGCAATCAAAGGGACGTAAGTCTATGATAAATAGGCTGACCTCATCAGTTTTCGAACTCATGTAATCTTTTTTCCATAACTTACTTACACGTAAGTTTCTAGAAGATCCGATAAAAACTGAAGGGGCTACGGTGATGGCAAGGTCACAAATAGGCATTTTCTGAAATCAAGGGGGACATAACTCTGAAATATAGGCCGACCTCACCAATTTTTTTAACTCAGCCGAGGTTTTATCCCATACTTACTCACATGTAAGTTTCGAAACCATCCGATGAAAACTGAAGAGGCTACGGTGATGACAAGGTAAAAAATAGGCATTTTCAGCATCCCTGACTTACTTGTTTGTAAGTTTCAAGAAGATCCGATTAAAATTGAAGACAAGGTCAAAAATAAACATTTTCAGCCAATTAGGGGACATGACTTCGTGGGCAATCGACCGACATTGCCAGTTTTCGAACTCATCCGTGCTTTTATCCATGTACGTTTCAAGAAGATTCGATCAAAACTGAAGGGGATACCGTGATGACAATGTCAAACATAACCATTTTCAGAAACGAAGGGGATATAACTCCGTAAGGAATCGATCGATATAGCTAGTTTTCGAATTCAGCCGAGCTTTTAACATTGACTTACTTGTTTGTAAGTTTCTGGAAGATTCGATCAAAACCGAAGGGGCTACGGTGATGACAATGTCACAAATAGGCATTTTTAGCAATCAAGGTGACGTAACTCTATGATTAATGGGCCGACTTTGCCGGTATTCGAACTCATCTGAGTTTTTATCCCCAGCCACCTCACATATACGTTTCAGAAAGTTCCGATCAAAACTGAAGGCGCTACGGTGATGACAAGCATTTTCACATTGTAAGTCCATTGGTCCTTGTGGTTGCCATAGCAACCAAAGCTTTCGTTCGATTTCGAAAAAAAAAGCTTATGTCATCAATGCTCCACCAGAGGCACGCGTAGGTGAGATCAGCCTGCAGGTTGCAGAGATATAACTGGTCAAAGCTGTGTACGGACGGACGACGGACGAGCCACTATACTATAAGCTCCCCTGGAGCCTCTAAAAATGGAAATCGTGATAGTTTTCAAATCTCTGCCTCGAACGGTTTGGATCCCGTTAGAACCGCTTCAACGACGCGGTAGAGAACTAATGAGTAGCTACAAAGTATATTTTCGTGCAGAAATGATAAAAATAATGAATTTTGAGCAGAAATAAAAAAAAGATATATACCCCTGAAAACCCAAGTTTCACTCCATAAAAGTTGGGTTTAATAAGGTCAAGATTATATAGGCGTGTTTTCATGATGATTCTGTTAACATGTTTACTCTTAGCTTGTTAGAAACCAGCAGGTACATGACGTAATTGTGACGTTACATCAACGTCGGTACAACGTAATGACCTTTATGCAACGTCACACCAACGTCGGTGTAACGTAATGACGTTGCACCGACGTTGATTTGACGTTGCCCTAGCGACATGTTCCTGTTGGGAAATTCCTATTAAATGATCTCGTGTGTTTCAGAGCCTGAGAGGTCCTTCATTCGCCTGAAGACTACAGCTTTGAAGTTGAAGCAGTGGCTTCAAGAATTATGACCAGAGCCATCTATGCTGTGGAAGTTACCTGACAGGGGAGCATGGAAGAAGCTTGCTTTGCTGTAAGTTTTTCTGAATACATGTAGTATTTCATCAAAATAAATAATAATGTTTGTCACCTACAACTTGTGGACATTCATTACAATTGCCTCAGTGAGGCAGCGCTATGTAATAAATACCCACAACATAGCTTCAGATTGATAATTAAGGAAAATTGCCTTGAATTGTCAGCAAATACACACCTTACCTTTTGCTAGGATAATAGTTCGCCATGGCCATTCTTAACCACATTTGAGAAATGTTACTGTTTGTGTGATGAGACCAATTCAAGCTCTGAACTGTCTGTTTGAGAAAGAGCAACAGTGGTTAGAGGAAGACAGCTCTGTTAGTGATACCTCAGCTTTGGCTTTGCGCTTTTCCCGTTTCTGCTCAGCTTCATTTTTTTTTGCCTCCTATCCACAAGCACCCCTTCAGATGAGGCCTCGCCACTTTGCTATGTCCTGGACAAGTTGTTCCCATGACTCTGTTGGTAAGTTGAAGTCCTTGAGGGAGGCGTTTAGGGTGGTTTTGTTTGATTTAAGGTTTAACGTCCCCGTCAACACTGTATGTCATTTTGGAGATGTTGCTTCCACTTTTGTGGGACCTTTTTCCCGACATTGAGATAAAATAACACCTCAAGCCCTGCCGCCCAATGAAACCAGTAGGTTGTATAAGCATGGACGGTCCGACACTCGCACCGCTTTGCCTGGGCAGGCTTAGATCCTCTCAGCGGTTTACCAGTACTCGTGTGCGGGTCTGTTTCAGCTCTGCGTGGAAACATCATGCAGCCCATCTATTAATTCAAGCCCCGATGGGCGGGGGCCGATGTCGCAGTGTCGCCAGGAGTCTTGTTTATATGGTACATGTATTTAGCGTTGGTGCGGGCGCGTTCTAGACATTTGTGTAAGGTGTCAGTGTCGAAACACAGATTGAGGTGCACCAAATAATAATAATGATAATAAATTCATTATTTTAATGACAGTAACAAAAATAATGTCATTTGTCTTCTGGCTCCCGAAACAGTCCGGCAAACTAGGGTATGACAAAAACTTCGTCCTCCTGAGGCTGCAATAATTCCATTTCAGCGTGCGCAACCGCACAGTCTGGAAAGCGCCTCAGTTTTGAGCTAACTACTGTAGGATCCCTAAACGAACCGTATCCCGAAGTGTCCGACAAAATCAAAGTTTTTCGGAAAGCTGTTGAAAAAGGTGGAGAACGATCAATTATGACAAAGTAAGTGAAAATTTCGCGAAAATATTTTTGTAAAATATTCAAAATTCAACTTTAACTGTTTTCTTGTCGGACACTTAGCATCCCTCAATGTCCATCATCCCTAAATGTCCGACAACATGAAAATTAACTTAAAAATATTTTTTAATCTTTTATAATCAATTATTATTATATAAAAGACAAATTAACGTTAAACCTATGTTAAAAAAGTTCACCTTCGAAACTAAGCATCTTAATAAGGGATCATCCCTAAATGTCCGCCAGCTTGACAAGTAACATAGGAAATATTTCTTGTGGCTAATAATCAATTATAATTTAAATAAACAAAACAAAATACGTTAAACCTATGTTAAAAATTCTACCTTGGGAAATCTTATTAATGGATCCCAATATGCCCGTCATCCCTGAATGTCCGCCATCCCTAAATGTCCGACAACCCGAAAATTAACTGAGAAAATATCTTGGTTTAATCAATATCTATTCATTGCAATAAATAGGCAAGTTACAACAGAACAATTTACAATGACAGGATCTTAAAAAAGGATCCCAATATGTGCGTCATCGCTTAACCAGTTTTGTACCAAATGGAATCTTCCTCCTTATATATAGCAGGAGTTCATTTCAAAATTAAGGGGTGACAGCTTGTGTTTTCCTCAAAATTTATTTGGAAAATGAGTGAACTTTGAGCAAACAGCAAAATAATCTATTAGTTTAAACTTTATTTTATTTGTATAACTAATACATATAAACTCAACAAATAAAAGCTATAAAATTACAATGTTACACAAATGGGATTCAGGAGAAAGTCGTTCGACTTTTGAAAAGTCTGTATCCCATCTTGCTTATAGTGAAGACAAAAGTTATACGTGATTTAGCTTGTAAACAAGACCCTAAGTACTTTGTTTCATGGATTTGTGTGTCAACATTCCTTTGAAACTACATAATCTGCTGCAGGCTCCACTGGGAGTGGATAAGTTCTTATTCCAACACTATGTTTTACCAACTCACGACCTTGCACATGCAAGCAAAGACAAAACGTACTTTGTCAGATTTAAGCCTCTAGAACATTTGCATTGTAGCATTAGTATCTATCAAAAACGTTAGATATGTGTGAAACACGAGCAGAGCAGAACAAGAGATCCATCTTATGTACCTTCCTAATGGGATGTATTATACTACAATTGAAGTGGGGTTTAAACTAAATTCGTCAGTTTATTTGAAACGTTTTGTCTTTAGTAGAAATTCCTGCACAGCAAGGAAGACCTGTTTATTCTGGTGTAAAGAAAGCTCTGAACTGCCAAAGAGCAGCAGATTAAGAGTGGGGCGACAAATCTCCGATACTGTATCGAGTAGATCTTGTCTTTTGTTGGTGTAACGATTGCAATTTAACATAAAGTGGTATGTATCTTCTATTGAGCCACAAACACACAGAGGGTTATCAATAATATTTTTAGAGAAGAGATGCTGGTTTAACGAGCTACATTTTGTCCTAAGTCTTGCATGATAAATTTGTCCAAGTCTTTTTCCACAAAGGTAATATTTTGGAGGAATTTCTAGGTTTGTATTTAGCTTTCGTTTGAAGGAATCGCTAGAAGGAGAATCACTTACTTCGCTTGGGAGGTCGTTCCAGTCTCTGATAACAGATGGTAGAAAAGAATTATAATATTGTTGTGAGTTGGCGTGTATAGCACTAAAGTTTGATGCATTACGCAGTTGATAGGCTGAGGTATTACCAACTGAAGGCGGTACCAAAGAGAAAAGGTACTCAGGAGCTACGCCATTTTTCATTTTAAAAAACATCTGAAGTTTATGCTTTTTCCTTCTGGACGATAGTGATTCCCACCCAGTTTCAGTGTGTAGAGCATCGATAGAGACAAGTTTAGTTGCTCCTGTGACAATCCGTGCAGCTTCGTTTTGGATTTTTTCCAAGCTCGTTAACTTCATAATGGGTGCAATTGTCCCAGACTACGTCTGCATATTCCAAAAGAGGTCTTATAAAGGAGATATAGATAGTCTGTAGCGATTTCCTATCAAGGGTAAACTTGTGTTTTCGCATTACATTAATACGAATCCACGCCTTTGACTTGATATATTTCAAGTGCTCGTGCCATGTACAATCGTTTGTAAAGATTAACCCAAGGTGTTTGTGTGAACTTACATCGTTAATTTTTGTTTTATTCATTAGAACTGGGGGATGATAAGGTTTATGGCGCTTTCGTGAAAAAGTAATGGACTCTGACTTTGCTGGGTTAAATGTGACTAACCATTTTGTTGCCCATTGGTGTACTTTGAGAAGGTCGGAATTCAGCTGATGAGCAGCTTGGTCTGGCTTTTCTACTATTACGTAAAGACTAGTATCATCTGCAAAGAGTCTAATAGATGAATTTATATCCTCAACGATATCATTAATGTATAAAAGAAAAAGAAGAGGACCAAGAATAGAGCCTTGAGGAACACCGGCTTTAATAGATGCCCATTCAGAACTGACTACCGGCAAAACAACTCTCTGCTTTCTGTTATCTAGGTAGTTTGCGAACCACTGTAAGATGGATCAAGTAATACCAGCCCTTTCAAGTTTAAAAAGCAAACCTTTATGCCATACCCTGTCAAAGGCTTTGCTTATATCACAGAATATGGCTCGGACTTCTTTTCCTTCATCGAGTGCTTTACAAAAAGTATTATAAATAACTATTAATTGATTCACTGTTGAATCGCCTGGAATAAAACCCGATTGCATTGCTGTAATAATATGATGATCGCGAAAGAAATTGAAGACATGTTTGTGTATGATTTTTTCCAAAACTTTTCCGATTGTGCTCAAGAGAGAAGTAGGCCTGTAGTTAGTTACGTCCGAAGGGTCATTTTTCTCATATGTCTGGAATCCGGCCCATAGAAATAGAAAAATTAAATAAATCGGACAAGGGAGATGAAAGTGGCTGTGCAAGTTCCTTGAGAAGTTTATTGTTAATAGAATCTTGTCCTGCTGCTTTGCCAGTTTGAAGGGCACGGAGAATGGATGAAACTTCTTCAGGTGTTGAAACTATTGATTCAAGTATATTAGTGGGTACGTTTGCTGTATGAGGCAGGAATGCATTACTTTCATCTAGCTCAGTTTGTTGTGCAAAATATTGATTTAGAGCATCGGCTTTTTCACATTCAGAAGAGTATATTGTACTTCCTCTTTTGAGTGGGGGAATTGTGGATGTCTGTTCAGGCTTTATAATTTGTTTTAACGTTTTCCACCAATCTTTAGGGCCTAAGTTAGTATTCTCTAATTTATTGGCTAATTTCCTTATGTCATCATTTTTTGATTTCCTTATTTCGTTTGTTAATTTGTTTCTAATATGTTTGTAATTTTCGAAGTCGTGTATATTGTTTGTTCTCTTATATTTGTCATACAAGCGTTTCTTTTTCCGTATTAATCGTTTTATATCGTTTGAAAGCCAAGAGGGATCTGACTGTCTTATTTTTATAATTTTATTTGGTATATGCTTGTTGGCCAGCAGACAAATTTTATTTGTAATATTTTCTGCATAGGTATCGATATCATCATTTTCGAGTGATTTCCAGTCAGTTACCTCCAGGTCATTTGAAAATGCTTCATAGTTACCTCGGTTGTATAAATAAATTTTCCGGGTATAAGCTGGGGTAGTGGCTTTTTTGAAGGTCAGTACACAATATATAGGACAATGATATCTTATGTCCTGACCAAGGAATGGTTTACCGACACCACTTAATAATAGATTATTTTTATTTCCAGTTAAAAAAAGATCTATTATAGAGGAGGAGGATTCTGTGTAATGTGTTGGTTCCTTAATTAGCTGGTGAAGGCTAAATTGTTGACAAATATATTTTACTTTTTTGTTGGCAGATTGTTTTAATATGTCGAAGTTGAAATCTCCAGTTACTAGAATATTTCGTACATTTGTTTCAAATGCCTGGCCAATAGAATCTTCAATCGACGACCATATGGCATTCGTTGAATAAGGCGGACGATAAAACGTACCGATTAGTTGTTTCTTTCTATTTACCATGACTTCTATCCAAATACACTCTATGTTTGGCAATTCAAGATCGTTTCGTCTGCAGGAGTAGGTATTGTTTTTAACATATACGCAGATTCCGCCATAATTTTCTCCCAAGCTGTCACGCCTAAATAATTTGTAGCCTTTAAGATTTAAAACGTCATCCGAAGTTCTTTGATCTAGCCAAGTTTCAGTAATACATATAACATCAAAGTTTTGATGTTCATTTTCAAGTAGATCTAATTTATTCACGATGCTTTGTACATTATAATGGACAACTGAAAATTTGTCTTTAATTATTTGGTCTTCTACGCTTGTAAAAGAGCTTTCAGAAGAGGAGGAAGGAGTCGATGATGGACCAGGATTCCGTTCTATTCCTGATATGAAAAGCAGTGACATGATTATCAAGATATCAAAATAGTTAAGAGGCTCAATACATTTGGTCTTTGCTTGACGACTATAGTGCAACCCTATCCGCATTCTATAAATAGCAAGTGGTATCATGTTATACAATCTGTTAAATGACGAAAAAGTTTTGAAGATGCGGAAGGGTGACTAAATAATCTATTAGTATTATATAAAAAGACAAACTAATGTTAAACTTATGTTAACAAATCAACCTTCGGAAATAAGCATGTTGATAATGGATCCCAAATTGTCTGTCATCTCTGAATGTCTGCCAACATGACAAATACCTTTGTAAATATTCCTTATTGCTAATTATCAATTCTGATTATATAAACAAGACAAAATAACGTTAAACCTATTTTAAACAAGACTACCATCAGAAATAATCATCTTAATAAGGGATCCCAATATGTGTGTCATCCCTAATTATCCGCCATTATTATCATTATTATTATTATTATTATTATTTCTGCTACTGTGGTCTAATTATGTATTTATTTATCGAAAAGGTACTCTGTTTTAAAAAAAATCATACAGCGATTTTAAGATTTCACACACACACATGCTAACATCATGAAAACATGCGTATATAATTCTGATCCCCTTGAACCCCACTTTTATGTAGTAAAACTGGGGTTTACAGGGGTAAACATTATTTTCTTATTGTTGCTCTAAAATATAGATTGTGGGTACTCGTTAGAACCGCCTCAATGAGGCAGTTCTAACGAGTAAAACAATCTATATTTTGAGCAGAAGTAAGAAAAATATCACAACATTTCGTCTTAAAATTTGCATTTTTACGGCGGAAAAAATGTTCACTGTATTTGTATAAGCGTGTTTTCGTAGTGAATTGCTTCTTTGAATTCTCCAGAAGTTGCCTTTTCCGGAAGAAAGAAAATGGTGATATACGTATTTAATGTTTCTTATTTCTAGTCCAAACTTAGATTGTGGATGCTCGTAAGAATGACCTCAACCATGTTTTGTCAACATTTCGGAGAATAATGTATACCTCGAAAATGGCACTTTATCTCTTTTTAAATCGTGCGGTTTGCAGGTAATAATTGCGTATGTTTTGATGTGTATTCAATCTGACTTTCCTAGGCTGTTAAACACGCATTGTCACTTGAACAGTAAAGTCAATGACAAGAACATAAAATACAGCTCTTTCAAGATTATTTCACTTATTTCGAGCCGATCGTTAATCAGAGGTGGGAGATATAAGAATTTGATATCACCAGAACCCCATATTGGATTCTTTTTCTTGCACAACACCTCCCAAACATTTCCTTTTTATTTTTTTAACGTTTCATTTTTTGTGCACTTTACTTTTCATTTTTTTTATTTAACAATATTCATGATATTCATCCCCTGTTTTGCCGGTTAGTTTTGACAGCTCGCACTTGGCGTCTCGCATGTAGCCCGAGCGAGGCTCGAACCACAGCGGTGAGCGACTTAATAATTAAGAATCAGCGCTATTACCCTTTAGGCCACGGAGGCCCATTAAGAAAAGGTATCTTCCATATTATATTCCAAGCATAAATTGTGGTGTGCTCATGAGAATCGTCTAAGTGAAGGAATACAAACAAGTACCCACAGTCTGTTGCCAACAACCATATACACTTGTTTTAAATCCCGCTTGATCACTTTATGAAGAGTTGGGCTCCATCACGCTTATACACGCGTGCGCTAAAATGGCGTCTCTATTATCTCTAAAACTAGCATTTTATTTTTTTTCAGATGGCAATGTTTGTTATATTTGAGCCAGCGCACGACAAAACCTACAATAATACATGTGCACCCAGCGAAGTCTCAGAACAGCCTGCACGTTCGCGCAGTCTGATCAGAGTCTTTGCTGTGCGCTCTAAGGGTAGCTAAGGACCCAATGCTACTCCATGCAGCGAGTAAATTAACTGGTTATACTATATGGATGCGCAGGCTGATCTGATTCTTCGCTGGACGCACATGTCTTATTGTAGGTCTTGGTTTAAACATATTTATTCACATACTGATTGCATATAATTATAAACTATATAATATTCTAAACTAAATACAATTAAGCATGTGAAGGGATTCAGAAAGAAGCCTAAGGGCTTATGTAAATCTGTCTCCCTAAATATCCTTTAAGTACAAGCAAACAACTAACCGGTGAAATATAACAATCACTTAAATGAAGACTAAATATGGATCAAACCAAAATGCAAAATGCATGAATATATACAATAGAGAGAGAGAAAGAGAGAATTCCTCAAGAAGTCTGGAATCGTTTACTTTCTAATATATAATTTTGTACAGCGTAAAAGATCTCTGAATTAGAAGCATAATCCAAACGATCATCTCCAAACAGCAAGCGATTCAAATCAGGTGTACAATATCTTGAAATTTTGTTTAACATTTCATTTCGTATTTGATTGTACTTCTGGCATTCAAACAGGAAGTGTTTAGTGGTTTCAACCGCTCCACAATGACAATAAGGATCAGTTATGATATTTTTTGAATACAAATGCTGGTTTAAACAACTACAAGATGTTCTTAGACGCGCATGATGTATTTGAGCAAATCTGTTTCCAGTTGTGAAGTATCTGGGTGGTTTCTGTAAATTTTTATTGATTTGGTATTGGAAGCTCTTGAGAGAAGTTGCATCTTTTGCTTCAGTGGGTAGGTCATTCCACAATCTTATACTAGAAGGTATAAACGAATTAAAATATAGCTGTGTGCGTGCTAATGGCTGTCTGACATTACTAGCATTTCGAAGTTCATAATGGGTCGTTTCTTCGAAAGATTGTGGTACAAGGGCTGAAAGATAATCTGGTGTAATGTTATTGTTCATTTTATAAAACAAACACAGTTTGTGTTTTGAACGCCTGGTTTCTAGAGTTTCCCAACCTGTTTCCTTGTACAACATTGACAATGAGACTAGTTTGGTGGTTCCTGTTGCAATACGTGCCGCTTCAAGTTGTATCTTCTCAATGTTATTAACTTCATATCGCGTACAGTTATCCCAGACAACGTCGCCATACTCTAAAAGTGGTCTTATAAAAGATATATATATTATTTCCAAAGAACATCTATCTAATAAAAATTTGAGTTTTCGCATAATATTTACCCTTGTCCATGCTTTTGCGGTTATATAGTTGATATGTTCATGCCATGTTCCATCATTGGATAGAAAGATACCTAAGTGTTTGTGAGATGAGACTTCTTTGATTGGTTCATTATTCATAAATAGTCGTGGATGAACTTGTTGATTAGTTTTTCTAGATATAAGAAGGGATTCTGATTTTGTTGCATTAAATTTCACTAACCAACGTTCAGCCCACTGATGAATAACCTCTAGATCTGAGTTTAAACACCTAGCTGCGGTTATTGGATCATCTACTATCAAATACAAGCTTGTATCATCCGCGAATAATCTTACAGTTGAGTTAATATCTAACACAATATCGTTAATATATATTAAAAACAACAGGGGACCTAAAATAGAACCTTGTGGGACCCCTGCTTGAATTGGTATCCAGTTTGAACTCCCACCCGGGATGAGTACTCTTTGTTTTCTGTTAGAAAGATAACTGGATATCCACTGAAGCAGAGTCGAATCAATTCCCGCTTGTTTGAGTTTAAAGAGAAGACCTTTGTGCCAAACGCGATCAAAGGCTTTACTTATGTCACAAAATACCGCTCTTACTTCTTTGCCATCATCTAAAGCCTTACAAAACGTGTTATAAATGTCAACCAGCTGGTTAACTGTCGAATCACCCGGCACGAATCCTGATTGTAATGAAGTTATAACTTGGTGCTCATTGAAATAATTAAACATATGCTTGTGGATAACCTTTTCCATGACCTTACCTGTGGTACTTAAAAGAGATATTGGCCTGTAGTTATTAACAAGAGACGGGTCGTCTTTTTTGTAAAGTGGTGAAACGTTCGCTTCCTTCCACATATCGGGACAAACACAATTTAACATGGAGTAATTGAAAAGATCACTTAGTGGTTTGGACAAAGAGTTTGCAAGTTCTTTAAGTATTTTATTGTTTATCATATCTGGTCCTGAGGCTTTTCCGAGTTTTAAGGATCTAAGGATATCTTCGACTTCACTTGGTAAAAACGATATAATATTAAGGGGAGAGTTGCCTGTATTTTCAAATCCAGGGAGATTTGCTATGTTGTCATCTAGCAGTGTTTGCTGTGCGAAATAATTGTTCAAAAGATTGGCTTTTTCGTTATTATCTTCAATATAACAGTTATCTTGAAGTAATGGAGGAATTGATGCATTCTGAGTTGGGTTTATAAACGATTTCAATGTTTTCCAATAATCACGAGAAGACAAGTCCTTAGTCGTTTTCAATTTAGTTGCCAAATTTTGAAAATAGTCATGTTTAGCCTTCCGTAGGCTTTTTGTGACTTCATTTCTTGCTTGCTTATAACTTTCAAACATTGTATTATTTTTGGTCTGTTTATATTTTTTTGAAAATGCGATTTCTTTTTCTTATTAATTTTCTTATATTACTACTGATCCAAGGAAGATCGCAAGGCCTAATAGTCACCATTTTCGTTGGTATGCATTGTTCCGCTAATGAAAGCAATTTGTCCGTGAATTTTTTTGCATATAAATTTACATCATTATCGCGAGTGCTATCCCAGTCGAATTCAGATACCATTCGGTTAAGTTCATCATAATTCCCTTGGTCATATAGCCAAATTTTACGGCGAAAAGGCTTTACGATGTGCTTTTTAAACTTAAAAACGCAAAATATTGGACAGTGGTACCTAATATCCTGCAATAGAAATGGTTCACCGACACCAGCTACATCAACAGAGTGTGGATTGCTTACCATTATTAAGTCGATTACAGATGAAGATGACTCGGTATAGTGTGTTGGTTCGTTAATTAGCTGGGAGAGGTTATACTGTTGACATAGGTCAGTGATTTTGCGTCGCGACTGATCATTTAACTGGTTCAAATTGAAATCACCCAATATGATAATATCTGCTATTCCAGTATCGAAAGCCAAACCTACAGAATCGTCTATTTCTGAAAACACCAAAGGATTTGAATTCGGTGGCCTATAAAAAGTTCCCACTAAAATCTTTTTATTCTTGATATTAATCTCGAGCCATAGACATTCAATATTGACTAATTCAAGGTCACTTCTTCGTTTACAAGGAATACTATTCCTAACGTAAACTATAATACCACCATGACTATCACCCATTCGATCTCGTCTGAATGGTGATTGAAAATCATTAAATAACAAGTTTTGGCTGGGGACCGATTCGTTTAACCATGTTTCAGTTATGGATATAAAATCGAAATTACGAAATTCAGACTCAATTATATCTACTTTATGTTGTAAACCCTGGACATTATAATGTACCATAGAAAAATTACCACGGAAAATTGGTAACGATGAAGACGTAGATGTATCGCTTACGTCACCATTCTCTGGTCCGGGGTTCTTTTCCACATCACCACTATCATATAAGATAAGAGCCAGAAATACAATTAAATCGAAAGAGTTAAAGAAATCGAGTCCCTTCACTTTAAGTAATCTGTATCTATGCATACCTATGCGCGCCCTGTATATACACAAGTCAATGTTCATCTATGAAATACAATCAATTATCGCATGACAGATTTTTTTGGGCGCTGGCATGACATCAACATAAACTGATGAGGGAGATGTTCTTATGATTATAACAATTTCATTTTCTTGAGGAAATATACAATTTGAATAAGAGTGTAGTATAGGTAAGGAAGAAGAGAAAACGTAAATAACATATTGAATAAAAACACAAGTAGAAAAGATATGCAAACAGTCTTGCATAACGTACACGAAACAAGAAGCATGTGATCTTAAGGAACAACTAAACATTATTACATCCGTGTGATAAGGTACGCGTTTTCATAGCTCAGAAACAGCCATTATCTTATAAAACTGTGATACTTTTTTCTAATCCCCACCCCCAAATACAGATCCCCCAAGAAAGGTCCCGGATGCCCGCCAGATCAGCCTCGTTGAGGCGTCTCTGACGAGCACACACAACCGATGTCCCGGAGCAGCAACAAGAAGAATAATGTTGACCCCATGAACCCAACCCATTGTAGGTCTTGTCGTGCGCTGGTTCGTTTGTTAATTAGGCCACAGGTTTTACTACGTATTTTAAAACGTAGCAGAACGGCTAAAAACGTAGTAAAACGTAGTGAAAACGTATTACGTACATAGAGGATCTTACATGAGTGTTCATTGGTTATTAAATTTATAAAACGAGTTGGGGACAAGGGATAAAATGCGAGGCTTCGCCGAGCATTTCATCCCTTTTCTTCAACGAGTTTAATAAATTTAATAATACATGAGCACGTATGCAAGATTCTATTTATCATATGCCATTTAAAACGCATTTTACTCTCGATTGTTTAACAAAAATGTCAATATTCCGTCATTAGTAAACACGACGTCGTTAAGGACGTCGTACAGGTAATGTTATGGGGCGTATCTAACTAATTTGCATATTTAATCCAGAATTTATTACATGGCGTTATTACACTCTAATACGCGACGTCAAATGATAAAATATTATAGGCGACAGTCTCAATGCCACGTAATGAGGGCTAGGTTTTACTATGCATTTCAAAACGTAGCAGAACGGAAATAAATGTGGTAAAACGTAGTGATAACGTATTACGTACAGCTATATAGGCCACAGTCTCAATGTCACGTAATGAGGACTTAGTTTTACTACGTATTTTAAAACGTAGTTGAATGACGATAATTGTAGTAAAACGTTGTGAAAATAGAGTACATATGGCTATATATGGCTACATACTTGACCCAGTTACGTTTGTTTTGAATTTTTCAAAATTCATTCAAATTTCAATGGCTCGAACATTATTGGGACCTCGAAATCTGTTCGAAACAGGGATAGTTCGAGCCACTGAGGGTTACTGTCTGGAGGCATAAAAAGATACTTTTCGGTGTTCTATAATGGAAATGTATGCTGTGTGTACTAATTAGAATCGCCTCATCGAGGCGATTCTAACGAGTACACACAGCATACATTTGTAAGATAAAAACTGAACTCACCTAAATTATCTCCCACTATTTCTTTTGTACAGGATCGAAAACAGGACGACACAGCCATGGTAAATGAGCCGTCGGTGTTCGAGCCATCGAAGTTGTTCTATATACGTGGCATTTCGATATACGTAGGGTGTACCTAGCAACAGCACAAAAACGAAACCCATTCAATACGTAGAAAAACGTAATATACAATATACCTGGAGGTCCTCAACATATTCCTACGATTTCCTTCTGCTTCTGCTACCCCCCCCCCACCCCAATCGGGGCTTGAAGAAATATATGGGCTGCATGAAGCTTCCACGCAGAGCTGAATCCGACACGCACACGAGTACAGTTGCGAAGGCAAAGCGGTGCGCATGAGTCGGACCGCCCATGCTTATAAACCCTATTGGTTTCATTGGGCGACAAGGGCTTGAGATGTCATTTCATCTCAATGTTGGGAAAAAAAACACAAAATTGGAGACAACGTCTCCAAAATGACCTTAACAGTGTTGACGGGGACGTTAAACCTCAAATCAAACAAACAAACATCTTTTGTATGCTCTGCAACGTTTTATTCTACGTTTTATTATTACGTTTCAGTAAGTTTTGGTAGGTTTTGCTAGGTGCCACTTTCCTACCAAAAAAAAAAAAAAAAAAACATAAAATAAAAATAAAAAATAAATAGCCATCGGAAGAGATGGCAAATACCCCGACCAAAAGCCAATATGGCCATCAGAAGATTGCTCACCAATAGAAAGTGACTAGAATTAAACCAGCAATATATCACAAATTGTTGCAGGTATGGCCATCACAAGATTATACTTCAGGAGAGATAACTAAAAAACCAGGGTACTCAGAACTGTGGTTCTTGCGCATGACATGCAAGCTTAAGCTCATGCATTTCTATACAAAGTACCATCAATATGTCTCAAAGGGTGTTTGAGATCACAAGCTGGTCATACTTTTATATTGGAAGGGTAGATAACTCAAATATTTATCATAGCACCCAGAATTGTGGTTCTTAGGCATGAAGCGCCGTCTCAGCATTGTATACAATTGTGCCACGTACCATCAATATATCTCAAAGGGTATTGGAGTTATGGCCATCAAAAGGTTATATTGTCAGGGGAGATAATGAAAAATCCAGGGTACCCAGAGTTGTGGTTCTTGCACGTGACACACCTGCTTAACCTCATGTACAACTGTACCAAGTACCATCAATATATCTCAAAGAGTATTGGAGATGTGGCCATCACAAGGTAGTGATTTTATATTATTGGAAGGGGAGAAAACTCAAAAACCATGGCACCCAGAGTTGTGGTTCTTGTACATGACACACCGTCTCGGCCTTGTGAAAAACTGTGAAAGGTATTATCAATATATTTTTAAGGGTATTGGAGTTATGGCCATCACAAGGTAGTCACTCTATTTTATTGGAGGGGGAGACAACTCAAAAACCATGGCAGCCAGAGTTGTGGTTCTTGTGCATGCCTTGTGAACAACTGTGCCAGGTATCATCAATATATCTTATAGGGTATTGGAGTTATGGCCATCACAAGGTAGTCACCCTATTTTATTGGAAAGGGAGATAACAAAAAAAAACATGGCAGCCAGAGTTGTGTTTCTTGTGCATGACACGATGTCTCAGCCTTGTGAACAACTGTGCCAGGTACCATCAATATATCTAAAAGGGTATTGGAGTTAAGGCCATCACAAAGTAGTCATTCTATTTTATTAAATGGGGAGATAACTAAAAAAGTATGGCATCCAGAGTTCTGGTTCTTGCGCATGACGCGCCGTCTCAGCCTTGTGAACAATTGTGCCAAGAACTATCAATGAATCTCAAAGGATATGGGAGTTATGGCCATCACAAGGTTGCGTCTACGGACGGACAGACAGTCGGACGGCCGCAAGACTGATCGCTATATCCCCCGAACCTATTCGGTCGGGGGATATAAAACGTCGCAGATTTAACGTAATATAAGTTTGTTATAACACAATGAGACTGGGACCTTAAATAAGGGAAATGATTAAAAAAAAAAAAAAAAAAACGTTGCACCGGCGTTGATGTGGGAGGTTTTCACCCTCGATTTGACTTTTAAGAAAATTCTATCGAACGTACTTGTGTATTTCAGAGGTCCTTCTTTCACCTCAAGACTACAGCTTTGAAGCTGAAGCAATCGGTCCAGGATGAAGTTGCCGGACAGAGAAGCAGGGAAGAAGCTGCCTTTGCTGTAAGTTGTTCTGAATAGTGATAGGTCCAAGCAGGCACATGACGTAGTTGTGACGTCACATCAATGTCGGGGCCATGTCATGATCTATATGCAACGTCATATCTACGTCGGTAAAAAAGCCATGACGTTGCACCGACGTTGATGTTACGTTGCCATAGCAACGTGTACCTACTTGGGTGGATTTTATGTGATAATTGAAGGATTTTTGTCAGTTCTTCTTGATAATCTATGTTGTGGGTATTTCATTAGAACCTCTTAAGTCAGTGGCAATTCTAATAACTACCAACAAGAATAGTTTTTTATATGGAGAAATAAGGAAATAATCTTTCATTTACCACCAGATATTCACCGTATTTGTCGCAGAAGCCTCCGTGGTGTAGTGGCTATGCTACTCGCCTTGTAAACCAGGGGTCGCAGGATCGATCCCGGCTTTTCTCCATACTTAAACCGAGGTTCCGTTTCCATATGACCTTAGTTGTTGGTGAGACGTAAAACTCAAACTCATTCACTCAGCTTATTTGTCGCTATGTGAGTTCTTTATGTTTTGTATAAAGCAATTACCATTCCAAAACCAGTGCTTCAACTGAAGTGCACGACCCGCCGGATGCTTTTAGCTTTATGAGTGTTACCATATATGGGTATGGCGGCCATTTTGGTCATGTGACCTGGACCTAAAACGGTTCCCCCAATAAATGCGCCTTATCGTAAGGAGCAAAAATATATCTTATACTTCAGTACTGTATTCTGAATCGTTTGCAGGATAAATTGCATTCTCACTTTTCCAATACAAAAGCATATGTGTCAAAGTTTGACCTAGGCACAAAGAAGGTCATGGTCAACCCAGGGTCACCATTTTAGGAATTTATGATGGGCCTACGTCCCAGATGCTATTTATCAATGTGCGTGGAAATCTGCCCAGTGGTTCTGGAGAAGACTATTTTTGAAGGATTTTTACCATATATGGCTTGGCGGCCATTTTGGTTATGTGACCTGGACCCCATGAGCAAATTTTGGTTTCCCCCATCCCATAGAGGCTCCATATGAAATTTGACTTCAATCGGCCCACGGTTTCAGAGGAGAAGCAGTTCGAAAATTTTCACATTTTTCGCCTCGGCGAGGCTATACTAAATGGAATGTAATTTTTCGCAAGTTCATTGGTTAGATCTCAATGATATCCAATGATAAGCCAAAAATTGTTTAAATATTCCAAGCGCTTAAGTCACTATCACCAATTTTCACAAACGGGTTACGGACGGACAGACAGACTGACAGAATGACCGAATGACAGAATGACACGGTGATTTTAGGGCACTTAGAAAATCAACCGACTTCAGTCGGTCGCTTTTTCTGCGGGTCGTGCAATATAAGAAATGTCATGTGTTCGACAGTCTCTACACATTAGCAAGACTACTATTTCAAACCCTACTTTACATGGAGAAAAGTGGGATTTTGCAGGCAGCGTCTTATTGTTGCTCCAATTCATAGACTGTGGATACTGGTTGTCAAACAGGTCCCCCTTAAAAATGTCAGTTGTAACCATGTAGGGGAAGTGCCGTAACAAATGTTGAGAACTGGTGGCCCAATCCCATTGCTTGTTTTGCAATAAAATATTATTAAACTATCAAGCAGTTCTAATGAGCACCTACAATTTGTTGCAGAATCCTATGCATGATTGTTTATAAGAGAATATCATATTTTTGGCAGCCTCCAACCATTAACAAGTCTAAAAATGAGTACCATTGCAAACTACGCTTTGTATTGAGAAAAGTTTGATTTGGTAGGTGTATCGTCTTATTTTTGCTCCAATTCATAGATTTTGTCAAGCACTCCAATGAGTACCTACCATCTTTTTATCGAGTGTGTTTAATGAACACCCTATAAACCCCACATTGTATGGAGAAAACCGAAGTATACAGGGGTGCACATTATTTTCATTTCTGCTCCAAAACATAGGTGGTTGGTATTTGTTTCTAACGAGCATCCTTAGCCAATGTTTGAAGCTAATGTTTGAAGAAGTGAGAGAAAAAAAATCACAAATATACACCTGGGGCCAGTTATTTAACTCTCATCACGACAACCCCTATATTTGCAAACAGTGTAGATCCAGATCAGATGGCTTCCATCTTATTAGGATCTTCACTGTTTGACATTCAGTTTATGAATTTGTAGGAATAAATTACATCAAGTAATCTGATTGGTTTAAAGTCAGAGATGGGTGTGGCTAAAATGAATATTCAGGAGGATAAGGCTTAAAACATCGTTAGCTTAACGAGCTAGTTAGTGGAAAAATTGAAAACTGTTCTAGCAAATACAATATCTAAAATGCAGTAGTATTCATAATGGGGGTTCTAGGACAACCCCCCACCCCACACTGTGGGGCCGACCCCCCCCCCTCGGGTCGGCCCAACCGAGGACATTTTTTTCATCCCCGCAACACTGTGGGCCCAACCCCCACCCCCGGGACGGCCCCACCGAGAGGGGATGCAATAGAATAAAATATTTGTTTGCCTGCCATATCGCATGACCAATACGTGACCAGTCTGCGCTCGCCAACAGCCCCACCGGGCGGGGTGTGTTTGTATTAGAGAAATATAGTACCTAAACATACAGCACAAAAAATGAACAAGTGTCCTTGGATTCCTGTTGGGAAGAGAGAACCCTGCAACAATAATCGCCGCGGAGAATTCTGTGGGCGACACAATAGTGTCAATAAGAGGGTAGGAAGAACGGAACCACTACTATGCACAGACTGTGGAGTGTCGGTGAAAACACACCATCTACTTTGTATGCAATGTGGTGTTAAATCAGTTATTACCATAAATTACAAAAACAGGAATCGAAGGACTCAAAGAGTTCAGACGACTATCTGCCATATTTATCTAGTATGGTTAAAAAAGAGTTTAGATGGTTATATTCTAATTTATTTCCTATTAGAGCATTGTTAGTATATAGGTAAAGTCACGGAAAAACGCGGAAAGATTTTCTACTGTATTTCCTATTAGAGAATTGTTAGTATATAGGAAAAAGAAAAGATACAGTAACATGGCTACTATGGATGAATACATAGAGCAGTTACTGGCCGAAGTACCTGATAATAATTCGACTCTCCATCATGTGGTTCAAAACATTTTGGATGAGCCTATCCCAGACTCTGTCAAAGGGCGCCTGTTAAAACCCTTACAGCCTGAAAAATATCGACCTACCCCACCACCACGCAAAAAGAAGGCCGCCAAAAGAAAAGCCATCGAAGAGGAATTTGACCCTATCTCCCGCGAGAAAGTCCTGAGATCCGTCAAGGAATATTAAGATGAGATTTTGGATTTGTTTAAATCTGCTGAGCAACAGCTAGTCTTCAGGCAGACCCCATGGGTTATTGGCGACTTCTTGAGGGGTTGGCAGATGGACGTGCCTGCCAATAATCCTCATAGTGAAGACCCCAGGACTTTCCTCGAGGCTGTAGTGCCCCAGATCAGTAGCAAGTTCGAGGAAGAGATCGAGGCGCTGGGTGGTGTAAAGTTCCAGTTGGCTCTCAAGATTCAGCTTCGGAAGGACAACCCAGACGGTAGTGAGGAGTACACAACCCCCGTGCTGCGCCACAAACAGGAGGCTCTTCTCCAGGCCAGCGAAATCAAGACAGCTCTCGATAAAACCTTCCCACAAATCCAAGAAACACTCGAAAAGAGGACGCAGAGAGGGTCTGGCTGGGTTGTAGATCAGGTACAGACCCTTTGGCTGGACATTGCCAGATATCAACC
Source organism: Lucinisca nassula (assembly GCA_963580285.1). Lineage (NCBI taxonomy): Eukaryota > Metazoa > Mollusca > Bivalvia > Lucinida > Lucinidae > Lucinisca > Lucinisca nassula. The sequence goes on along the minus strand of OY757013.1, from coordinate 91,531,335 downwards.
TCTTCGGGGTAGGTCCTACATTCCACTCCCAGCAGAATTAAGATATAAGAAGGCACTGGTTAACATAAAGAACAAGAACCAAGACTGGTTTCGATGGACGCTCCGAGCGGCTCGGGCAAATCCATCACCACCACATTATCCAGAGAGACCAAGCTGGTTTCCTACCAATGATGGTATGAGCTTCGAAGGGATTGATAGTCCCACACCCATCTCACAGATACCAAAATTTGACGGCAGAACAACCTAGCCATCAATGTCTTTGGCTGAGACAAGGGCATCACTGTCCTTCGTCTCAGCACATAACCAAAAGAGATACCAAGGATCAATATGCTGCTGATCAGTGCGAAGGATCAGTGCGAAGGAAAATGGCTTCCACTACACCTGGATAAAGAACTTCAACCGCCTTCTCTACAACCAAAGCAAGCACCATGAGCGCAAGCATTTCTGTGAGCGCTGTCTTCATGGCTACACGAGAGAAGACCTGCTGGAGGCCCACAAGCTTGAGTGCGAAGGCATCGGCCAGACGGCTGTCCGGACGGAGATGCCAGAGGAGGGTAGGAACAAGCTCACTTTCCAGAACCACCACAAGCAGCAACCAACCCCATTCGTCATCAATGCAGACTTTTAGGCTGTCACCACCACGATCGAGGGCCCGAACGCGATCCTACAAAAAATAACACCCAACGAACACAACAACATGATGCTTGCAGCTACTGCTATATCGTTGTGCGGTGTGATGGAACGACAAAGCCGTCTGTATAGTATCGCGGCCCAAATGCAACAGAGCACTTCTTAAAATCACTCCAGGAGGAGGAGCGCGAGATTAAGAGCGTGCTAGCCAACCCTAAAAACATAAGGATGACACGAAAGGACTATCAGGCCTATAACAATGCCGCGAATTTCTATATATGCGAAAAACTGCTAAACGGTGACTCTGTCCGCGTCCACTGCCATATCACGGGTAAATATCGAAGGGCAGCTCACAACGCCTGCAACTTTAAGCTGAGGCTAAGCCCAAAGACCACCGTTATTCCCGTGGTGTTCCACAACCTCAGAGGGTACGACTCCCACCTGCTCATGCAGGCCATCTCGAGGGTCGAAGGCAGGGTCTCCTGCATCCCCTATAACACAGAAAAATACATCTCCTTCTCTCTCGGGCAGCTCCGTTTCATCGATAGCCCCCAGTTCCTGCTCGCTTTCCTCGACAAACTGGTGGCGTCAAACCAGCCAGAGTCTTTCAAGATCACATCCATATACGAACCAAACCGTCAGAGGCTCCAGCTCTTGACCAGGAAGGGCGTCTACCCCTACGAGTATATGGACTGCTGGGACCGTTTCGCCGAGACCAAGCTCCCTCCTAAAGAGGTATTCTACAGCAAGCTCACCGACGAGCACATCAGCGACGACGACTACGTCCACGCGCATAGAGTATGGGAGGTCTGCTGGGGGACTACCACGACCTCTACAGATGTTCTTCTGCTGCACAGATGTTCTTCTGCTGGCAGATGTCTTTGAGGAATTCCGAAAGATATACCTGTTGCATTACGGTTTAGACCCAGCGCACTGCTACAAAAGTCCCAGGCTTTCATGGGACACCCTCCTAAAAAGACAGGAGTGGAGCTCGAGCTGCTTACAGACTACGACCAACACCTGTTTGTCAAGAAGGGGATGCGCGGAGGTATCTCGATGGTATCAAAACGGTATGCCAACGCCAACAATCCTCAGGTCGAGGATTATGACCCAGAAAAAACCAGTAGCCACATCCTATACCTCGATGCGAACAATCTCTATGGATGGGCTATGCGCCAGGCCCTCCCCTTCAGAGACTTCCAGTGGGTCGATGTATCGGGACTCGCAGAAACCATTGCAGAACAACCCGCAGACAGTGAAGAGGGCTATATCCTAGAAGTAGATATGGAATATCCAGCAGAGCTGCAAAAGGCGCACAATGCCTATCCGCTAGCACCAGAGCGCCTAGTGGTCAAGAAGGAGTGGATGTCGGAGTACCAGCGCGAACTTCTCGATGGAGCGTTGAGAAGTTGGTACCCAACCTTCGCAACAAAGACCGTTACGTGCTCCACTATCGGAATCTCCAGCTATACATGTCTCTGGGTATGCGTCTGACCAAGATTCATCGTGCACTCCGGTTCCAGCAGAGCCCCTGGATGGAGCCCTACATCCGGATGAATACTGAGCTCCGGAAGAAGGCCACCAGTGACTTTGAGAAGGATCTCTACAAGCTCATGAACAATTCGGTCTTCGGCAAGACGATGGAGAACCTTCGCAGGCGTGTCGACGTCAAGCTTGTCCGCGCCAACGAGGAAGATAAACTCAGGCGTCTCATGGCCAGCCCAGCCTTTGCCAGAGCCAACATCTTCGACGATGATCTTGCAGCAGTCCAGATGCAAAAGAGCCGTCTAGTGCTCAATCGCCCGATTTACGTAGGTATGAGCATTCTGGACCTTTTAAAAACCCTGATGTACGATTTTTATTACAAACGACTCCAGAGTCAGTACGAAGACCGCTGCCAGCTCCTCTACACGGACACCGACAGCCTGCTCATGAAAATCGAGACAGAGGATGTCTACGAGGACATGGCCAAGCACCAGGGCCTCTACGACACGTCCGACTACCCGAAAGACCACCCGCTGCACAGCACAGAGAACAAGAAGTTTCTCGGAAAGATGAAGGACGAGTGCGCCGGGCAGTCAATCGCCGAATATGTGTGCCTGCGGCCGAAGATGTACTCCATCCCCCAGGCATCTGGAAAGAACATTAAGAAGGCCAAGGGTGTGAGAAAAGCAACTGTCAAGAAGCGCATCAGGCACGAGCAGTTCAAAGAGGCTCTCTTTGAGAAGCAAACCTTCCACCATGGATGTTCTTAGGTCGGAGCGTTACGGCATCTACGGGCAGCATCTCAACAACGTGTCGCTGTCGCCGTTCAATTCCAAGCGTTGGATCGCAGAAAACGGAGTTGACACACAAGCTTATGGTTGCAAAGATGCTTACATCACACAACAAGAGATGGACGCGTTCGTTGAGGAACTGGGGCGGTCCATCTAGAGAACTCTGAAATCATAGGATAAACGATGGCTCCCAAGAGAGTTCTAACCCAGCAGGAGATCCATGAAATCAAGGCCCTGCGAGGTAAGGCGCCTATGAGTAAGGTGAAGAAGCAGTTCGGCATCGGCGATGCGAGGGTTCAGATGCTCTGGGCAGAGGAGGAGACACCCATTGCCGCAACAGAGGAGGAGACACCCAATACCGCAACAGAGAAGGCAGGAAGAGAAGAGAGCGTCGTCGACGATCTACGATTGTTGCTACGCGATAGCATCGGCCAAGCCAAGTCGGTAAATGGGCCGACCATCAACGAATTCTATGAGCTCCTAAAGAAAAGCCTGAGTCGGTTTGAAACAACCACCGAGAAGGTGTCGATTTCGTTGACGGAGATAATTACCTCTCTGAAGCGGCGCGAGGCGGCGAGCGGAGGCAATGTGATCTCCGAGAATATTGGAAAATCCATCGGAACCTTCTATACCCTGCTGTACGACAACCTAAAGTCGCTCGAATCTCTCACAGAACAGGCCGCAGATGTGTTGATGGGTGTGTCTTCCGCTATAGACGGATATGAGGTCGAGCCGCCGAACCCCTCGGTAGTAGAGAAACTGGTGGATATGGCTGAAAGATGGGTATACTTGTCTCTCTCCATAACAATTGTCTGTGGGGTGTGCGCAACGCCAGACCCCTCAGCACCCGGAGATACTGTAGGCGAAAGCTACGAGACCAAGGACCACTGAAGTAGGACGTAAACCAAACGGATAAATTGTCACCCCGGTGCATGGATTCGAGCTCAGCCCTTGAGAACCCCATCCGGAGGAAGCTGAGTGTGCGGTGGCACAACAAGGAGTTCTTCGCGCACAAAACCGCGCTGAGGTCCATCCTGCAAGTAATACACCACGGGCTCGTCGGGCTTGGTGACGGTGCGCCCGAGCCGGTGCACATCCAGGGACCATATGGGATCAGTCGCTCGCCGGTGCCCCTTCAAGTTCGCCAGGCTGATACAAATAACGAACGCCGACGCCGGATGGGGATTATTGCCTTCTCGATACCAATAGGACGACCAGGAACTACAGAGGAGGGCTCTTGTGCCACCGATCGCGCTCTTATGGCCTCAGAGGGCTTTTTGCCGATCAGTCGGGTGACCTCACCATTCAAGGCTGTCGCAACGGCAGGCAACCTTTTCACCCACTCTGTAGACCGCTGACCAGAAGTGAGTCGCATCTCTTGAGCGTATTGGTGTCCGAAGAGCCGCTCTGCGAGGGTCCGGTTCCAGCGTTCTACGATCCCTTGGTTCCGATGGATGTCAACCCGACAGCGCCGAACCCGGACAGAGTGCTTTGCCAACAGCTGGCTGACAGAGCCCATGAACTCACGACCGGGGTCGACCTGGAGCAATTTGGGCCACCTCAACGGGCCTCGCCTGAAGATGCGAGACAAAGCTTCAGCAACCTCACTGGCTTCTTTAGTGGCCAGAGGTTCAGCTTCTTTGAAGCGTGAGGCTACATCAACCACGGTAAGGGCGTATTTGTACGTTCGCTTGCGAACACGGTCGTGTGGTAGAAAGAGCAGGTCAGCTTGATGGACCTCGTTCGGCTTGGTGATGTCGAATTTGGGTCGTGGAACGTGCTGCGGGGCGGCGAGGTAAATCTGCAAGGTGGCCTGCTTCTTCAACCAAGCTCGGGCCACATCTTCTGAGGTCTTAGCCGCAGAAGCCAGCTTCTTTATTGCCTCAAGACCCCTCCAGTAACCCTTAGGGCTGTAATAAATATCCGCAAGGCACCGATCCATGTATTTATTGTTGCATTAAGTCTCTAACGGAAACAACTGCTTGTCTAGGCAGCCTGCACTCTTTTAAGCTCGCCAGCAAGAAATATTCAGGTGCCACTGTGACCAGATTTGTCCAACTCTTCCAACAGCTTGGTACGGGCCGTCATTAACGCCTCGTCTCTCGCACGTGGAAACAACATTTTTTTCCTCCTCCGACAAACCAACAGTATGTTTCTGGCGCTGACGAATTTCTTCTTTCATCTGATCGAACTTGTCGATTTCACACAGAAACAAGCGAAATTCTGTTTCAGATATATCATCGTCGTTCAGCGCGATAGAAATGCGGTTGGCGATTGAGTTTAGCTTCGACTCAGCCAAGATACGAATCTCGTCGTGTTTTTTTGGCTTTTGTTTGGAGTTTTCGTCCAATACATTTCCCGCCAACACCCAGCAACCCACACACAATCGCCCCAGCTCCAAGGCCAATGGCGACAGGCGTCGCGATGATAGTTGACAAGAGGCCGACGCCAGAAGCAGCCAGCCCTACGCTAGTCGCAGTAAGCGCGGTATCAATTCCATCAACAACATTAGCCCCGCGTCTGTATTTCTTGTACAGCGCGGCTCTGAAGTCTCGTTCTTTTTCGAGACGGAATTTGATCTCGGCCACGTGCTGAAGGCGGTGTTTGTCTCCGGTTTTAAGTCCTGGGTAGAGGCCCATCGTGTACTACCCCTCGAGTTGGGTGGGTTTAAATAGACTACTGGCTAATAATGACTATAGCTTGGTCACCGGGCGTAAATCGCAGCCTTTGGAGAGACGCTGGACCTATAAAAATATTATGTAGGTCTAAATGACGGTAATCAACTTGGTGTTGGATTCCTTCAAGAGTGAACATCACTCGAGGCGTTTCTTGTGCTTGTATATGAATCCCAACTTCTTGATAAGCATTTGCTTGATTCCACTTGAGCTTGAAGCCGGGTAACACATCAACAAAGTCGTCGGGTCTATCTCCGAGAATAAGATCAAGGATGATCGATGATGTTGGCAAGTTCATACCAATGATTCCCGCTGGGGGGAATTCGAAGACAATTTTCAGGATTCCCTGCCGGTTGTTGCTTGTCTTTAGCACGTTATCTTCGGAAACGACAATGTTCTTCATCCCGGGGTAATACGAGCACAGTCGAGTGCCACTATTCACTACCTTCCTAACTGTGTGCTGCTTTCCAGTCACAACGTACGGAGACGAGATTTGTATGTCAATAAGCCACCCCGTTTGTTGGACAGGGTCCGCAAAAGCAACCCACTTGCTCCCAGTGAAGGCCGGCGTATGAACCCGCTTTGGAACGGCATGTGAGGTATCTACGTCGTTGAGATCCCCAAATTTCAATGACCCCGGTTGGGCGACCTCTTTTCTTTTGTAGACTCCCTCAGAGAGCTGGAAGACATACAATCGATCTTCCTTCCCATCCTTATCGAACCCCTCAGTGTCACCAAGATCAGCCAAAGCCACCCCATGGCATTTTCTGACCCCACCGGGGCCGCTTGCGTCAACCTTATATGTAGGGTTGCACTCATATACTCAAATGGTAACATCTCCCCGTTGGTGTCTCTAAGTGAGATAGTTAGCTGTGAAACAGGCCCTGACGACAACCTTTTGTACTGTAAGACGGGGGAATTATTCAGTTCTACCAGCTCCACACTTTTCGTTCTCGACAGGGACAGATCTAAGCAGTGTAGAGGGGCGACCGTTATGCAGATTGTCTGAAGTACTTAATTCAGCAAGATGAAAGTAGACCTCACGATGGACGACCAGCTTGTGTGGCTCATTTGCAGTGAACGTCTTGGTGCGGCCTCCTTCCAAGTAATGGCCATTGTTATTGATCAGCGCCACAGGAGGGGGTTTGAAAGTATTGTCGAAAAAGCCTAAGATATTAGCTAATTCGGGTTTCATTGTTATAACTTCTCCGGGATTTACCGTTAATTGCAGTAGACCAAAGGATCGGCGCCCAACCGTTGAAACAACATTTTCGTTCAACTCACAGACGTTATAATACCCGTCAGGTATTGTTTTTTCAGTCTTTTTATTTGAGACCTTATTGTTCCTTTTCACCGTGCATATGTTGTACCACCAGTGATAATACGTCAACTCGGAGAGAGCAATCTCTCGCTCACCCGCAGACAGGGTCCTGGCAAGATTGATTGGCACATCGCTTTGAACGTCAGTGAGTGTGATGTACAGGATAATCACCTAAATGGGTATGGATACAAATGCGTTTACGTTTAATAGCTCGGCAAAATATCAGGCAGGCGGCCATTTCAAATATAAAGAGTCAGCAGCAGGGGCGCCCATCCTAGTCATAATGGTCGACGATAAGGGAAGTCACTACCTTGCCAAGTACCCGAACATCTTCGATTATCAAAATCATCCGCTTACACGCAAACAAAAGGCAAACGCGGTGTGGGACAACACCTGGCAGCATTATCAAAACCCTCCGCTTACCGGGGACGTCACTAAGGCAAACACGGCGTGGGACAGCTGGCAGCACGCCCCCTTCAGCTGGTGGCAGTGCCAGCTGACCTTTGCGGTTTGGTGCGCAACCGCCGGATGTGGTGTCTCATACCAGGATCATCTCCAAGCGGAGGAATCCCTTCTTGCAAGCCTGTATTGCTTTCATGTCTATTATACGACGAGGCGTCTGCTTGAGGAGCTAAATGTCACCCTCCGTTGGGACGAGTCCTATTTATGACACGATAACCAATATGACACCAGGGCCTACAAGCGGCTTTGCGAGGAGTTCGCCTTTCGCCTTCTACAGATTGGAGACAAAAGCTGGACTACGGGTGTCAAGGCCTCGGATCTTTTAGTACCTTCATGACCCCTTCGGGGAAATACCGCAGTGATCACAGCTCCGATGGCCCCTTCTTTCATCCGAAGGATGCCATACGCCATAATGCAGATATTTCAATGGCGTGGACGATGTTCATTCTCGATAAATCAGAAGGCTTCACGCAAGCGGGTGTCGTGCGCCTCAACGACTCGATTCGGACTTACGTTTGGGCAATATTGGGAGCGCAAGCTCAGACCCGTTCCAACATTCTCAAAGTCGGGACGGGGTTCGACGCCCAAAAGCAGTTTACGGCGAATCTCGAACAGGCCATCGCCTCACCCGTCGACATCCCCAGCAGCATCGATCGCTATCAAAAAACGTTGCAATATGCATCCACACCACTGGATTACGTCTGCGGGAGAGCGCTCTACTTGATGCCGAGCGACATGGCACTCCATCCCGGCAATGCTCAAGGTTATAATAACCAAATCCAAATAGCGGGGTCAGACGCTGCCATCGACCACAACCCAGGAATAAACAAGGCGGCATTGATTCAACCTGGCTCTAAAGTCGATAGGACATTCCAGGGGAAAACTGCCGCACCAACCGGGACCGATCCGCGAGTACTCACAGGGCCACCTCCCTAAAGGTCGCTTACGTCTACCACGGCAGTCGCACCAGAAGACTGGAAATCCGGTCTCGACCATGAAGAAGAAAAAACAGCTCTCATAGTAGTAGGGGTCGGGGTTGGCTTAGTGGTGCTATGGTTGGTCGCGCGCTAGCCAGTCCCGTGCAGCCACGAGAAGAAGGGCCCCCACGCCGACGACCAAGGCCCACAAATTATCTGCGAGCCACGAAACGGCCTTCCCTAGCGTGCTCAAGAGCCAAGAGGCGATGAACCCGATGATTCCGGACAGGGCAGCCGCGGCCTTGCCGGCCAAATTGGCCAGGGCACGCCCGAGGGACTGTAGGTGCTTTTGTACCCACTCCTTGACCCCGCCCTTGCTGGGTGGCTTTGGAGCCGGTGCCGGTACACTCCCCCCGCCGCCGGTTAGCGCAAGCACTAGGGTCGAGATTGCCATCCCAACCGCTGTTAGGATGCTCACGATGGTAATTCCCTGCTCGCGGAAGAGGGTGCGTCTTGTCTTCATGAAGGAGCCGCCTGAATGTCTCACGGATTCTGTTAATCTGGGACCGGAGAGCTTCTCTGTTCGTAGAGAGGGCTTCGAGCCTCGACTGTCTTTCGATTTCGATGCTCGCCCTCCAGTTTTCTGATTAGGTCTTGAATCTCCTGCTGCGTCTCGGGGTCGTCAGTTTCCGCCGCTCCCTGGACACGTGTTTTTTCAACTTGGGATTTTACCTCGTCGACCTTTGACAGCTTCGCCAGGTTGTTTGCCAACTCATCTCGGGTTCGAGTCATGGCCTTTTCAAGCCCAGCGAGCTCTCTTTTGGCCTGGGTGAACCACGCGGTGTCGATAGGCTGATCATCAATTGTCTTCAATGCGGTCTCGACATCTCCTGTTGTTTGAATAACGTCGTGGGCTACGCCGGGGAGCTCTGTCATCTCGACGGATTCAATGTTTTTTGAGAGGGTTTCCAGTGCTTTTTTAGTGTATCCACAGCCTCTTTGTTGAGACGCGGCATATTCGATTTATAGTCAGTGAGCCCCAGTGATTGCCGAAATGCATTTACACCCCCTGTTCCATATATCGAGGCTAGTGTGGACAGAGCCAGAAACCGGAATCCTCTCCTTGTCGCAGCGATAGGAATCTTTTTGTCGCCGTGGGTCCAATAGAGTGTTTTACCATCGTCATCAATCCCAAACTGGTCATAGTCGACACTACCTTCGAGGCGCAACCCCTTATAGGCACGGCTCACTTCTTTGTAGAAAGTATCGACCAGGCGCTTTTTCTGAGCCTTAAGTTCTGCTTGTTTCAACTCGCCTCGCAGGTTCTGAAGATTGTCCCCGGCCGCGCGTATTCCTTGCTCGACGTCCGGTGGTGGGTTCATAACAGCGTCTGGCAGGTCGGACACACATCATAGCCGGCGTCATCATAGTCGGCGTCATCATAAGGGTCGGGCCAGTCTTCGAACGTGGGGTTTTCAAAGTCAGCTATATTTATGTGACAAGTATGTGCATTTGAAGGTGTCGCGCATCTTTAAAACAGACATTGTCGAGTGTCAACAAAGCTGACACCATGTCATCAAGTAAGAACGGACGAAAGCTTGACCTCTACCGATTCCTCCGCGAACCCCTTGGGATGAAAGGGGTGGGGCAATTGGTGTCGATAACTAACAACCCCAGCACGATCGGCCCGAACCAGCAGCTTCTCGGTCGATTCCCCAACCTCGGCCAACATGATGTCATCGTCCCCGGGACCGCGAGGTTGGCCTACACGATAACGCTGCACAGCGAAGATGCCAATCGGACCTTGGTTCAGAACCTAGGCCGCGCCCACGTGAAAAAGACCGTCATTAAAATTTCGGGAAATGAGGTCCTCAGCACCGACGATAGTGTACCACTGCTACCGCGATCTCTGGAGGACGGCTTCAGAGAGGAAAAACGGCCAGTACCAAGGCATTGATACGTCGGAAAACCAAAGTACGATGAGGATCCGAATCAATGCTGGGAACAAAGATGAGTCCGTTCTAGCGGACAAAGCCGTCGCCGATGCGTTCGGCAATCGTTTCTACATCCCACTAGACTTCGAGCTACTCGAGAGCCACATGCCATTCTACCAGAGCGCGCTGGGCGACCGACTCGAGTATGAGCTCACGTTCAACGACTACAACAATGTGATCCAGGCCACAGGCAAATGTGCCTCTTTCGACATTGGAAACATCTGTCTTGAGTATGACATGGTCACCCTGCCGGAGCTGGCCAAAATAATCAACAACCAGTACAGAAGCCGCATTTCGATCCTGTACGACAGAGTACTGCGGCACCGCAAAATCGGTAAAGACAAGAGCGACACCCTCTGAAATATCAATCTCAACGTGCCCGCCCGCAGCATGAAGGGCATGCTGATGCTCTTTGAGGATGAAGCCGCGCAACAGCCCTTCGCTCGCGACACAGAGGCCTTCTATAACCCGAAAATCGCCAAGGTCGAGGTCACCTTCGAGGGGATCCCCAACCAACTCTTCAGCCAAGGGATGCGCTCATACCAGATGTTTGATGAAGCGAGGAAGCTCTTCGCAGCCGGTAGCAGGCGTCACCCTAAAGTGGCAACGGTCGAAAAAGACCTTGCCCTAGCCGACGTCAGCCTTGCGGAATACCTCACCAGCAAGTACGCGTCCTCAGGACAAGCGATGACGACCGGCTCCACGGCTCCGGCAGGCGGATAGAGAATACCAGCGAAGATGTGACCATCCAGATAACGAAAAGAGCCGAGGCTGATGGTGCATTAAACATCTACCTCTACGTCATCATGGATGCACAGCTTAACATCGAAAATGGCCGGTTCGTTTCAGCGGTCTATTAGTGTTCCTGAGGAACGATTAATAAATCTCCTACCGCGCAATAGGCGTCAATATGCGGGCAAACGGGATGCGGAAAACCGTTTTTATCCTCGATCTGCTCGAAGGCCCCTACCGGGAGTTCTTTCGGCACATCGTGGTCCTCTGCCCCACCATAAAGTATAATAAAACATACCAGTGCCCCTGGATCTGGACCGACCCTGAGGTATACGTTCTAGACCCCGGCGAGCGCCTTCACGATTACCTGCGAGCGTTTTACCAGGTGTTTATGGGCGAGCCTACCTTATATATCATCGATGACTGCTCGGCCAAGAAGGCTCTGACGAAAAAGAAAGACATGCTGTCAGAGCTAGCGTTCTCGGGCCGCCACGCCGACCAGAGGGTCTGGGTCTTCACCCAAAAGTACAACTCCGTCCTGAAGGACTTGCGCGAGCAGATGCGCTGGGTCTGTTTGTTTCACTGCAAGGATCGTGATTCATTCGAAGACTGCTTGCGCGAGAATGACGTGATCTGCACACGAGAACAGCGGGCCTCGGTGAGGCAGCAGTTAGCCGAGACAAAGCATGCTAAGCTTTTATTAAAGACAGACCAACCAGCTGCTTATATGGTGTTAAGTAATGTACGAAATAACTGAAGGACTGCTAATCACAACGCTTGGTGCGCATCTGGTACTGCTGTTCTTTATTGCTTACATTACTCGGATGTGTGTTAACACATACGCGCGCTTTTGCCAGCGGTTTCGACACTATATTAGACTGGTCCGCCAACTCGCAATGACTCGCAAAGCAATAGCTATGGACTGTGACGAACTGATCGATGAGCTGATAGGAACGTCAGATCAAAGGCAGAACGCTGAAGCCCCAACCGCGGAAGGAACGGCAGCGACGTCAGACGGCCACGAGGAGCCGCTCCTCGAGGACCGGGTGCAAAAATACCGCGAAAGGCTCGCCGCATTGGTAGTAGGAGGCCAAGCCAAGCAGTATGGACTAGTTGTGCATGGGAAGGTTCTCATCGCAGAACAGATCGACGCTCTGGATAATAGCGAAATCGAAAAGCTTTACGCCCGCTATGTAACAAGGCTTGGGGCAGCGATGACGAAGACGCTGGGGTCTACAGCGCTCCAGCTTTATACGGGGTTGGCATCTATATTCCTCCCGATACCGGCCGAAAACCAACCTGGTCTTATTGCTGACCTTGAGGGTGACCCGTTTGTCGGACACGCACTTAGCAGTGCTACCTGCGAGCTCTACCATCGCCATGGCATGTAGTTGGCGCCGCTAACTGCCGCGCTTACTACAGTGAAGCACTGTTGATTTGGACATCAATGCCCTATTACCATCTATGACGTAATAAACGTTGTCGGAGAACGAGCAGATTGTTGCGGAGCAACATGAGAATCGAGAGCCAGCATAGAGTCCGGCAGGCAGAGTTACGACCCCAAGCCTTTGCGAAGTAACACGGTTAAGGATCCGAAAAAAGTGGCGGCCGGGCGTGCTGGAGCTGCTGCCAGAAAGGCCAAACAGGCACGGCTGCTCGAACAGCTTCGGACGGCCAAAGACTCATTTCGTCCACCAGTCAGCGCAGCTGATGTCAGTTATCCTCCAAAGGAAACGGTATCAAAGGAACCGTCACGCAGTGGTGCAGCTCACAACCATGGACTAACCGACTGTACCCCATGGATCATTGGGGCTTGTCTTACGGGCGGTGCACTCGTGTTTCTTCTGCGCTTGCGCGCCACACAGGCAGTACAAATGCCACAAGTGGCACCCCCCGTTGACTCATCGACAGCGTCGATGCCCAAGCGGCTTGTCGTTTCGCACCACCACAATTAAAGACAAGCCCAGACCCATTCTATATGGATTGAAACCCGTTGCGTAGCAATAATGACAACCCCGGCAGCTGATGGTAAAATGCTTGTCATCGCGCTCTACCATAGCGCAGTCGTCTGTGGCATCGCTGTGGGATACGCCCGGCTTGGCAAGATGGCGATTGGGGGTGGCCCTCCGAAACTTACTTCATACCCCGCGATGAGGGCATGGCCATAGTTGACTTCGCTCTCGCCATGGCAACCAAAGACATGCTAATTAAACAGGAGCTGATACCTGCTGATATCATGAAGTAATGTCGAGTATTGCTTTGCTCGTTGGCGGTGCCCTGATGAACGCTCTTGCGATCTAGGGATCGAACTACTTGTTCTCCATGTTGAAAAATCTGGCGTGGACGAAGAACGCAAGCGTCACGATAAAGCCGTCGAAGAATTGCAGACTGCACAGGCAGAATGGTCTCGAAAACGGACCGAGCGTATTGATTTCATCACTGAGGAACTCCGCCGCCAGGGGCACGCCGTTCGAACTTTCAAAGACGTCGATGACGCGATGCGCCTGTATGCGCAGGTCACCGGGAAAAATGTCAGCCTTGCTGGCCTGGGGCCCGAACCCCAGCTCTCCGACTTTTACCAACCGAGTGACGACCAGAAAGACCGCGAGATTGCCTTCATTATCCTGGGAATGGGTGTGACAGCCTTTGTGGCCTATAAACTCTCATAGAGAACTGCGCAGACCAAACGAGTAGCAGTCTGATCTGGGTCCACAGTGTTTGCAATAATGTTTTCTGCATACAATGTCCTCTGGTCAGATACCACCTTTGGGACTGTTCAAAAGTGGTCTTAAATATAAGAAGTTGGGTTATAGTCACTGTTTCCGAATAAAAAAAAGTCGTGTCTCCGGAGATTCGAACTCAAAAACAGCAAACACCCCTTCGGAAGCCTGGTATTATTCGTTTTTTTGGTTTGTTTTTGTTTTTGTTTTTGTTTTTACCAGGCTTCTTTCGGTGTTTTAGCTTCCCCCTTCATTCAATTTCTAACTGGGCGGATATTAATCGAAACTTGTTAGATAATTTACTAGAGGGAGATAGGGTAGGGGGTATGGGCAGAGAGAGAATTTAGCGCTAGGGCTTATGGATTGGGTGTCCCTAATGGGACGAGAAAGATGTGTTTTTTAACAATGATAAGGTTGATTTTCAATAGTGAAATAACCAAAAAACAAATTGGATGATAATTTTCTTTTTTATCTATGAAAAACGGAGTCTGTTAGCAAAAGACTTCCATACGTATAACAATAATTAAAAAATAAAAAAACTGCGAAATTGAAAAGATTTAATCGGCTGACGTAATGTTATTTCCGCTAGAGGAAATTGATAGCATATGCGTTTGGCTTAGTCGGTATATCGTATCTATTTTGTCTAATGTATAAGTGTCATGATGTTTTCGGATAAGTAACACATACATACATATGAAGGTACGTATTTATATTCAAGGTTTGTTTACGTTAATCTACAAAATGAATGCACTGATTTTACAATAACAATAAGGAGCAAATTCTTTCCTTTAAGGATAGACCCCTGTTTCTTTATTAATCCTTACATTTGATTTTTTATGCGTTGTAAATCATTTTACACCAGGGGATTCCCCCGCGATACAGCAGGCAAACAAATATTTTATTCTATTGCATCCCCTCTCGGGGGGCCAACCCGGGTGGGGGGGGGGGGGGCACAGCGTTGCGGGGATGAAAAAACCGGGGGAGGGCCACAGTGTGGGGAGGGGGGGGGTTGTCCTAGAACCCCAATTGTGAATACTACTTATGTTGGTATTTCTGCTGAAAATAATACGTGAGCAGCTCATTATTACGATGACACATCCATGTGATATAGTACATTTTTCAAACCTCAAAAAGGCATTTTTTCTGATGAAAATGTGTGCTATTTTTCTTATTTATACTCCAAACATATGTTTTGGATGCTCGTTAGGACCGCCTCATTGAGGCGGTTATAACGAGTACCCACACCATATGTTTTGGAGAAGAAATAAGGAAAAAAATGTTTACCCCTGTAAACCCCAGTTTTCTCTACATAAAGTGGGGTTAAGGGTGTCTTTAATTCACGGACTTGCTCACGTGATGTTTTGCATCTGCTAAAGCTGCTCACATTTTCAGCAAAAATATTAGCATATTTGCCATATTAAATGATCAAAGTTTTAACAATATGTTAATTAACGACGACGTTATTTTTGAACAACTGGCCCCAGAGAACTGAACATTTTGGAGATATGAAAGAATGGAAGGTAAAGGCGTATATCAATTCATCATTTATGTCTAAGACTTTATAATGAAAACTCCTTTGAACCCATTTTTATAGAGAAACGTGGTTTTAGGGGATTTTCAGTATTTCCCTTATTTTTGTTCAGTATTTTCAATTAGAACTCCCCCAGTGAGACTGTTCTGACGAGTACCCACACTCTATATAATATAAACTAGGGTCAATTTATCAACTTTAACACTGGGCGTCAATATAGCCAATAGACAAATCTAACGGTGTATTGAGTGATAAATCAACAGGTGGAAGATCGCGAGGCGAAGAGCCGTCTTTTTATCCCGTTTCATGACGTCATTCATTGTTACCTTGACATTAGATGGTGTAACGCCATCAGTTTCTTGTATCAGTTAGGAGGACTGATTGAAATGTTGTGAGCCTCGTATTGAAGGAGGCTCGCAGGGATGTTCTTTTTAGCTCATCTGCCACATAGTGACAAGATAAGCTTTTGTGATCAGTTTTTGTCCGTTGTGCGTCCGTCCGTCCGTTCATCGGTCCGTCCATCCATCCATCCGTGCTTCCGTAAACAATTTCTTCAAACGACATCTCCCCCTAAACCACTGATCGGATTTTGACCAAACTTCACAGGAATGATCCAAAGATAGCCCCTTTTCAAAGTTGTTCAAATGGTTCCGATCAGTTGCACATCCAGGTCATAGGAGCCAAAAAAAGATTTGTTTTACTGAAAACTCAAACAATCTTCTTCTCTGAAACCGAAAGGCCCAGATCTTTGATATTTGGTATGAAGCTTCATCTAGTGGACCTCTACCACGATTGTTCAAATTATGGCCCTGGGGCCAAAAATGCTCCCGCACCGGGGTCCACTAGTTTAATATAGGGATCAACCATGTTTTTTTTGTGGTTTTTCATGCATTAGCATTCGCCGGGTCCCGATGAAGCTGTTTGAACATGAGGCCGCTAGGCCGAAGGTCCAATATCTTCCTTGGGATCCGGCAAATGTTAATGCAATGAAATAACCATGGATGATCGTTGTTCTTGCATAACTTACGATTCCGACAGCAAATTTTGACGAAAACGCCCAAAAGAGCCATATAAATTCCATATAAACTCTTCAAATGCGACAGGCAAACCAAAATGGCGGCGAGTTCAGAATTGTGTTTACAGTGACGTTGTCATGCAGTAACCCTCTGACGTCATCATAGGACCCTAAAACGCTAGGTTCAGGACGTTACCTCGCTCAACGTAACGTAAACAAAGCAACACCCGTCTTGTGATAACAAAAGCTCAAATCCATGTTCCAATAGCACGCGAATTTCATGATTTGAACATGGTTTTTGCTGTGTGAGCACGGCTTTCAGACCATTTGACAATGGCTTCAAACGGTCAAGCGCATAGGTATTTATGCAAAAATATAGGGGCCAACCATGGTTTTTCATGCATTAACATTAGCCGGGTCCCGATGAAGCTGTTTGAACATGAGGCCGCCAGGCCGAATGTTAAATATCTTCCGAGTGATCCGGCAAATGTTAATGTAATGAAATAACCATGGATGATCGTTGTTCTTGCATCACTTACGATTCTGACAGCAGATTTTGACGAAAACGCCCGAAGCTCCATATAAACTCCATATAAACTCTTCAAATGCGACCGGCAAACCAACCTGGCGGCCAGTTCAGTGAATGAGTGTTTGAGTTTTACGTCCCACCAACAGCTAAGGTCATACGAATACGGGACCTCGGTTTAAAGACTCATCCGAAAGTCTGGAGAAGCCCGGAATCGATCATGCGACCCCTGGTTTACAAGGCGAGTAGCGTAACCACTACACCACGGAGGCTCTAGCGGCGGCCAGTTCAAAATGTAATTAACAATGACGTTGTTAGGCAGTAACCATCTGACGTCACCAAAAAAGCCTAAAACACTACGTCCATGGCGATAGCGCTACGTCGCTCAACGTAACGTAAACAAAGCAATGCCTGTCTTGTGATATCAAAAGCACAATCCATTTTCTTACAGCTCGCGAATTCCATAATTTGAACATGGTTATTGCTGTTTGAGCACGGCTTTCGGTCCATTTGACAATGACTTCAAACAGCCACGGGCATTGATAGTTATGCAAGAACATAGGCTTCGCCCCCGCCCATCGGGGCTTGAAGAAATATTTTGGCTGCATGATGCTTCCACGAAGAGCTGAAACCGACCGCACACGAGTACTGAAAAAAAACAGCTTAAGGGATCTAAGCTTGCCCAGGCAAAGCGGTGCGAGTCGGACCGCCCATGCTTATAAACCCTATTGGTTACATTGGGCGACAGGGCTTGGGATGTCATTTCATCTCAGTGTCGGATAAAAGTCCCACAAAATTTGAAGCAACGTCTCCAAAATGACCTATCCAGTGTTGACGGAAACGCAAAACCTCAAATCAAACAATCAAAGAACATGGCTTATATTGGGAAAACCTTTAAAAATCTTCTTGTCTGAAACCAGAAACTCAGAGTACTGGTAAACCGCTTAGAGGATCTAAGGATCTAAGCTTGCCCAGGCAAAGCGGTGAGAGTCGGTCCGCCCGTGCGTATAAACCCTATTGGTTTCATTGGGCGACAGGGCTTGAGATGTCATTTTATCCCAGTGTCGGGTAAAAGCCCCACAAAATTGGAAGCAAAGTCTCCAAAAGGGCCTGTACAGTGTTGACGGGGACGTTAAACCTCAAGTCAAGCAAACCAGAAAGCTCAGGTCTTTGATATTTGGTACGAACCTTCGTCTAGTAGACCTCTACCAAGATATTACAAATTGAAGTCGGGGGGGGGGGGGGCATAAATGCCCCCGGCGCCATTTTTGCCCCCCCCCCTCCCCCCACCCCCGACTTCAATTTGTCCACTGGTTTCACACAGGCGTATACAGAGAAAATCTTTAAACATCTTCTTGTCTGAAACCAGAAGGCCCAGTTCTATGATATTTGGTATGTAGCTTCATCTAGTAGATCTCTACCAAGTTTGTCCAAATCATAGCCCTTGGACCATAAAAGTCCCCGCGCCGGGCCAACGAGTTTTCTTTGGCTTATATAGAAAAAAAAAACATTTAAAATTCTTCTTGTTTGAAACCAGAAGGCCCAGGTTTTTTATATTTGGCATGAAGCTTTATCTAGTGTACCTCTGAGATCGTTCAAATTATAGCCCTGGGGTCAAAAATGTCCCCGCGCCGAGGCCTACTGGTTTTATAGTCCGAACAAATTGACGTGAAACTCGTGAACTCTATTAACATACTTTCACACCCGACTGAATTCATGTATTTATCTTCGCCGTCTCCCGAAGATTGCGCTATTGTTATTCAATACATAGAGGTCGGTAAATGGGTCGCAATTCACGAGATGCCGAAAATTCACGAGACGTTTACGAAAGCCGACGTATTAGGCGATAACACTGATTAATTTATTCCTTGCATAAAGGTCAGCCTAATAACACTGATTAATTTATTCCTTGCATAAAGGTCAGTCTCATGTAAAATTGTTCGAACTATACATAGACTTATATAGGGAAAACTTTTAAAAATCTTCTTGTCTGAAACCAGAATGCCAAGGTCTTTGATATTTGGAATGCAGCTTCATCTAGTGGACCTTTACCAAGATTGTTCAAATTATTGCCCTCGGGCAAAAAATGGCCACGGCCCTGGCCCAGATGTTTTGCATAGGCTTATATAGGGAAAGCCTTATAAAAATTTTCTTATCTGAAAAACCAGAAGGCCGAGGTCTTTGTTCTTTAGTATGAAGCTTCATCTAATGGACCTCTACCAAAATTGTTCAAATTATAGATAATAGCCCTGGGGCCAAAAATGGCCCCGCCCCAGGACCCACATGTTTTACATAGGCTTGTATAGGGAAAATCTTTAAAAAAATTCTTGTCTGAAACCAGAAAGCCGATGTCTTTGATATTTGGCATGAAGCTTCATCTAGTGGACCGCTATTGCAATTGTTCAAATTATAGCCATGGGGCCCAAAAATACCTCCGCACTGGGACCCACTAGTTTAACGTAGGCTTATATAGGAAAAAAAACTTTAAAAATCTTCTTGTCTGAAACCAGAAGGCCAAGGTCTTTAATACTTGGTATGAAGCTTCGTCTAATGGACCTTTACCAAGATTGTTCAAATTATAGCTCTCGGGTCAAAAATGGTCTCGCCCCGGGGCCCACATGTTTAAAATAGGCTTATATAGGGAAAATCGTTTAAATTTTTTCTTGTCTGAAACCACAAGGCCCAGGTCTTTGATATGAAGCTTCATCTAATGGACCTCTACCGAAATTGTTCAAATGAAAGATTATAGCCCTTGGTTCAAAAATAGCCCCGCCCCAGGGCCCACATATTTTACATAGGCTTGTATGGGGAAAATCTTTAAAAATCTTCTTATCTGAATCCAGAAAGCCGAGGTCTTTGATATTTGGCATGAAGCTTCATCTAGTGGACCGCTATTGCAATTGTTTTAATAATAGCCATGGGGCCCAAAAATACCTCCGCGACGGGACTCACTAGTTTTACGTAGGCTTACATAGGAAAAAAAAACTTTAAAATCTTCTTGTCTGAAACCAGAAGGCCCAGGTCTTTGATACTTGGTATGAAGCTTCATCTAATGGGCCTTTACCAGGATTGTTCAAATTATAGCCATCGGGTCAAAAATTGGCCCACCCAGGTGCCCACATGTTTTACATAGGCTTATATAGGGAAAACCAAACCGTTTTAAAATCTTCTTGTCTGAAACCAGAAGGCCCAGGTCTTTGATATTTGGTATGAAGCTTCATCTTATGGACCTCTACCAAAATTGTTCAAATTAAAGATTACAGCCCTTGGCTCAAAAATAGCCCTAGGGCCCACATGTTTTATATAGTCTTATATAGGGAAAATCTATAAAAAAATCTTCTTGTCTGAAACCAAAACGCCGAGATCTTTGATATTTGGTATGAATCTTCGTGTAGTGGACCTTTACCAAGATTGTTCAACTTGAAGCCCTGGGACCAAAAATGGTTTTGCTTCGTGTTTTACATAGGATTTAACGCTTTGGTACTACGACCTAAACTACTTATATAGGGAATACCTTTAAAAATCTTCTTGTCTGAAACCAGAAGGCCTAGATCTTTGGTATTTGGTATGAAGCGTCATAGATTGTTCAAGTTATAGCCCTGGGGCCAAAAACGGCCCCGCACCAGGGCCCACATGTTTTACATAGGTGCATATAGGGAAAACCTTTAAAAATCTTTGTCTGAAACCGGTAGGCCCACTCTTGAATATTTTATAATAAACTTCCTATGGTGCACCTCTACCTATAGCCCTTGGGCCAAAACTGGCACTGCCCCGGGTTTTACATAGACTAATATAGGGAATACCTTAAAATATTTTTGTCTGAAACCAAAAGACCTAGATCTTTGATATTTGGTATGAAGTTTCATCTTGTGGACCTCTTCCAGGATTGTTCAAATTATAGCCTAGGGGCCAAAACTGACCCCGCCATAGGGCCCACATGTTTTTTGTTTACATAGACCTATTAACTCACCTGACATCAGAGCACGAAGTGCTCATGGCGAGCTATTGTGATCAGTCATTGTCGGGCGTGCGTCGTCCGTCATCCTGTGTGCGGTGTCAACAATTTGCTTTAAATGCGAACTCCTCCTAAATTTGGCAAACTCGATTCAAACTTCACAGTAATGTTGCCTGGGTGGCTGCCTACCAAAATAGCTAAGATCGTTTCGCTCCGATGAACAAGATGGCCGCCAGAACTTAAAATAGAAAAATCTTTAAATGACAACTTCTCCTGTACCCTTCGGCCAATTTCATTCAAACTTCATAGGCCTATTGCTTATGTGACCCATTACCAAAAAAGCTAAAACGGTTCCAATGCAATGAGCATATCGGAGCGAAAAAATAAAATAAATAAAAATAAAAACATCGCAAATTTGCCTCAAACACGAACTTCTCCTAAACCCTCGGGCCAGTTTGATTCAAACTTAACAGGAATGTTGCCTAGGTGACTCCAAAATAACTTAAATCCTTCCACTCCGATGAACAAGCTGGCTGCCAGAGCTAAAAATAGCAAAAATATTCCAACGACAACTTCTACTGCACCCTTGGGCCAATTTCTTTCAAACTTAATAGGAAGTTGTTGCTTAGGTGGCCTTTTGCGAAAATTGTTAAATCGGTTCTGCTCTGATGAGCAAAATGGCCACCAAAGCTAAAAATAGAAAAACATCCTAAATTTGCTTCAAACACGAACTCCTCTTAAGTCCTCGTGCCAATTTGATTCAAACTTCACAGGAATGTTGCCCGGGTGGCTTCTACCAAAATAGCTAAAATTATTCCACTCCCAATGAAAAGGTTGGCCGCCAGAGCTAAAAATAGAAAATCTTTTAACGACAATACCTCTAGTACCATTCAGCCAAATTCTTTCAAACTTTATAGAAATGTTTCTTGGGTGACCTTCAACGAAAATAGCTCAAATTGTCAGCACAAATAAGCAAAATGGCCGACAGTGCTAAAGATAGAAACCATCATCAAATAGCTCAAATTGTCAGCTCAAATGAGCAAAATGGCCGACAGTGCTAAAAATAGAAACCATCATCAATTTGCTTCAAACGCAGACACCTTCTAAACCCTTGGGCCAATTTGATTCAAACTTCATAAGAATGTTTGCCAGGTGACTCCCTATCAAAATAGCTAAAATCGATCTGCTCTGATGAACAAAATAGTCGTCAGAACTAAAAGAACAACACAATCTGTAAACGACAACTCCTCCTGTACCCTCGGGCCAATTTCATTCAAGCTTCATAGGAATGTTGCTTAGGTGACCCTCTATCAAAAGCGCTATAACAGATCTACTCACATGCGCCAGTTCGGCCGCCAGAGCAAAAAATAAATAAATAATAAAAAAAAAACATTGTAAATTTGCTTCTAATTTGAACTCATTCTTAACCCTTCGGACAATTTGATTCAATCTTCACAGGAATGTTACCTTGGTGGCTCCCTACAAATATAGCTAAAATCATTCTACTTTGATAAACAAGTTGGCTGATAGAGCTAAGGATAGCAAAACTTAAATTTGCTAAAAATGTGAATTCCTCCTAAAGCTTAGGGCCAATTTGATTCAGACCTCACAATAATGTTGCATGTGTGACTCCCAACCAAATAGCTAAATTCGTTCCACTCTGATGAACAAGATGGCCCCTAGAGCTAAAAGTAGAATGTACTAGTGACACTGGCACTCAGGTGAGCGAATCAGGGCCATCTGGGCCTTCTTGTTTGTATATAGCACGGTTGTTTAAGTAACATGGTTTCTGCTTTTGATCTAATTCATAGCGTTAAAAAGAGGTTAACTAATTGTGATGTATTGAAACAAAAAGATCTCAATAATCTAACAACCGAAGTAACGAATTCTGACTTCCATGAAACTTTAAAGTTTTAGCAGATTTTATGTATCATATTTATTTATGTGTAAAAGGTCGAAAAGTCATCCTAAACCAATGACTTAATGTAAACCAAGTTTAACTCAATAAACACAAATCTGTTTGTTAACAATATTTTATGATGTATACGCAAATTTCCTTCGACTATACAGAGAAAAAGGACATGCATGGTCATTTAACCCTTGTCTTCTTGTTCACGACAACCCCTATCTTTGCAAACAGTGTAGATCCAGATAAGATGGCTATCTGATCAGGATCTACACTGTTTGGTATTCAGTTTATGAATTTGTAGCAATAAATAACATCATTTGATTGGTTGATAGACAGAAATGGGTGTGGCTTAAATGATTATTCAGCAAGATAAGGGTTGATACATTTATTTTTGCAGTCCATACATATTTTGTTGGATGCAGCACAGCTGTTAGGTTTTATGTTTGAGAAATCGGTTTCTTGTAATGGTGATGTCACAGAACTGGTTTATTGCAAACCTTGCCTACAGATGTGGGAATGACTGTCTTGTTATTTTGGGTGGTGGAATTCAGATTGCAAAGATAACAGCAAATTGTTGCCTCCCCAAAGGATAATTGTCCATTGCGAAAACACGCCTATACAAATACATTGTAAATTTTTCGCCGAAAAAAAAAGAACTAAAATTTTAAGATGGAAAATTGTGATATTTTTCTTATTTCAGCTCAAAGTATAGACTGTGGGTACTCGTTAGAACCGCCTCAACATCGAGGCGGTTCTAACGACTACCCACAATCTATATTTCAGAGCAGAAATAAGAAAAAATAAAGTTTAACCCTGTAACCCCCAGTTTTACTATATAAAAGTGGGGTTCAAGGGGGTCAAAATTATATAGGCGTGTTTTCGTGATGCAGTACAGTTAGCCCCGTTCTAATTCCTGTGTTTGTTTCGAAATAGTTCTGTCTACATAAAATGGTTGTCAGCAAAATAAAATCCAATACATGTACGAGCGTATGATCTTTTTTTTCAATATAACCTATTCATTTTTAGGATTCAAACCATTTTATATCCAAAATAATGTTTCAGTGAACTGTGTTATAAACAAGTTGTGTTGCATGGGGTTTTTGGACAGTATTTAAGGGAATATACTGATGTGAATTTTTGAAATTTTTAAAAGCAACTTTATGCGAGCTCATCAGTTTTTAGCTGACCTGAGCGGAAGGCTCCGGGGTAGCTATTGTGACCACCCACCATCCATCGCCGTCGTTCGTCCACAATTACTTCAAACGACATCTTCTCCTAAACCACTGGTCGGATTTTGACCAAGCTTCACAGGAATGATCCTTAGGTGGTCCCCTTCCAAAGTTGTTCAAATGATTCCGGTCCGTTGCACATCTAGGTCACAGGAGCTAAAATAGATTTTTATGCCCCCGCATCGAAGATTAAGTGTTTCGGTTTTCCGTAGGTGCGTACGTGCGCGTGTGCGTACGAATGTACATCTTGTACGTATGTGTGTACATACGTGATCCTGTTAGACTCCGGTTAAGGTATTTGTACCAGGTAGAACTTGAGCTCATATTTTCCAAACCATATGATAGATTTGGTATATATTTAGGATGATGATAGATATAGGTCCCTAGTCTTATTCAGCAATACCCCCACCCATACCCATGACCTCAAGGTCAAGGACTTAGAAATTTTTAATGTTTAAGACCCAGGTTAAGGTATTTGTACCAGGTAGAACTAGAGCTCATATTTTCCAAACTGTATAATGAATTTGGTTTCAAATTTGGTATGATGATACCTATAGGTCCAAAAGGTTTATTCAGCAATACCCCAAACCATACGCATGACCTCAAGGTCAAGGTCATGGACTTAGAATGTTTTAATGTTTAAGACTCAGGTTAAGGTATTTGTATCAGGTAAAACTATTATGATTCCACTTGGTTCATATTTGGTTTGATAATACAGGTCCAAAGTTTTATTCAGTAACAGCCCCACCTATGCCTATGACTTCAAGGTCAAGGTCACCGACTTAGAAATTTGTAACATTTTTAAGCGTTCATATTTTGAAAACCATATGATAGATTGGGTTTATATTAGGTATGCTTATATCAACAGGTCCAACGTGGCATACAGCAATACCTCACCTATGTACGTGACTTCAAAGTCAAGGTCACAGACATAGAAATTTTTAAATTTAAAGTATGTTAAAAGCTCCTATTTACCAAATCATATTATGGATTTGCTTTATATTTTGTATGATGATAGTTGCAGGTCCATAGTTTTGTTCAGCCATACCTTACCCCTTGTGTAAAGGTCAAGGTCACAGACTTGGAATTTTTTTTTATGTTAACGATTTTAGAGCTTATATTTTCCAAACCATATCATAGATTTGCTTCATATTTGTAATGGTGATAGATACAGGTTAAAAAATTTCATTCAGCTATTACCCCGTCCTTGAACAGGACCTCAAGGTCAATGTCACGGACTTAGAAAATTTTAATGTTAGAGTTTAAAGAGCGCATATTTTCCAAACCATTTGATGGATAAGATTCATATGTGGTATGATGATAAATATTTTTTCAAAGGCTGAATCGTCAGTACCCCGACCTGTGCCCTTGCCCTTAAGGACTCTGTTCCAGGTGAGTTATGTTGTTCAATGACAGCGCAGCTGTTGTTGCAACATGATTTTTATTGGGGGAGGCGGGCCCCTGGGTGCGGGCATCTGTGTCCTATTGACAAATTAAAACATAAAAAAAATCTTCTCCTCTGAAACTACAAGGCCCAGTTCTTTGATATTTGGTATGTAGCTTCGTCTAATGGACCTCTACGAAGTAGAAGTAAAACAAAGATCAGGAATCGATACAACTAACTTACTCCACCCATCAAAGACACCAAAGGGAAAGAAACACAAACATTAAGCGACCAGACCATAATGGAAACCTAAACAAAGGAAGGCCATAAGGACAGTTACTTTCCCACAAAATGGCCATATGGCCATCCAAAATAAAAAGACACAAGTGATACACACAGTAAGTTACAAACAAGAACATAAATAAACCGCCACCGAAGAACCGCCTTGGAACGGTCAGTGGAAAGATTTCCACTGGGGGGCTTAAATCGATTTCACGTGGCCACAATCCTCGCCCTTACTTCCGCCTCGATTTAGACAAATAATTTATTCAGTCCGCATGAAGGCCTCCTAACTCATCAGTGCAACATCTCCGTGAACACAAATAATCAAAGAACCACAGAGGTGAGACAACGGTGAGGACTCGACAGCAAGAAACCACTGAAATGCTGGAGCAAAAGAAAACCAACAGTTAGAAGTCTGTCCAAATTATAGCACCGGGTCCAAGGATGGCACCGCCCCGGGGCCCACTTGTTTTACATAGACTTATAAGGAAACAAAAAAAAAAAACTTTAAAACCTTCTTGTCTGAAACGAGAAGGCCCAGGTCTTTGACATTTTTGTTATTTAGCTTCATCTAGTGAACCTCTACCGTATTTGTTCAAACTATAGCCCTGGGGCTAAGGGAAAACCTTAACAATGTTCTTGTCTGAAACCAGAAGTCCCAGATCTTTGATATTTAGGATGTAGCTTCATCTAGTGGACCTCTACCAAGATTGTTCAAATTATCGCCCAGGGGCCAAAACTGGCCCCGCCCCGGTGCCCACTGGTTTTACATAGACTTATAAGGGAAAAAGATTTAAAAATCTGCTTGTCTGAAACCAGAACGCCCAGGTCTTTGATATTTGGTATGTGGCTTCAACTAGTTGACCTCTACCAAGATTGTTCATATTATATCCCTGGGGCCAAATCTGGCCCCGCCTCGGGGTCCACTAGTTTTACATAGATTTATAATGGAAAAGCCTTAAAAATCTTCTTGTATGTAACCAGAAGGCCGAGGTCTTTGGTATTTGGGATGTAGCTTCACCTAGTGGACCTCTACATACATTAAATTAAGTCCTTGGGCCAAAATTGGCCCCGTACCGGTGCCCACTGGTTTTACATAGACTTATAAGGGAAAACCTTAAACAAATCTCTTTGTCTGAAACTAGAAGGCCCAGGTCTTCGATAGTTGGTATGTAGATTCATCTAGTTGACCTCTACGAAGATTGTTCAAATTGTAGCCTTGGGGCCAAGAATGGCCGCGCCCCGGGCCTATTTGTATCCTTAAAAACATCCTTGTCTGAAACCTGAAGGCCCGGGTCTTTGATATTTAGTATGTAGCTTCATCTAGTGGACCTTCTTGTATGTAACCAGAAGGCCGAGGTCTTTGGTATTTGGGATGTAGCTTCACCTAGTGGACCTCTACCAACATTAAATTAAGTCCTCGGGCCAAAATTGGCCCCGTACCGGTGCCCACTGGTTTTACATAGACTTATAAGGGAAAACCTTAAACAAATCTTCTTGTCTGAAACCAGAAGGCCCAGGTCTTCGATATTTGGTATGTAGATTTATCTAGTTGACCTCTACGAAGATTGTTCAAATTATAGCCTTGGGGCCAAGAATGGCCGCGCCCCGGGCCTATTTGTATCCTTAAAACATCCGTGTCTGAAACCTGAAGGCCCAGGTCTTTGATATTTAGTATGTAGCTTCATCTAGTGGACCTTCTTGTATGTAACCAGAAGGCCGAGGTCTTTGGTATTTGGGATGTAGCTTCACCTAGTGGACCTCTACCAACATTAAATTAAGTCCTCGGGCCAAAATTGGCCCCGTACCGGTGCCCACTGGTTTTACATAGACTTATTAGGGAAAACCTTAAACAAATCTTCTTGTCTGAGACCAGAAGGCCCAGGTCTTCGATATTTGGTATGTAGATTCATCTAGTTGACATCTACGAAGATTGTTCAAATTATAGCTTTGGGGCCAAGAATGGCCGCGCCCCGGGCCTATTTGTATCCTTAAAAACATCCTTGTCTGAAACCTGAAGGCCCGGGTCTTTGATATTTAGTATGTAGCTTCATCTAGTGGACCTATACCAAGATTTTCAAACTGTAGCCATGGCCCACTTGTTTTACATAGACTTAAAAGGAAACACCTTTAAAAATCTTGTCTGAAACCAGAAGACCAAGGTCTTTGACATTTGGTATGTAGCTTCATCTAGTTGACCTTTACCAAGGTTGTTCAAATTATAGCACGGGGGCCACAAATGGCCCTGCCCCGGGGTCCACTTGCTTTACATGGACTTATAAGCAAAAAATATTAAAATCTTGTCTAAAACCGGAAGGCACATGTCTTTGATATTTGGTATGTAGCTTCATCTATTGCGCCTCTATCAAGATTTTCATATTATAGCCCTGGGCCCATTAAAAATGGCTCCGCCCCAAGGCCCGCTGGTTTTACACAGATTTACATAGGGAAAACATTTAAAAATATTCTTGTCTGAAACTTGAAGGCCCAGGCCTTCGATATTTGGTATTAAGCGCTCATTTTGTGAACTTCTACCGAAATTGTTAAAATTTTAGACCTGGGATCTAAAATTGCCCCCCCCCCCCACCCCAACCAACACCACCAGGACAAACCATGCAAATCTTTTAGCTCAGGTGAGTGATATAGGACCGTCATGGTCCTCTTGTTAAGTCCTACTATTCTCTGACTATATATGGTCGTGAACACAAGAACTTGTCTCATTTGGTCAGTTTATATTGACGAGGTAGCACTCTAAAGTAAACACGACAAGCAGCTTTTGCAAAATGGACAAAATCGGTGAACAAGCAGTGGTCCGGTATTTGCACAAAAAAGGTTTAACACCCAAGGATATCCATAATGATATGGTAGCAATACCAGCAATATATGCTACAGTAAAAATGTGGGTGGCGGAATTTAAGCGCGGCAGACAGACCCCGTCCTAGAAGGTCTGTCAATGTTGCAACCCCAGACATGGTCAATAAAGCTCATGATATTGTTATGACTGACAGGCGAGTCACTGAAAGATATAGGGCTCTTTGAAACGTTGGGGGTTTTAAACTTGTGAGCCAGATGCGAGAACCGCTAAGGCGAGGCTTATAAAACTTTGCAAGCTGTTTGGAACTAATGTGAAGATGGACTGATTAAATTTTGGTGTATGATCAAATTATGCCTCTATGTGGACCAAGGCTTTTTGGCAAAGGAAACGCTTGTATGCAAATTATATCAAGAGCCGCTTTAGCTAGTCTCTCGAAATTTTACAGGCTGTTTGGAACCAATCTAAAGATGATCTAATCAAATGCTGGTTTAATTTTATTATAAATTGACCGGATTTTGACCCTTTGTGGACATAGGCATTTTTGCAAAGAAAAGCTTGTAAGCAAGATATCTCAAGAACCGCTAAGGCTAGGCTTATAAAACTTTGCAAGCTGTTTGGAACTAATGTGAAGATGATCTGATTAAATTTTGGCCCGTTTATTAACATTGACCAAATAATGCCCCTTTGTATACCCATGCAAAGCTCCCAAGGGCCTATTGAGCTGGTGTCTTGTTCCAATAGAACAATGATCCTGTTGACAAGTCTGTCATTGCTATGGTTGCCATTCAATATTGTGGCTTTAAACTGATGGAGCATCCGCCTTTATTCCCCTGATCTCGCTCCCTCAGACTTTCATGTATTTCCGAAGCTGAAAACGGCTATTTCAGGTACCCACATCCAGTCCGATGATGACGTCATATATGCAGTGGACTTTCTGAACAGCCACGAAAAGTTCTTAGATCTTGTGTAGACAACATAATACCTTGTGCGCACAAGATAATATGTTGTGCGAACAAGATATTTAGTATGTAGCTTCATCTAGTGGACCTCTACCAAGATTTTCAAACTGTAGCCATGGTCCGCACAAGATATTAAGTTGTGTGAACAAGATAATATCTTGTGCGCACAAGATATCATGTTGTCTGCTTAGATCTATGTTGTGCAGACAAGATATTATCTGTCCGCACAAGATAATATCTTGTTCGATAATATCTTGTTCGCACAACTTAATATCTTGTTCGCACAGTATATTTAAAAAATCACGTCCCTTCCCGGGTTCCGTATAGGATTATGTTAAGAAATAATACAATATATCCAATAGAATTCAAATCATTCAATATGAGGCTCACAACCTATCAGTTCAGCTCAAATCAGGTAAACGCATATGATACAGTCAGTTATATTGGCGGGATTCCTTTCAACAATGGCGAAAGACAGGCACAATGTGAAGGAATCATTTGGTAACACTTTCGACGACTTTGAATGTGTCAGAATCGAAACAGATCAGCTCTAGTTCCGTGATTTTAGTGATATATAACTGTTTGTCCGCCAGTTGGAAGAACGTGCGCGTGATTTGATGTTATTAGGAACTGACCTACAAACAGTGATATACAACTCAATAAATCACTGATAGAGCTGATCTATTTCTAAAGCAGAACCACATGTCAAGGTGATTACATGGTTATTTTTGTCAGAAAAAGAAATCCATAAAAACGTATGTTGTGGGTGTTCATTTGAGCTGCCTCCACCGGTTCAGCTATATACCCGAAACATGAGTTTATAATATGACGTCGTTGATATGCAGTGGATAACGTCGTGTCATAAATATCGAATGATCACACGTGTAATAACGCTTAGGCGGGGACAATAACAAGTTTCATGACAACGACAACATCCATTTCAACCATGCTTTTTCTGTTGAAAAATTGTCTCACTTTAAGTCGATAAGATCAGGTTTAGAATGACCATATGATAAACACAATCTTGCACTCGCGGTCATTTCATATGAAATTTATGAAACTCGCCAAAGGCTCGTTTCGTAAATTTCACATGGAGTGACCACTCGTGTAAGATCCTCTTTTTATATTGAGAGCCTTCAGGTATCACCAAATACCGTAACGGGCCTGACTCTTAATCATTAGGTCTCTTAACCACTGTGGTTTGAGCTTGGCTCACCAAGTTCTGCAACGTAAGGTCAGGTGTTTTTCCTCCGGGTACTCAGATTTTCGCCCACCTGATTAATGATCGATTTGATATGAATAAAATAATCTTGAAAGGGCTGTGAAACCAAAACAAAACAGCAAACAAACAAAAAATCACCAACAACTCACCCATCTTTTCTGTTGCCATGCCATATAAACATTTAACATACACATTGTAAAGTTTGTGTTGAGGTCTTAAGTCCCTGTCAACACTATTTAGGTAATATTCGATACTTTGCTTCCGGTTTTGTGGGACTATTACCCGACGTTGAGATAAATACATATTAAGCCATACAACTCAAAGAAACTGCTAGGGTTTAAGGAGCTGTCCGTCTCGCATGGACAGGCTTAGATCTAAGCAGTTTACTAGTACTTGTTGTTCGATAAAGCAGAAATGATTCCATGTTTTCAAACTCAAAGCACTGACAGTGCTGGCATGTCAATTGTCTTGAGTGTAGGCAGATAATGATCCTGAATGGAGGCTTGGACTGTTTCATTTAACCCTTAAATTTCAGCATTTTAAGAAAATAGTTTGGATCCTGACTACACGCCAGTTAATGGGGCCTCTGATCTGGGTCTATATCAGTAGTATTCACAATGGGGGTTCTAGGACAACCCCCCCACCCCACACTGTGGGCCCCCCCCCCCACCGGGACATTTTTTTCATCCCCGCAACACTGTGGGCCCACCCCCGGGTCGGCCCCACCGAGAGGGATGCAATAGAATAAAATATTTGTTTGCCTGCCGTATCGCGGGGGAAAACTGGTGTAAAATGGTTTACAACACCAAAAAAAAGAGAAGAAAAACAGCGCAGAGGGGGACGGCCAACCACACTCCCAGCTTCCCAAGTTCGTTTGGTTGAAAGTCTCCAAATTCCCATTCTAGGACAGCCCATTACCACGGGATTGAGTTTATATATACGTCGTCTGCGAAACTTCTGCTCGACTCGTTTAGAGATGTATAATACTAAATCAATAGGACTTCGTGATATTGGTTATTATACTCACATCCGGAATGAAATATACCACAAACTGCTATCTGTTTCTCTCGCAAAAACCAATTCTGACATTTTTTTGTGCGAATAACACGTTTCTTTCTGGTTCCCGTCGATACAACTGTCAGTGTCGATTACAAATGACAAAAAAAAAAAAAAAACGAAACTGACTAAAAATATCGACACTGACAGAAAATTGCGAATAACGATTAATATTTTTCTCTTTCTCAAATTTCTCAATACACAAGCGGAGTGTTACGGAACCCGGGAAGGGACATGATTTTTTTATTTTTATTATGTTGTGCGAACAAGAAAATATCTTGAGCGGACAAGATATTATCTTGTTCGGACAACATATTATCTTGTGCGGACAAGATATTATCTTGTGCGGACAATATATGATCTTGTTCGCACAACATAATATCTTGTGCGCACAAGATATTATCTTGTTCGCACAACATATTATCTTGTTTGCACAACATAGATCTTGGGAAGTTGTGCGGACAAGATATTATCTTGCGAGGACAAGATATTATCTTGTGCGGACAAGATAATATCTTGTCCGCACAAGATAATATCTTGTCCGCACAAGATCTTTGTTGTTCAGACAAGATATTATCTTGTGCGGACAAGATAATAACTTGTTCGCACAACTTAATATCTTGTGCGGACAAGATAATATCTTGTCTGCACAAGATAATATGTTGTCCGCACAAGATAATATCTTGTGTCCGCACAAGATAATATGTTGTCCGCACAAATTAATATCTTGTCCGCACAAGATATTATCTTGTGCGCACAACTTATAAAATAAAATAAAATCAGGTCCCTTCCCGGGTTCCGTAGAGTGTGTACTGTTGAATGATAAAACGAGAGTATACAAAAGGAAGTAAATGAAGACAGACAGGCCTGTTTACCCATTCGGTACTAACAAGTACCCATTTAGTCCTAAAGACACTTACCAGCCAGTTGTGCCCCATTTGGTCCTAACCAGTACCCATTTCATCCTAAAGACACTAATCAGCCTGTTTACCCTTCGATACTCACAAGTACCTATTTAATCCTAAAGACACCGGATTAGATGTAACCAGGCAGCTGTGATCCTACATAGTCGGTTGTTCATCCTAAAGACACTAATCAGCCAATTGACTGTGCCCATTTCGTACAAACCACTACCCATTTCATCCTAAAGACAAAACTCATGATCGGGATGAGGCCAGTTTGTATGCGGCGAAGGCTGTCACACCCATTCCCAGGATAATGAATGCAAGCTCGCGGTGTTTCTGGTCGTTACTCGGTTGGTAAAAGTCGGAGAGCTGGGGTTCGGGCCCCAGGTCAGCAAGGCTGACATTTTTCCCGGTGACCTGCGCATACAGGTGCATCGCGTCATCGACGTCTTTGGAGGTTCGAACGGCGTGCCCCTGGCGGCGGAGTTCCTCAGCTCGGTCCATTTTCGAGACCATTCTGCCTGTGCAGTCTGCAATTCTTCGACGGCTTTATTGTGACGCTTGCGTTCTTCGTCCACGCCAGAGCTCTTCAACATGGAGAACAAGTAGTTCGATCCCGTGAACGCCAGAGCGTTCACCAGGGCACCGCCAACGAGCATATCAATTTCTGCCGTTACTTCATGATATCAGCAGGTATCAGCCCCTGTTTAATTAGCATGTCTTTGGTTGCTATGGCGAGAGCGACGTCAACTATGGCCATGCCCACATCGCGGGGTATGAAGTTTAGTTTCGGGGGCCTACCCCCAATCGCCATCTTGCCAAGCCGGGCGTATCCCACAGCGATGCCACAGACGACAGCGGTATGGTAGAGCGCGTTGACAAGCATTTTACCATCAGCTGCCGGGGTTGTCATTATTGCTACGCAACGGGCTTCACTCCATATAGAATGGGTCTGGGCTTGTCTTTAATTGTGGTTGCTGCGAAACAACAAGCCGCTTGGGCATCTTCGCTGTCGATGAGTCAACGGGGGGGTGCCACTTGTGGCGTTTGTACCGCCTGTGTGGCGCGCAAGCGCAGAAGAAACACGAGTGAACCGCCCGTAAGACAAGCCCCAATGATCCATGGGGTCCAGTCGGTTAGTCCATGGTTGTGAGCTGCACCACTGCGTGACGGTTCCTTTGACACCGCTTCCTTTCGAGGAATACTGACATCAGCTGCGCTGACTGGTGGACGAAATGAGCCTTTGGCCGTCCGAAGCTGTTCGAGCAGCCGTTCCTGTTTTGCCTTTCTGGCAGCAGCACAAGCACGCCCGGCCGCCACTTTTATTCGGATCCTTAACCGTGTTGCTTCGCAAAGGCTTGGGGGTCGTAACTCTGTCTGCCGGACTCTGTGCTGGCTCACGATTCTCCTGTTGCTCCGCAACAATCTGCTTGTTCTCCGACATCGTTTATATCAGAGATGGTAACAGGGCATTGATGTCAAAATCGACAGTGCTTCACTGTAGTAAGCGCGGCAGTTAGCGGCGCCAAGTACATGCCATAGCGATGGTAGAGCTCGCAGGTAGCACTGCTAAGTGCGTGTCCGACAAACGGGTCGCCCTCGAGGTCAGCAATAAGACCGGGTTGGTTTTCGGACGGTATCGGGAGAAACATAGATGCCAGCCCCGCATAAAACTGTAGCGCTGTAGACCTCAGCGTCTTCGTCATCGCTGCCCCAAGCCTTGTTTCATAGCGGGCGTAAAGCTTCTCGATTTCGCTATTGTCCAGAGCGTCGATCTGTTCTGCAGTGAGAACCTTCCCATGCACAACTAGTCAATACTGCTTGGCTTGGCCCCTACTACCAATGCGGCGAGCCTTTCACGGTATTTTTGCACCCGGTCCTTGAGGAGCGGCTCCTCATGGCCGTCTGACGTCGCTTCCGTTCCTTCCGCGGTTGGGGCTTCAGCGTTCTGCCTTTGCTCTGTCGTTCCTATCAGCTCATCGATCAGTTCGTCACAGTCCATAGCTATTGCTTTGCGATTCATTGCGAGTTGGCGGACCAGTCTAATATAGTGTCGAAAGCGCTGGCAGAAGCATGCGTGTGTGTTGACACACATCCGAGTAATGTAAACAGACTGCCTAGCAATAAAGAACAGCAGCACCAGCTGCGCGCCAAGCACTGTGATTAGCAGTCCTTCAGTTACTTTGTACATTACTTAACACCATATAAGCAGCTGGTTGGTCTGTCTTTAATAAAAGCTTAGCATGCTTTGTCTCGGCTAACTGCTGCCTCACCGACGCCCGCTGTTCTCGTGTGGAGATCACATCATTCTCGCGCAAGCAGTCTTCGAATGAATCACGATCCTTGCAGTGAAACAAACAGACCCATCGCGTCTGCTCGCGCAAGTCCTTCAAGACGGAGTTGTACTTTTGGGTGAGAACCCAGACGCTCTGGTCGGCGTGGCGGCCCGAGAACGCTAGCTCTGACAGCATGTCTTTCTTTTTCGTCAAAGCCTTCGTGGCCGAGCAGTCATTGATGATATATAAGGTAAGCTCGCCCATAAACACCTGGTAAAACGCTCG
Organism: Lucinisca nassula; assembly: GCA_963580285.1. Taxonomy (NCBI): domain Eukaryota; kingdom Metazoa; phylum Mollusca; class Bivalvia; order Lucinida; family Lucinidae; genus Lucinisca; species Lucinisca nassula. Next base: position 91,496,259 of record OY757013.1, on the reverse strand, counting down.
CAGGTAATCGTGAAGGCGCTCGCCGGGGTCTAGAACGTATACCCCAGGGTCGGTCCAGATCCAGGGGCGCTGGTATATTTTATTATACTTTATGGTGGGGCAGAGGACCACGATGTGCCGAAAGAACTCCCGGTAGCAGATCGAGGATAAAAACGGGTTTTCCGCATCCCGTTTGCCCGCATATTGTCGCCGAATGGGCCGTGCGCGGTAGGACATTTACTAATCGTTCCTCAGGAACATTTATAGACCGCTGAGACGAACCGGCCATTTTCGATGTTAAGCTGTGCATCCATGATGACGTAGAGGTAGATGTTCAATGCGCCAGCAGCCTCGGCTCTTTTCGTTATCTGGATGGTCACATCTTCGCTGGCATTCTCTATCCGCCTGCCGGAGCCGTGGAGCCGGTCGTCGTCGCTTGTCCTGAGATCAAGCCACAGCGCGTACTTGCTGGTGAGGTATTCCGCAAGGCTGACGTCGGCGAGGACAAGGTCTTTTTCGACCGTTGCCACTTCAGGGTGTCGCCTGCTACCGGCTGCGAAGAGCTTCCTCGCTTCATCAAACATCAGGTAAGAGCGCATCCCTTCGCTGAAGAGTTCGTTGGGGATCCCCTCGAAGGTGACCTCGACCTTGGCGATTTTCGGGTTACAGAAGGCCTCTGTGTCGCGAGCGAAGGGCTGTTGCGCGGCTTCATCCTCAAAGAGCATCAGCATGCCCTTCATGCTGCGGGCGGGCACGTTGAGATTGATATTCCAGAGGGTGTCGCTCTTGTCTTTACCGTTTTTGCGGTGCCGCAGTACCCTGTCGTACAGGATCGAAATGCGGCTTCTGTACTGGTTGTTGATCATTTGGGCCAGCTCCGGCAGGGTTACCATGTCATACTAAAGACAGATGTTTCCAATGTCGAAAGAGGCACCTCTGCCTGTGGCCTCGATCACACGGCTGTAGTCGTTGAACGTGAGCTCATACTCGAGTCGGTCGCCCAGTGTGCTCTGGTAGAATGACATGTGGCTCTCGAGTAGCTCGAAGTCTAGTGGGATGTAGAAACGATTGCCGAAAGCATCGGCGACGGCTTTGTTCGCAAGAACGGACTCATCTTTGTTCCCAGCATTGATTCGGATCCTCGTCGTATTTTGGTTTTCCGACGTATCAATGCCTTGGTACTGGCCATTTTTCATCTCTGAAGCCGTCCTCCAGAGATCGCGGTAGCAGTGGTACACATCACTATCGTCGATGCTGAGGACCTCATTTCCCGAAATTTAAATGACGGTCTTTTTCACGAGGGCGCGGCCTAGGTTCTGAACCAAGGTCCGATTGGCATCTTCGCTTAGCAGCGTGATTGTGAAGGCCAACTTCGCGGTCCCGGTGACGATGACATCGTGTTGGCCGAGGTTGGGGAATCGAACGAGAAGCTGCTGGTTCGGGCCGATCGTGCTGGGGTTGTTAGTTATCGACACCGATCGCCTCACCCCTTTCACCCCAAGGGGTTCGCGGAGGCACCGGTAGGGGTCAAGTTTTCGTCGATACTTACTTGATGACATGGTGTCAGCTTCGTTGACACTGGAAAAAGTCGTCTGTTTTAAAGATGCGCGACAACCTTCAAATGCACATACTTGTAACATAAATATGGCTGACTATGATTTCGAAGACCCAACGTTCAACCAGACGGGCCTGGAATAGACGATGATTATGATTTCGACCTCCCCGACCCCCCTATGGAGCCACCACTGCCCGTCCAGCAAGATCTAAACACATCCGGGGACAATTTGCAGAATCTGCAGGGCGAGTTGAAACAGGCAGCACTTGGGGCTCAGAAAAAGCGCCTCGTTGACACTTTCTACAAACAAATGAACCGTGTCTATGGGTTGCGCCCTGACGGCAGGATCGACTATAGCCAGTTTGGGATTGATGCCGACGGCAAAACACTCTACTGGACCCCAGGCGACAGAAAGTTCCCTATCACTGCGACGAAGGGACAATTCCGTTTCTGGCCCTATCAACACTGGCCACAAGATACGGAGGAGGCGGCATACATGCACTGCGAAGTTCACTGGGGTTCCTTGAATTCACATCAAATACGCAGCGTCTAAGTAGCTCCGCTGTGAAAGCTCTCAAGCAGGCAGATAAAGCCCTCCCGAGCGGTGCGAACCTTGAAAATATCGAACTTCAGGACCTCCCCGGCATAGCCGATAGCGCGCGCCGCAGCGTAGAAGACGTTGAGACCGTATTGAAGACAATTGATGATCAGCCTATCGACAGCGCGTGGGTCACCCAGGCCAAAAGAGAGCTCACTGGGCTTGAAAAGGCTATGACTCGAACCCGAGATAAGTTGGCGAACAACCTGGCGAAGCTGTCAAAGGTCGACGAGGGAAAATCCCAAGTTGAAAAACGCTTGGCCAGGGAGCGGCGGAAACTGACGGAAACGGACGACCCCGAGATGCAGCAGGAGATTCAAGACCGAATCCGAAAACTGGAGGGCGAGCTCTCTGACATCGAAATCGAAAGACAGTCGAGGCTCGAAGCCCTCTCTACGAACAGAGAAGCTCTCCGGTCCCAGATAAACAGAATCCGTGAGACATTCAGGCGGCTTCTTCATGAAGACAAGACGCTGGCTGAGCGAATACGGACACTCTTCCGCCAGCAGGGGATAACGATCATGAGCATCCTTACAGCGATTGGGATGGCAATCTCGACCCTAGTGCTTGCACTAACCGGCGGCGGGGGAGTGTACCGGCTCCCAGGCCACCCGGCAAGGGCGGGGTCAAGGAGTGGGTAAAAAAGCACCTACAATCCCTCGGGCGTGCCCTGGCCAATTTGGCCGGCAAGGCCGCGGCTGCCCTGCCCGGAATCATCGGGTCCATCGTCTCTTGGCTCTTGATCACGCTAGGGAAGGCCGCTTCGTGGCTCGCAGATAATTTGTGGGCCTTGGTCATCGGCGAGGGGGCCCTTCTTCTCGTGGCTGCACGGGACTGGCTAGCGCGCGACCAACAAAGCACCACTAAGCCAACCCCAATCCCAGCGACTATGAGGGTTTTTTTCTTCTTCATGGTCGAGACCGGGTTTCCGGTCCGGAGCACCCGCGGCAGACGTAGGCGGTCCTTCGGGCGGTGGCCCTGCGAGTACTCGCGGATCGGTCCCGGCTGGTGCGGCAGTTCCCCCCTGGAATGTCATGTCGACAGAGGCAGGATTGATCAGTGCCGCCTTGTTTATTCCCGGGTTGTGGCCGATGGCAGCGTCTGACCCCGCTATTTGGATTTGGTTACTATAACCTTGGACATTGCCGGGGTGGAGTGCCATGTCGCTCGGCATCAAGTAGAGCGCTCTCCCGCAGACCTAATCCAATGGTGTGGATGCATATTACAACGTCTTTTGATAGCGATCGATGCTGCTGGGGATGTCGACGGTGAGGCGATTGCGTCTTCGAGATGCGCCGTAAACTGCTTTTGGGCGTCGAACCCCGTCCCGACTTTGAGAATGTTGGAACGGGTCTGAACTTGCGCTCCCAAGATTGCCCAAACGCAAGTCCGAATCGAGTCGTTGAGGCGCTCGACACCCGCTTGCGTGAACCCTTCTGATTTATCTAGAATGAACATCGTCCACGCCTCGGTAATATCCCGGTTATGGTGCATGGAGTCCAACGGGTGAAAGAAGGGGCCATATGGGCTGTGATCAGTGCGGTATTTCGTCGAAGGGATCTACTTCTCGGAGATACACCCGACGACTTTGTTGATGTGTTACCCGGCTTCAAGCTCAAATGGCCACCTACGCATGCTAATGAGGTTGGGGTTCATATAGTCACAAAAAGTGGGGCTGCTCCTGAAGTGCAGTTTACTCTTGAAGGAATCCAACACCAAGCTGAATACCGTCATTTAGACCTACATAATATTTTTATAGGCCCAGTGTCTCTCAAAAGGGTGCGATTTACGCCCGGTGCGCTCACAAGAGACCAAGCTATAGTCATTATTAGTCAGTAAGTCTATTTAAACCCACCCAGCTCGAGGGGTAGCACACGATGGGCCTCTACCCAGGACTTGAAACCGGAGACAAACGCCGCCTTCAGCACGTGGCTGAGGTCAAATTCCGTCTCGAAAAAGAACGAGACTTCAGAGCCTCGCTGAACAAGAAATACCGATGCGGGGCTAATGTTGATGGGATTGATACCGCGCTTACTGCGACTAGCGTAGGGCTGGCTGCTTATGGCGTCGGGCTCTTGTCAACTATCATCGCGACGCCTGTCGTCATTGGCCTTGGAGCTGGGGCGATTGTGTGTGGGTTGCTGGGTGTTGGCGGGAAATGTATTGGACGAAAACTCAAAAGCCAAAAAACACGACGAGATTCGTATCGTGGCTGAGTAGTAGCTAAACTCAATCGCCGACCGCATTTCTATCGCGCTGAACGACGATAATATATCTGAAACGGAATTTAGCCTGATTCTGTGTGAAATCGACAAGTTCAATCAAATGAAAGAAGAAATTCGTCAGCGCCAGAAACAAACTGTTGGTTTGTCGGAGGAGGAAAAAAAGAAGTTGTTTCAACGTGCGAGAGACGAGGCGTTAATGACGGCCCGTACCAAGCTGTTGGAAGAGTAGGACAAAGCTGGTCACAGTGGCACCTGAATATTTCTTGCTGGCGAGCTTAAAAGAGTGCAGGCTGCCTTGACAAGCAGTTGTTTCGTTAGAGACTTAATGCAACAATAAATACATGGACCGGCGCCTTGCGGATATTTATTACAGCCCTAAGGGTTACTGGAGGGGTCTTGAGGCCATAAAGAAGCTGGCTTCTGCGGCAAAAACCTCAGAAGATGTGACCCGAGCTTGGTTGAAGAAGCAGGCCATCTGGCAGATCTACCTCGCCACCCCGCAGCACGTTCCACGACCCAAATTCGACATCACCAAGCCGAACGAGGTCCATTTAGCTGACTTGCTCTTTCTGCCACAGGACCGTGTTTGCAAGCGCACGTACAAATACGCCCTTACCGTTCTTGATGTAGCCCCACGCTTCAAAGAAGCTGAGCCTCTGGCCACTACAGAAGCCAAAGAGGTTGCTAAAGCTTTGTCTCGCATCTACAGGCGAGGCCCGTTGAGGTGGCCCAAATTGCTCCAGGTCGACCCCGGTCGCGAGTTCATGGGCTCTGTCAGCCAGCTGTTGGCAAAGCACTCTGTCCGGGTTCGGCGCGGTCGGGTTGACATCCATCGGGACAAAGGGATCGTAGAACGCTGGAACCGGACCCTCGCAGAGCGGCTCTTCGGACTCCAAAACGCTCAAGAGATGCGACTCACTTCTGGTCAGCGGTCTACAGAGTGGGTGAAAAATTGCCTGCCGTTGTGACAGCCTTGAATGGTGAGGTCACCCGACTGACCGGCAAAAAGCCCTCTGAGGCCATAAGGGCGCGATCGGTGGCACAAAAGCCCTCCTCTGTAATTCCTGGTCGTCCTGTTGGTCTCGAGGAGACAATAATCCCCTCCGGCGTCGGCGTTCGTTATTGAACTTGAAGTGGGGCGCCGGCGAGCGACTGATCCCATATGGTCCCTGGATGTGCACCGGCTCGGGCGCACAGTCACCAAGCCCGACGAGTCCGTGGTGTATTACTTGCAGGATGGACCTCAGCGCGGTTTTGTGCGCTAAGAACTCTTTGTTGTGCCACCGGACAGTCAGCTTCCTCCGGATGGGGTTCTCAAGCGCTGAGCTCGAATCCATCCACGGGGGTGACAATTTATCCGTTTGGTTTACGTCCTACTTCAGTGGTCCTTGGTTTCGGAACTTTCGCCTGCAGTATCTCGAGGTTCTATGGGGGGGGGGGTCTGGCGTAGCGAACACCCCACAGACAATTGCTAAGGAGAGAGACAAGTATACCCATATTTCAGCCATATCCACCAGTTTCTTTACTACCGAGGCGTTCGGCGGCTCGACCTCATATCCGTCTATAGCGGAAGACACACCCACCAACACATCTGCGGCCTGCTCTGTGAGAGATTCGAGCGACTTTAGGTTGTCGTACAGCAGGGTATAGAAGGTTCCGATGGATTTTCCAATATTCTCGGAGATCACATTGCCTCCGCTCGCCGCCTCGCGCCGCTTCATAGAGGCAATTATCTCCGTCAACGAAATCGACACCTTCTCTGTGGTGGTTTCAAACCGACTCAGGCTTTTCTTTAGGAGCTCATAGAATTCGTTTATGGTCGACCCATTTGCCGATTTGGCTTGGCCGATGCTATCGCGTAGCAACAATCGTAGATCGTCGACGACGCTCTCCTCACTTTCTGCCTTCTCTGTTGCGGCATTGGGTGTCTCCTCCTCTGTTGCGGCATTGGGTGTCTCCTCCTCTGCCCAGAGCATCTGAACCCTCGCAGCGCCGACGTCGAACTGCTTCTTCACCCTTCTGACAGGCGCTTTACCTCGCAGGGCCTTGATGTCCTGGATCTCCTCCTGGGTTAGAACTCTCTTGGGAGCCATCGTTTATCCTATGATTGCAGAGTTCTCTAGATGGACCGCCCCAGTTCCTCAACGAACGCGTCCATCTCTTGTTGTGTGATGTAATCATCTTTGTAACCACAAGCTTGTATGTCAACTCCGTTTTCTGCGATCCAACGCTTGGAATCGAACGGCGACAGTGACACCTTGTTGAGATGCTGCCCGTAGATGCGGTGACGCTCCGCCCTAAGAACATCCATGCCATGGCGGAAGGTTTGCTTCTCAAAGAGAGCCTCTTTGAACTGTTCGTGCCTGATGCGCTTCTTGACAGTTGCTTTTCGCACATCATTGGCCTTCTTAATGTTCTTTTCAGATGCCTGGAGGATGGAGTACATCTTCGGCCGCAGGCCCACATATTCGGCGATTGACTGCCCGGCGCACTCGTCCTTCATCTTTCCGAGAATCTTCTTATTCTCTGTGCTGTGCAGCGGGTGGTCTTTCGGGTAGTCGGACGTGTCGTAGAGGCCCTGGTGCTTGGCCATGTCCTCGTAGACATCCACTGTCTCGATTTTCAGGAGCAGGCTGTCGGTGTCCGTGTAGAGGAGCTGGCAGCGGTCTTCGTACTGACTCTGGAGCCGTTTGTAATAAAAATCGTACATCAGGGTTTTTGAAAGGTCCAGAATGCTCATACCTACGTAAATCGGGCGATTGAGCACTAGACGGCTCTTTTGCATCTGGACTGCTGCAAGAAAATCGTCGAAGATGTTGGCTCTGGCAAAGGCTGGGCTGGTGATGAGACGCCTGAATTTATCTTCCTCGTTGGCGCGGACCAGCTTGACGTCGATACGCCTGCGGAGGTTCTCCATCGTCTTGCCGAAGACCGAATTGTTCATGAGCTTGTAGAGATCCTTCTCAAAGTCGCTGGTGGCCTTCTTCCGGAGCTCAGTATTCATCCGGATGTAGGGCTCCACCCAGGGGCTCTGCTGGAACCGGAGGGCACGATGAATCTTGGTCAGACGCATACCCAGAGACATATATAGCTGGAGATTCCGATAGAGGAGCACGTAACGGTCTTCGTTGCGAAGGTTGGATACCAACTTCTCAACCTCTGTAGGTGCTCCCCCCAAAGCTCCATCGAGAAGGTTGCGCTGGTACTCCGACATCCATTCCTTTTTGACCACTAGACGCTCTGGTGCTAGCGGATAGGCATTGTGCGCCTTGTGCAGCTCTGCTGGATATTCCATATCTACCTCTAGCATATAGCCCTCTTCACTGTCTGCCGGTTGTTCTGCAATGGTTTCTGCGAGTCCCGATACATCGACCCACTGGAAGTCTCTGATGGGGAGGGCCTGGCTCATAGCCCATCCATAGAGATTGTTCGCATCGAGGTATAGGATGTGGCTACTGGGTTTTTCTGGGTCATAATCCTCGACCTGAGGATTGTTGGCCTTGGGATACCGTTTTGATACCATCGAATTCCCTCCGCGCATCCCCTTCTCGACAAACAGGTGTTGGTCGTAGTCTGTAAGCAGCTCGAGCTCCACTCCTGTCTTTTTTAGGAGGGCGTCCCATTAAAGCCCGGGACTTGTGTAGTAGTGCGCTGGGTCTAAACCGTACTGCATCAGGGATGTCTTTCGGAATTCCTCAAAGACATCTGCCAGCAGGAGAACATCTGTGCGATTGTAGAGGTTGTGGTAGTCCCCCCAGGGTCTTACACCCACCGACCTCCCATACTCTATGCGCGTGGGCGTAGTCGTCGTCGCTGATGTGCTCGTCGGTGAGCTTCGTCTCGGCGAAACGGTCCTAGGAGTCCATATACTCATAGGGGTAGACGCCCTTCCGGGTCAAGAGCTGGAGCCTCTGACGGTTTGGTTCGTATTGGGATGTGATCTTGAAAGACTCCGGCTGGTTTGACGCCACCATTTTGTCGAGGGAAGCGAGCAGGAACTGGGCGCTATCGATGAAACGGAGCTGCCCGAGAGAGAAGGAGATGTATTTTGTAGTGTTATTGGGGATGCAGGAGACTCTGCTTCGACCATCGAGATGGCCTGCATGAGCAGGTGGGAGTCGTACCCTCTGAGGTTGTGGAACACCACGGGAATAACGGTGGTCTTTTGGCTTAGCCTCAGCTTAAGGTTGCAGACGTTGTGAGCTGCCCCTCGATATTTACCCGTGATATGGCAGTGGTCGCGGACAGAGTCACCGTTTAGCGGGTTTTCGCATATATAGCAATTCGCGACATTGTTATGGGCCTGATAGTCCTTTCGTGTCATCCTTATGTTTTTAGGGTTGGCTAGCACGCTCTTAATCTCGCGCTCCTCCTCCTGGAGTGATTTTAAGAAGTGCTCTGTTGCATTTGGGCCGCGATACTCGACAGGCGGCTTTGTCGTTCCATCACACCGCACCACGATATAGCAGTAGCTGCAAGCCTCATGTTGTTGTGTTCGTTGGGTGTTACTTTTTGTAGGATCGCGTTCGGGGCCCTCGATCTTGGTGGTGAGAGCCTCAAAGTCTGCATAGATGACGAATGGGGTTGGTTGCTGCTTGTGATGGTTCTGGAAGGTGAGTTTGTTCTTACCCTTCTCTGGCATCTCCACCCGGACAGCCGTCTGGCCGATGCCTTCGAACTCAAGCTTGTGGGCCTCCAGCAGGTCTTCTCTCGTGTAGCCATGAAGACAGCGCTCACAGAAATGCTTGCGCTCACGCTGCTTGCTTTGGTTGTAGAGGAGGCGGTTGAAGTTCTTTATCCAGGTGTAGTGGAAGTCATTTTCCTCCGCACTAATCAGCAGCATACTGATCCTTGGTATCTCTTGTGGTTGTGTGCTGAGACGAAGGACAGTGATGCCCTTGTCCCAGCCAAAGACATTGATGGCTAGGTTGTTCTGCCGCTCAAATTTTGGTATCTGTGAGATGGGTGTTGGACTATCAATCCCTTCGAAGTTCATACTATCATTGGTAGGATACCAGCTTGGTCTCTCTGGATGATGTGGTGGTGATGGATTTGACCGAGCCGCTCGGAGCGTCCATCGAAAGCAGTCTTGGTCCTTGTTCTTTATGTTAACCAGTGCCTTTTTATATCTTAATTCTGCTGGGAGTGGAATGTAGGACCTACCCCGAAGAGGTTGATATCTGGCAATGTCCAGCCAAAGGGTCTGTACCTGATCTACAACCCAGCCAGACCCTCTCTGCGTCCACTTTTTGAGTGTTTCTTGGATTTGTGGGAAGGTTTTATAGAGAGCCCCCCTTGATTTCGCTGGCCTGGAGAAGGGCATCCTGTTTGTGGCGCAGCACGGGGGTTGTGTACTCCTCACTACCGTCTGGGTTATCTTTCCGAAGCTGAACCTTGAGAGCCAACTGGAACTTCACACCACCCAGCGCCTCGATCTCTTCCTCGAGCTTGCTACTGATCTGGGGCACTACAGCCTCGAGGAAAGTCCATGGGTCTGCACTATGAGGATTATTGGCAGGCACGTCCATCTGCCAACCCCTCAAGAAGTCGCCAATAACCCATGGAGTCTGCCTGAAGACTAGCTGTTGCTCATCAGATGTAAACAAATCCGAGATCTCATCTTGATATTCCTTGACGGATCTCACGACTTTCTCGCTAGAGATAGGGTCAAATTCCTCTTCGATGGCTTTTCTTTTGGCGGCCTTCTTTTTGCGTGGTGGTGGGGTAGGTCGATATTTTTCAGGCTGTGAGGGCTTTAACAAGCGCCCTTTGACAGAATCTGGGATAGGCTCATCCAAGATGTTTTGAACCACATGATGGAGAGTCGAATTATTATCAAGTATTTCTGCCAGTAACTGCTCTATGTTCCATAGTAGCAATGTTACTGTATCTTTTCTTTTCCCTATAAAATAACAATTCTCTAATAGGAAATACAGTAGAAAATATTTCCGCATTTTTCTTTTCTTTTTCCTATATACTAACAACTCTCTAGTAGGAAATAAAGTAGAAAATCTTCCCGCATTTTTCTTTGACTTTACCTATATACTAACAATTCTCTAATAGGAA